>JAWWTY010000077.1:123748534-123817191 GCA_035222235.1 Margarornis squamiger
GGGGCATGGACAGACCGAGGGGTGGTGGTGGAAAGGTGTTTCTAACCTGTTTCTATTTCTTATTTTAGTTTTTAGGTTGTTAGTAGTAATAAATTTAAGCATTATTCTAAGTTCTGCTTTGCCCAGAGTATTAATCAAAGCTCTTCTTCGGGTTGTTATCTCTAGCCGTAAACTCCAAGCTAGTTTTTTCCCCTTTCCCTCTGGAAGGTGAAGGGGGTGGGGGGAGGGGGGTGGAAAGGCCCTGAAGAAGTTTTGCTGGACACCAGGCGTTTATCCAGGGTCAAACCACAACAGTTGGTCACAAGGAAAATTTTTCAAACTGAGGACAATCAACCATTGGAATAAACTCCCTAGGGAAGTGGTGGATTCCCCAGCACTGGATACTTTTAACATTCACCCAAACCGGATGCTGGCTCATCTTGTCTAAAGCATGCTTTTGCTAAGAAAAGCTGGATCAGATGATCCCTGAGGTCCTTTTCAACATGGTGTTCTATGATTGCTAAAACCCCTTGTATTACTAATCTCAAACAGGTGTTCCCCCAACTATAGGCCATGACAGGGGGAGCAGTCTCCCCTGCTCTGGGCATGTGGGAACCCCTGCTTGCACACACCTGTTCTAGGAGATTTGAGTGCCCTCAGTGCCCTCACTGCCCTCCCAGCATGGGTGACAGGCCTCAAGAGGTGAATTCACATCCCTCAGGTACAAGTAAGAGAGTACCCCTGTGGTAGACGTGAGTAAGCTGCGGCAGGGATGCTTATGTTGGGTCTATGCTGACAAGTCCAGGAAGAGCCCATGATTCTCTGGGGCCACATCTGGCAGCATATCATTGCTTCTCTGGTCCTGTCTTGTCCCACCTATTCTGAATCCCTGGGGATTTGTTTTGAGGGGGTTTTTTTGTTTGTTTGTTTTCTTTGTCTGTTTTTGTTTGTTTCTTTGTTTGTTTGTGTTGGTTTTTGGCTGGTTTTTGCTGAATCCTGTGTTTCAAAAATCTCTGTAACTCCTTGGATAGCTTTTAATCCAGTCCTCTTCAGCAGTCTCAGTCTGAGGTAAAAAGCTCTCTCAGGTAGTTTGTTGTCCCACCCATGCACACTGTTGCACACATTCCTGTCCCACTGGCTTCTTTTCCCAGGTGGGCCTTGAAGACCATGGTGAAACCATCCCAACATGAAGTTCAACATGAAACCTATCCAAGAAGCAGAATAAGTGCTGAACTGAGCACCTTTTATAAGTCAGAAACGTTTTCATACCAGAGATTTGATTTCATTTACATGAAACAATTTGAGTTGCAATTGCACCCGAACCTTTAGGGGCTACTGCAACAAAGACAACTAATATTCATACGAGAGCAAAGCTCATGCAGGGAATTTACTGGGGCTGTAATGGATAATGCATATGCATCCCATGAATGAGGTCAGGTGAAGATTCTCCTTTTAAAAAGAATTTGAGTTGTTCCTTTTTGTATGTTTTATAACTGTACTGTAATGTATAGCACACTGCTGACTTCAAGAGTACTGTGGCCAGTATGACCAGGGCAGTGATCGGCACTTAGCAATGGTGAGGCTGCATTTCTGCACAAATTCTGCGTCCAGTTTTAGGCATCCTATTACAAGAAAGACGTTTAGGTGCTGGAGTGTGTCTAGAGAAGGGTAGCAAAGCTGGTGAAGGGTCTGGAGCAGAAGTTTTATGAGAAGCAGCTGAGGGAGCTGGGATTGTTTAGTCTGGAGAACAGGAGGCTCAGGGGGAACCTCACTGCTCTCTATAACTACTTGAAAGGAGGTAGTAGTGAGGTGGGGGTCAGTATTTCCTAGCTTGTCTCAAGTGAAATGATGAGAGGAAATGGCCTTAAGATGCAACATGGTGTGTTCAGATATTAGAAATTTATTTTTTTTTTTAACTGAAAGAGGGGTCAGGCATTGGAATAAGTTACCCAGGGAGGTGGTGGAGTGACAGTCTCTGAAAGTGCTCAAGAGGCATGTGGACATGACACTTGAGAATATGGTTTATTAGTGGTTATGATGGTACTGGGGTGATGGCTGGACAAGATGATCTTGAAGGTCTCTTCCAAACTTGATGATTCTGTGATTCTGTGACATCATCACTGAGCTCACATTGCTTGCATAGGTAAATAATGACATATATTTCCACCACTTCATTAAAATTCACATGCCCAGCTATATAAATCTGACATACATATGTATACCTCTCAAAAGCAATAAATGTGCAAAGATAGTATTAAAGTAACATGAAAACTAATGAAAATATGAAACATACTATAGAACCTAAATCCTATCAAATTTATTCTCTCCAGTAATAAGAAATGGATCACATTAGAATATCCATGTTAACCTAAACCTAGGTGAATGTGCTGGAAAGCACCAAGCACAGACTGTTCCTACATTTATTTAAAACTCTGATGGGTAAAATAGAAAGTAAGACAAATTCAGCATCAGGATAGGTCAGCGCATCTTATTTCATGTTGGACTTTGTTACAACAAAGTCAAATTTTGTACTCACCCAGGAGTATAGGCTATGTGTAGGCTGTATAAAAGCATAGGATCATTTATGCTGGAAAAGACCTCTAAAATAATGCTAAGCTAACTTAACACTGCCAAGTCTTAAGCTTTAATACCTGTAACACCAATATTCTGCAACTGCAGGTGTAGGTAATGGTAACTGGAATACTTTGGACAAAACCAACAAACTCATGCAGATGAAAAGTGTTGCATATACCTACCTGACATGTTGGTTCTGTTTATTGCCTGGAATTCACCTTTGCTTCATGGCCCACTTTTAAAAGAGAGGGAAGATTTATTTTAATTATAGCTTATATTAAATGCTGGTAAAATACAATCCTTAGCTATTTTAGAGTCACTAAAATTTATAAAGTCATCCCATCATTAAATGTAGTGGCAAAACCAGGCCAAGTAGCAAGTCTGTTGTAATGAATTGTAGCTATTACTGTATTGTCACACATAAGGGTATTTTACAAGTGTAATTGTTTAGATGCGTGTCTTATTCACTTATTTTCTCATATGGTTCCAAGGATATAGGGCTTCATCTGCACATTTAAGCAAGGTAAAATAAAAAGACCATTGCTCCACTCCATTTGAAAAACAAGTGTGCATAGAGAGTTTTCCATTTAAAATACCTTTTAATTTTTCTGTCTCAAAGGATCTTGTAGTCTTCTTATAGTCACTACAGTCTAGCATAAATAAATATATAAATCTAACTTTTACTCAAGTAAAATTTCTTATTGGTTTTAGTGAATTTCACTCAGTAGCTATTGTGCCAGAAAGATGAAGATGCTTGGCTCACTGTAACTGGGTTTAATTTATAGATCTGATACAGTCAATCAGTAGGGCTTTGAATATTTGAATTCTTTGGGGATGAGTGGAAGCCTACTCAAGTCATTAAAATCTGTAGATTGATCTGAAGTATTTCAAGTAGAGTCATTGGTTCTTCAGCTGCCTGTCTGTTAAAAAAAACCAAACCAACAAACAAAAAACAAACAAACAAACAAAAAAAAAACAACCCAAGAAAATAAAAACAAAACAAAACAAAACAAAAACCAAAGAGGAAATTGGAGAAAATTGTATTTTTGTGTTTCACAGTGTTGTGAACATTGGATGAGCAAGTACACCTTATATAACCTATGCATTACCTACACAACCAATGGAGACAAGCAACCCTGACACCTTGATTAGACTCACATAAAAGGTGTGACTGAATTTAGATACTACTACTACTTCTGGTATGTAGCAAAGTAGGATCTGAAGCTTGGATAGTAGAACTGCTATTGCCTCAAATCCAGTTCTGTAATACTTCCACCAGCACTAACAACCTCCTTACAAGGGCATTGTAAATGTAAATGAAAAAAAGGACTCTGAGGTAGAGAGAAAATAAAGTGAAGGAGAGATGAATATCTTTGAAGGAATTTTATAAGGAGGAAACAGGGTTTTTCCAATGATCCTATAAAGATGTTCATAGAGAGGAAATCATGGTTTTATCATAATCATTAGCAAATGTCTCCATAACTTCAGTAGACAAGAATATCTATCTTTAGGGCAGGCTAAGCAGAATATTTTTTTATAGATGAAATAAGCCTATTTTACAAACAACAAGTAACATTAATTACATCAAGCCTTGTAGCTAATCAGTAGTGGGGTGAAGAACAGAATAATTTGAATTGCCTTTTGTGTGTGCTATATCCCCTTTCTTGCTAGATGTGCAAGGGATATGAGCTTAGCACTTGTTCCTACCTCCTTACAGAAAACCATTCATATTCACTCATTTAGCTCTGAAAATTTTCTCATTCATTTCATTCTGTTGGTCAAAATGTCAGTTGCCACACACTCATCTAACCCTGGAAAAAATAAACAGTTCTCTTAGAAGTCTAATACAAGTGAACAGCTCTCAAATATTTTAAATACTTGCAACTGGGTGTATATATAGGAATATGTAGGAAATTAGAGACCACTATGATGGGTGTTCAAAAAACTTCGAACACTTTTCCAGACTGATTCACTAACACCACACTTTGCCAATGTGTAGCTATTGCTCATTATCATCATTATTACTGTATATTCACCCAAGTATTCCTTAACAATCTCACTCTACAGTACCTGTGAGTGCAAGATATTAGTGTATTGCAATGCATAAGAACACTATGGAGCTGATGTCACACAATGCTAATGCCTATAGTCTCTTGTTCCTAGTCAAGGTGAAGGTGGTTTGGTTTGAGAGGTCTTTCATGAGGGAATAATATCCATTTGAGTGTCTTCTTTCTTTCTCATCTATCCTCTCTCATCTCTGATGTGTTTATACTCATCTCCCTTCCCAGAAGCAAAATGATCTCATCTACTCACATAATTCATATTGTTTCAGGAACTGGGACTTGTTCTGTTTTTGCAAGTCACTGTCTTATTTGTCCTGTGGATTACTTGGGTTTCTTTGGGCATCTTTCCTGTTCATTTTACACTTTTTTTCCTTGCTATTTTACACATTGTTTTTCTACTTGTACAAGTTTTTCCTGTATTCAAGTTGTGCAACTCTCCCACAAACATTTGTTTGCCTCTTTAATGTTTAATGTATTACATAACATTAAATATATATTTCAAAGGAGGAAAAAAGACAATCAATTAAAAAAACAGCAATCTACTGGTTTTCCCACACTGACAAGGAGTAACTATCAGCCTCAAAAATCATCTCTGAAAATTTTAGAACCAAAGAAGTGAGCAAAAAAAAGAGAAGGAACATTATTGTCTAGGACTCCAGTAGTGCAGTCTTACAGCTACTTATGAGGGAGAAGAATCTAGACCTAGACCCATTGATCTAATACGAACAGGAACTGGAGAGCTTTATTACAAGGAGAGTTTTGACAACTCAGCAGGAAAATGAGAGAAGCAACTCATAATATGATAAAGTCTTGTGAGGGTCTGGAATCTGCTACTGAACTCTCCTGTAAATTTTTTTCAATGCTTTTGTTGAAGCATTGTTGCTTATGCTTTCAGTGAAAGAAAAAGCATAAGGAATTGCCTCTTCTTAAATAAGGCATACTAGATGTTGCTTATAACCTCAATACATGTTTTTGTTTTATACCTCAACAAGCATTTATGTTGTAATAAATTTGTAAGTAAATATTTAATAAAGAAACTATAGGGAAGGGATTGATTTACTCTAATACCCTTATATATTCACATACATTCACCTATTTCATTCATTCACTCTGCATGTGAATGTATGAAAGTTTAATCCTGCCTGAATTACTACTGTTTCAAAACAGTAACAAAACTAGAGAGCTGACATTGTTCCTCAATAGCAGGGATCAGTAGGGAACAGACAAAGATGAGCTTGTTGAAGAGAGAACATTTTACCCATGGTCAGGCTTCCTAACAAGACAAAATCATAATCAGGAAGACTAGAATACAAGTGAAAATTTTCCACTCTATCACAAAGTACATGAATATGGCATGTATCAATATCTCAGGGAACATTCACTTGGCAGCAATATCTGAGAAGAGTAAGCTGCAGCTAAACGGAAAAAGATATTTCAAAAACAAAGCTGCGTGCTGCCGTTTTTCATTGCCCATGTGGCACTGGTAAAAACTGGGATTATGGTAGGATTACACAGCAGTATAGGAAGAGGAACACTGGTGATTCTGCTTTCTCATAATTAATTGAAAGAGGCACTGCAATCTTCTGGGCACAGAAAGAAGAATATTTTTCTGGCAGGCTGCCCCTCTCTCTAACCCATGACTGCCTGAGGTTCTGCCTGTCTCTACTCTTTACACAAAAGGCTGCTGGTTCCAGCAGCGGATGCACACAGAGTCTTGGCTGCCAGGTGGGGACAATCAGAACATCAATCATAGCCAATTAATCTCTTTTGGACATTTCTGAGCTTGGAGACTATTTTAACAGAAGACAAGGCTTGTTTACAGTCTTCAGGCTCTTCTAGTTCTGGGAAACAAGCTGTATGCCATAGCATTTAAAAATCACAACTGTATATTTATGAAATAAAAAAAAAAATAGTGTCTAACTAAATGTTAATCAGAAAGTTTGGGGTTCCATCTTAGCTTGCAGATTTTATTATGGATGATGACTACTTTCTTTATTAAAAGCCATCCCTCCTTTCCCTAAATCATTTGACTCTGTTTGTTACTGGACAGTTGCAGCTGTACAGGCAATGGAACAATTTTGCATCTAATGCTGGATATTTATCTTTTTACGTAGACTCCTGTCACTGGTTCTACCAAAATCTTTAGCTGAATAAATTTTCCAAAAACACTGTGTTATAAAACCTTGAGCAAAATAGAAAGTGGCCAAAGAAAAAAAAGTGAATAATATCTATTGAAATAGATATTAAGAAAGATTTAGCTTGTGATCTTTTGATTGAATAGGATACGATCAATTTCTCATTCTTTTTTTCTCAATAAATTTGATGCTTTCTTTTCCCTGGTAATAGTAGACTTTTTTTTGTTGTTGTTGTTGTTTTGTTGTTGTTTTTTGTTTTTCTTTTCAATTAAGAAATATAAATCTATCATTTTCATAAGAAAAACATCTTCAGTTGAATTTTGAATCACATTTTCAACAACCTCTTCTGATGAAAAATCCAGTCTCACTAGATGACCATTAATTTCAGCTTGGATTTAGAGCTTTACTGACATATTGTCCAACTGTTGTTTTCCTTTTAATACCAGAAGTAATACTGTTAATTTAAACAATCATATTCAAAACAGACATATATATTGCAGCAAGACGTTACTTGCATGACTCACAGCAAGCTAGTAAAACAAAGATTTTTTAAGCAAAGATTCCATTATTTAAACTATTGTTTCACCTTTAGCATACCATCCATGATGGACAACAAAACCCTGGTGATCAATTTTACATTGTTTCATAATAATCTTCCTCTTTCCCAAAGTTCATGCTGCTTTTACCTGTTGTATTGGATCTGAACTGAGAGAACAACACATTGCTATTTATTTTTAATAAAACATTTCAGTGATTTGCAAGATGATGGACAAAATACATTATTAAGGCTATGACACAATTATCTATGGGCACAAGCAAAATTTGAAAGTAAATCTCCTGACACTTTTGAGAGTGTTTTACAGGACCAGAGAAAACAAAATATCAGTCCTATACTAAAGTTGCCTCATATTAATTACTCAGTTCTGTTATAAATTATCATCTTGTTGGCCTGATTGTCAAAAATTTCAGAATCAGCTTAACATTCTTGTTAACACACTCTAAAACCAGAACCACATTTTGCAATGAACATGATACTAAAAATTTCCTAGCAGAAATACTTCTACTCCTAGTAGAAGTAACAATACTTATATTTTTATATACATATACATTTTTATGTATGTGTGAATATTGGGAATTGATCAGTGTCCTTCCAAATGCAATTTTTTTCTACCTGCAGAAACCTGAATATGAAATGAAAGGATGAGATAACATAAAAAGTAATAAACTGTTACAGTCTACTTCCTTAAACAATTGCAATCTACTTCCTTTATTATCACTTTCAGTTTCCATGAGAATGGAAATGTGGCAACTGCATTAAATCCAGTTCTAACTTTTAAAATAAAAATGTAGTTCTTTAGGACTGTGCAATGGAAATAAAGGCATCTCAGAAGCTGATTGGGTAATCCAGTGCAAAGTATAAACATTTCCCCTGATAACATACACTGAAGTTAAAGACAACACATATGTAAATCAGGATGACCAGATTGGGTTTTTATTTTTGATCAACAGTAGAAAGTATGAAGCCTGCTTCTAGTCATCCTTCTGTGTACACTCTCATTTACCATAGAACTTGATGCTATCTAACATGATAATCTATCCCAAGCTGGCACATCCTCAGATTTAATGAAGGAGTTGACAGTAGACTGAAACACAAAACATTCAGTTATTTTAAATTGATAAGTATTTACAACTGATTTATCTTCAAAACAAATTATGGTATTTTATGAAGCTTATGGAAGATAAACCAGTGGGCTTTTATTTCTTTAATTAAGCTACTTCACCCAATAAAATATGAGTTTCTTCCTCTCCATTTCACAATTGTACCTAGAGTACAACTTTCAAAACTGGGCAAATTAAAAATTTCTACACAATTCCTAGAACAAGGTCTAATTATGTTTTTCTTTTTTTAAAAAATCAAGTGTATCCGAGGTTTCACAAATAAATTATATTATTACTGTAATCTCTGAAATGTTTTTCATTGTCCCAAAGTTAATGAAACTGTAATATTTTCATCACATTATGGGCAGGAGTATTTTCAACAGATTTCATTTATAATTATTTATGAGTCACAAATTACTATCAAATCAAGTTTTCTATTTTTCATAGAAAGCTTAAATTCAACTAATCCTATACAAATGCATGTCTTGCTATGTCTTTTCCTGAATGAGAATAACTTGGGGAGGAAATAAAATTCCTTTATACATAGAAAATGATTAAATCAATCATAGTGAAAAAAATAGTACATGAGATTAATAAAAGCATGGGTATATAATTGTCACCTTTTCATATTGAATATCTTTAGTGTCTTTGAAAAAAATTTCTAATCTGTGTAATGGAATATTGATATTTTATAAGCATTACCTAGTACCTCAAGTTATGCATATATTTTGGGATAGAGGTATTTCCTTCTCCTTCTCTTTACCTCAACATGTAGTTGCATACATAAACAGATTCTACAAATTTATTCAAGGCAGATAAGGCTACTTCTAAGGAAAATGGAGTACTTAGAAATTTTAGTTCATTTCTAATGTAGGTCAAAGATCTCATTCTAGCAAATTCTGTAAAGAGTACATAACTTCTGCATCTGTTTCAAAATATTTTTTCTCTAACAGCAAATTAACTTAATTGCTAGGTAAGTTCTTCCATTGATTTATTTTTACTATCTCAGTTTACTAGCTTCAACTTTAAGTAAGATATGCCATTTCCCTATGGACTCAGAAAAAAAATTACTATGAAGGAATTGCTCTTCAATATTGAGGTACCATTTCTCTCTCCTTGACAACTAAACTGGTACTACTCTGTAACTTTAGGATTAAACTGCTAGTGTTTCTAATAACTGAGCAAAACAAGCATCAACAGTGAAGACTTTGCTGGCATGGTTGTGTCTGCCTGGGGAACTTTTGCTGTAGTAAGGCAAGTTCTGTCAGCTATCGGAGCTAAAAATCTCACTTCTTTCCACACATGCTGAGCACAAATGCAGCAGCAGGTAGTAAAAATATCAAACCTACACCACAGCTGATAGCTGTGAATAACTGTAGACAGTTTACACCCCTGCACTTCTGCAGAGGTGTAAGACACTGTTACCTCTTCTCTTTTGTAGTGATTCAGCTTCAAGTGGTACAAGCTTTCACTCTTGCTTCCGCTCTGGTACTGTGTCAGCAAGCTTAATTTTAATATGGTCGTGGCATGAACCAGATCCAAGCATAGATCTGGGCACCCAGTACTGTGCTGTGGGTCCTGCAAAATGACACAAGGCTTCAGAAATGGGCTTTACAAGGTTAATCATGAAGCCTCTTACTGTTCTTACTGCTGGTTTACATTCTGAAAGGCTTCCTTTCCTGAGTGCATCGCTGCACCATGACTTAAATGTGAACATTTCCACTCAGTGAATGTTGGGCAACTTTAGCAAGCACCAGCCTATGAAGCATCTGCACACAGTGGTGTGCTGTTTCCCGTTGTACACTGTCTAGTGGATGTTAACAGTAAGTGCAGTGGTGACTGGATTTCCTGTGCAGCTTGGTGTGACAGAGTCTGCTGATCCATCATAGCCTGTCAGCGCTCTCGCAGCATGCCTAATGACGGGGTCTGTGATAATGTGGAAGACAAGCTATTCCTTTCCCACCAATTGATCCTTGCACTTCTAGGTGATTTGTCTTTGATGCTTTTTGCAGCATCTTACAGAGCTGCAGGCTAAAAAGCCAACAAATTTTTCTTCCTTAACTTAGAAGATGCCTGGAGTCAAATACTGAGACAAATATAATAACAGCAGAAGCGTACTTGGAAATCATACACTGGGCATTAACCAAAGGAAACAAAGTTTATTGTATTTCTGATGGGATTTGCCTTTCTTTTATTTTCCAGTAATAAGGGATTTTAGAAGAAAATGTTATGAAATAAAAAAACAAACAAACAAACAACAAACAAACAAAAAAAACTAAGAAAACACTTTGCTGATGTAAAAATCTTGAGCAAAAGGAATGTCAATATTTGAAAGAGATTCAGGTGAAAGTTAGAAAGTAGAACCCACAAAAAGATGCAATTTGTATTGTTAGATTAGATGGAATTTAATTAAATGATGCTAGGTTCACTTGTGGAGTGGCCTACCTAGGCAGAGGCCAGATCTTTCATTAGGAAATCCAGAACAGAGCAAAGAATATTGATAGACTTCATTGTTTCCTAATAAAAATCTTTGTTGTCTTAAGTAATGTGCAATTTTCATTGGGAATTCAATAGCCATTAGTTCGAGATGATGTTTTAATAAGCTATAAAAAGGTAAGATTTTAATTGCTAAATAGCAGTAAACATTGATTTTTTTTGTTTGTTTGTTTGTTTGTTTTGCCTTGCTACTCTCCCCAGGACAAGTTAGATGGGCTCTTTAGCCTGGACTGTCTGCTCTTAATTCTGGTTTTCTTGACTGTTATCTCCTTCCCTGCTCTCACATTTTTTCCACCATTCAACTTCTGTTACAGCCTCCAATTACAATCTGGAAAACTGCTAACATCAAAATTCATATAGGGAGAAAAGGCTGCAATTGGGACAGGAAGAATGGGAGACAGAACATAAAATAAAAGACTAATGAAGGATAAACCTCAACAATCAACATTCAATCGCAAATTTAGTAAGGACTTTTCAATAAAAAATAAATATTAAATTAGTTTCATATTAATACCTACTTGCAGAAATAGACTATACACATCATGTATTTTATCAAAAGAAAGAAATAAACTAAACACCTCATGCATCTATCAATATTAATGCATCGTATGCAATGCATTGTGTTCCAAAATTATAATCTAGCTATATTAGATCTCTAAGACCTAGTCTTTGCTTTGGTGCAGCTGCAAAGAATTCATAACCTTGAGACTCACATTTCTCAGGGTTTTTTTACACATGGCCATTATTATATGATTTCAATGACACTGCATAAAACTGCAGTCTCAGGGGTATATTCCAGGAATTAGAGACTTTGACCTAGAATGTTATGCACAATCTGGAACATCATAAATAGTTAATTATAGAACAATAATCAATTTTGTATAAAAGGAAATATGAGTTGACAGGAGAAATAATGATTAGCCAACTGAGTTAAGAAATGTACAGTGAGATGAATGGTACAAAAAGTCCATTTGTTTAGCAACTACAGAGGAATTCAGAGGATGTGAATAAAATGGTAGTTTGATGTAAATTGTTCCTGACATCTCAGATTTTGAATTATAGGTATCTGTAGTCTCCAAAGAGTACCCAGTAAATATATCTTAAAAAAAATGCCCAAACTACCCCTGCATTCCAAAACAAAACAGGGAAAAAAAACCCCAAACCTGCCAAACGTGTTTTTTTTTTTTTTTTTTTTTTTTTAACAGTATCTTCAAGTTGTTTGTCTTTGAATTTCATTAAATGCTAGATTTTATGACTGACATCAAGATACTGTGGACTTGTAATTTTAGTGTTAAAATTACATGTTTTAATTAAACAAGTAAACAAAAATATTGCTTTTCTGTACCTTTTTAAAATTATGTTATTTTCAACTAAGTGTCCCATGGAAATAAAACCTTTCCTTCTGTAGCAGCTTCCTTTCTTATTTTCTAATAAACTCAAAAGTTATTTAATGGTTTTACTACTATCGCATGTTCTATTGCAACTTGACCACCTATTTTAAAGCTACAGATGTAGGATAATATTATAAGAGAACCAGCTTTGCAACAGATGTGTTAAAAAGATAAAATATATAATTAATTTAAAAGCTTATTTTAAAACTTACATTTTAATTTAACACATATATTGAAGGTTTAAGTCAAATATATACTTTTTTGTATTCTATTTTTATTTTAATTTCAGAAATGAAACCATGGTATAGTTCAAACCTGAAAATAAAACAAGTTTCAAGTTATCAAAATTTTAAACAAAGTGCAAATATTCACTTTCAAACCACTTTATCAGCTTCCCCTGGGTTCTCTTTAAGGAATCTTTTCTCACCTCATTCCCGATTCTAGGTCAAATCACTTCATATTTCCCAGATTCTTGTTTTATAAAGTGAATAAAATATTTACTTACTGGCCTTGACTCCCAAAGGGCTGTCTGTGGGCTAATTAGTTAATGTTTGGATAGCACTTTGAAAATATAAAGTGTCATATTACTTCCAAGCATCATTATTATGAAACCTATTAAAACCACAATGCATGATCAATTAGCTCAGATCAAAGGACACATAGCTGCAAAGGATCTAATTAAAAGTTGATAAATAGAATTATTGAAAGCAGGTGAACTTTTGTACTACCTCACAGTTAAAGTGCATTGAGACCTATTAGTCACCCCCATGCCCTGTATTCCTCATGTCACTGACTGAACAGCTAGAGGTTTGGAAAAAGCCAATATTTTCCATATTTGTTTAAGAGCTCATTAAGCAGACTGAAAAGCCCCGCTCTACAATATCTACAGGCTTTCATTTAAAGTGCTATGTGAATGTGGCTAGGCAAATAGGAATAAATGCCTCTGAAATACATTAATATAAGTTATGAATGATATTTTAACTACTCAGAAGGCCATGCCATTTTCTTCTAAGTCTAAAACGTAAAAGTCTTCACTCAGAAATTTAGTGGCAGTGACAATAGAAGCTCATGTGATTACATAGCATTTAAGACAATATTGTCAGAAAATTTTCATTGTCTACATCAAATCTTTCTTTTACTTCAGGGATAATAGCATGCCATATTTGTCTGTGGTTTTGGAATTGAAAAAATACATCAATATCTTTTAACATTTTTTGTCACATTGATTTTTTGATACAAAATGAAAGGAGGAAGGATTGTATCCACAAATATGTTTCTATATCCTTAATCTTTTGAACCGCATTTATATATCTATCTAGTTCTTGGCATTCTCTTGATCTGCCAGGATACCTATTAGCCAGTGTGAATTCTAGTAAAATATACATATTTTAACTGGGTTAAAAATTACAGCTATAGTAATAAAACCAAAATGTGTTATTGAGGTTCACACTTTCTTTTTGCACTTGTCAGGTTTATTCTTCTATCTGTGCCTCTCTTTATTCTTCTTTATTAGAAATTTATCTACCTTAGTTTCTTTTTTTCCTCACTTTTTTATAAATATGCCTTGCAGCTCTGGATTTCTGAGTGCTCCATGTCATGTAATAGTGTATTTAAAATTAATTTTTGTGAAGAAAACTTCTTTCATATTTTTAAATTACTTCCTTGCCTCCTTTTTGACATTATAATGTTAAAAATTATTCAGAGGTTTCAATTCACCAAATGCACAACTACTTAGAATATTCAAATTATATTTGTACGTCTACACTCATCTGTATACCCACACCTCTTCGTAAACTTAAAGGGCTTTAGATGCAGTCATCTTTAATACATTTCTTTTTGAGAAAATAAGTCAACACTCTTACAAATTTTTAGTTTCACTTTAAATTTAAGGTGATCCTAGGAATGCTAGTTGGAAGGAGATCAGGAGATTATTTAATTCAGTCTCCTGCTTTTAATGAGGACTATTGTTACTATCCCATTGTCTAGGCAATAGGGAATGCTACAAGCATCCATAATTTTGTATTAAGTACACTACAGGGACATATAATCTTTCAAAAATTAATTGCTGCAAAGTGAAAAAATAAGATACTTAAAAAGTGATAACTTACATAAAAATACTGATGAGACATCTAAGCCAATTTTTTACAGCAATGACATCCCAAACATTGAAAATAGTCAGAACACATCTCTTTCAACTTTCCAATTCATTCATGCTCAAATCATGTAGTCCGTGACTTTTTACCTGTATAAATCCTTCAATCAAAGAAGAGGGACAAGCTGAACATTTTTAAAAAAATAAGATTATTGAGTCACTTCTCTTATTTCTCATCCTTTTTATTTTTTTAAAAGCATCCTAATATTGAGGATGAAGTCTTTCATGGTCAGAAAAACAGCATGAATCCTTGTACACATCAAGTCATTATGAACTCTGCACTATACCAACATCATTTGTCCCAGCACTTCTCTGTTTCTGACATTCCTGAAACTGGATATTACTTAAGCTACTGTGCACTGCACTTTCTTTTTATTACATGAAGCACTTTGAACTGTTTTACACAGTGTTTGAAATATAATTTAAGCAGTATGTTACTAATCACTCCTTTGATTTGTACTGTATTCTTTCAAGAAAGTTAATGTCCTCTTTACCCTCTTCATGAAAGCAACATATTAGGTTGAAAGCTTTGTTTGTGTTCTGATTTTTTTTTTTTTTAAATAATAATTCCCTAATCTGTTTCCACCTAAGTATGCTGAAATACCTCACAACTTAACAGATAACTTTTTCATTGCATTTTTAGTTTAAGTTCTATTGCACTTGCACCTTAGTTGAATAACATTTATTTAACATGTACTAGGTAATTCATTAGAGCTCTCCAAATTCTTCTGTTCACATATATTTTTTTTGCCTTTGGGTATCTGTATTGAATGAACATACTGTGTTTTGTAGTAAAAAAACCCAAAAAACAAACCAAACCAACAAAACAAAGGTTTAAAGATTCCTTATGATTATTATCACCCCAAACACTGTCATAATATTTTAAATAAAGTTCAATAACTTGAGTTTGACTGAAATTTTTTAAATTATTCTCATATGATATTTTGACACCTGTTTCATTTTTTTTTTTAGTAGACTTGCCCTGAACATCTTAAGCCACAGAGTCTCTGGAAAGGCCTAGAAAATTACTGAGGAATTTCTATCAGTTTCAAATTTTTGTTCTTTATACATACCTCCCTTTGCTTTAAAAACACTCGATTAGAGCAAAATTTGAGATTGCTTTGTTAATTTATTAAGACATTTTGCCAGTAGTGTTATTTGAATGTTTTCAATGTTAGATCTTCAGAGATCAAAAATATTGGTTGTTGGAGGACTGGTCCTCTTTGGTTTGTATAGCAGACTACAATATACCCCTTTCAACACTAAGGAAGATAGCAGTGGTAACCCCGGTAAGCCCAAGCTCTCCTGATCATTTTACCTCTAGGTTACTGTATTATTCTCATTAAATATTATTTGTCAGAATGAGAGATGGCAATTTTTTTGTCTAACTAAATGAAAGCTTTGTGCAGTAGATATATTCCACATAACGTCAAGATAATTTACTTTGGTCAGTAGAGCTGTGAAAACTCACATAGTCATTGTGATATTCACGATAGGTACTGACTTTTCACAGCTTCGCTGAAGATCATCCATTATCTTAAAAAGTGTAGTAATTTTTTACCAAAAATATCCACAATTATGTAATACCTGTGTCAATGTCAGGTTCTACATTTCTTATGTAATTTAACAGAATATAAATAAGCATATTTAGTCTAAATTATTATTAATGTTCTGGAATGAAGAAAGCACTATTCAAAAACCAAAGTGTGTTCACAAAAGGTCTCAAAATTTACCAACTGAAATATCCCTAGATAAACCACTTAACATTTTATGCTACTAATGCATATTTTTGTCTGTTTTAGTCAGCTTTAAATATTTCAGATAAATGCTCTGCAATGAATCTATTTGAAAGTCTTTTGAGGAATAATTGTTTTAAGGAAATTTTTCTTCTTCTCTACTCTAGTATTTACTAATAATATTCAGGGTGTACGTGCTTCCTTCTCATAAATCTGCAAAATAAAATGTCATTGTTTGCTTAGCATGTGTGATCACCTCAGAAACTTCTGTAAGAAGCCTTATCTTGCTCTTCAGCAGAAAGCTTGTTTCTTCTAAAGGAATGTTATTAAAAACCATAACACTGCAGAAACAAAGAGTTTGTTTACTTTGCCAGTAAAGATAAAGTTTTCTTCAGGCCAAATATTTGTGTTTCCAAGTGCTAAGTTTCTTTGTGAGCAGTGAGTACTAAAAAGATAAACACACTCAAGACAAATCTCAAACAGAACCAGTAAATCTTTCCTGGCTTCCAGCAGCATCAAAATAACAGCCCAAGATGACTTGATTCATCATCAACCAACTGTCAATTCCGCAAATCTTATTCAGATATTCAGAAAAAAGCCCCCGCATTTCAATGTTTTTAAGAGGGTTATCTTTTTCTTTACTTTTTTCCCCCCTTGAAATAGAATTTAGAAATTTTGCAAGACCTTTAAAATTCTATCTGATTTTCATAGATTTTCTTAATGTTTTTCACCAACAACTAATTGAAGAAACCATATGAAATTTAAGTCAATCAAGATGTTTCCTTGAAGAATCAGATAATAATGGTTCCATTAAATTCAGTAGGAGTTTCCATAACACATTCTTACTCAAATTCAAGGTAAAAGAAGACATTCTTAAATGCATGCTGTTCAGGTTAGTTGATTTAGATTAGCAAAATCACATACAGCTGCATTTTTATAAGTTAACAACACAGAGCTACTGACCAACTTTTAAAATCTTGACCTTACTTTTAAATGTTATAAAGGATAACTGAACTCTCCTTAGTATTTCACTGTGTTAAATGCAATTGAAGTTCTCTTTCATAAAATCTGGCCTAAATGCTGACAACAATAGATTCAGAGATTGATTGTTTTCAGTAACATTATGATTTGCATATGCAGATTGAAAGCATTTTGCTTTCTTTGTACTAAAACCAATTTTAACAGCTGTCAAAACATAAACACAAACCAGAAAAACCCAACCAAACAAACAAAAAGAAAAAAAAAAAAACAACAAAAAACCAAAAACAACAAAAAAACCCCAAACAAACCGAAACAAACCAAGAGAAAACCCCATAAATTCAGACATATGTACAGTGTAACTTACATGTGAGAAGGAAAAATTAGTAATGGCAGCTGAAATATTCTTTGATTGCAAAATAAAATAATATTTCCATATTTGCTCTAATTATGAAATATCTTTACACCATTTTTCTGTGGTTTTGTTCTTTATTTGTACCTTAGAAACAGGCAGCAAAAATTACAGAAATGTGTCATAGGTCTTTGTTTGAATTTACTACTTCTTCCTTATTTAAATTTCAGTTTCCATCCAAATTTCATCTTATAAACACATTTTTCAAAAAATAGAGCACCAAGCCAGTATGTCCACAGTGTGATAGATCATCTGCTCTATGTATAAACATACACAAGTAACAAAATAGAACTTACATAGGTATATGGGGATCAGAGCAAAAGCTAAGCCCTGTCCAAGTCAAGGACTCTGAAAATCCCTGCTCAGCTACTGCAGAACTGGGGTGGAACCTTAGCACCAGCATTCTTCAGCTCTCAGCATCTCAGTCTCCCTGGTGACAAGAATCTGACCACACAGTTTGAGAACCTCAACACAGTATGTTTCCAGCCTCATCTGATTCATACCAATAGGGAGTTACAGAAGGCACTTACAGCTTCCATTTTCTTTCAGATATTGCTAGAAGAAAATGAAAGGTGGCAGGTCAGATTGCAGTTAGAGCACTCATGCCAGGACAAGAAAACCCACATTTTTGTTTGTACATTACATCAAGCCCCCTACAACCACAGCTGCCACAAGTGAACCATATAAAGTGCTGCAGGGTATCACTGAATAGAGGGGAGAAGGAAGATAAACCACCTGCCTCTTTAGACTCTATTTTCAAAGTTGTGTTCCTGTGAAGAGTCCATGAGGCACAACTGAAGCCTTCTGACTCAGTGGGGCACAGACCACCAATCTGTCATGATCAAGTCAATTGTGTATTTTACACAGTAATTAACAGATGTAAAATGAATGCATCAAATTACTGGTTTTTCTGCTTAATAACCCTTTGACTGAATTTTTTTTATCTGTTCTGCTTGTTTTTGAATGTTTATGATTTTAATCCCTGCAGTCATTAAAGCCCAGCCCCTACTAATATCTACTACACACAGTCTTATACTTGACATAAATGCAAAGATGTTTGGCTTAGCAACTTTTTCTATAGTTGGGAGCAGAAAACTATCTGCTACTGCTGCTGCTGCTGCCCTAAAAGGACTCATGGAACGCTAAGATTCTCAGACAGCCATATCACAAAGCGTGAACAAGCTCCTGCCTCTTTTGCAAGCCAAGAAATGAGAATGAAGATCTAAAAGAACAAAGTGAAGCACACTGAAGCAAAATGCTTTGCCTTTTATCATTGTGGGTAACTGAATAAAAACTACTGTACATACAAACACAGTTTGCTGGGGTTTTTGTCAACACCTCCAGCATATAATGCCATACCGATTTTTCACCAGAATTATGAAAATTTCAAAAATATAGAAAAAATTGCCAATGAAATTTTGAAATATCTGAAAATTAATTTCTAGTTTAGAGTCAGAAATGCCTACTTAGTTCTATTTTAAACAACAGCATTTTCTAGAGACAATACTCTTTTAATCAGGACCAAATTTCTGCATATACACAACTAGTAAAAAGTCTATTCAAACCATGCAGTAATAGCCATTCTACTGTGTATGTCTTGAGACCCATTAAAATGCAGAATCAGGGCTTTAGGCAAGCTGCTGTTGTCACTTTGCTGTCTTTCTTCCAGCTCAATGGAAATCTTCTAACAGACTCTGAGCAACAGGTAAAAATTACTCAATTTATTCATTTATCCTTTTACCATGTATTTAAAACTTTTAAGCTATCTATTCCTCTTAATACATTTTGATATTCTAACTGAAGGCTAATCTGTATTTTGTCCCACTCAAAGTACAAATTATCACATTTGGGGCTTTTAGCCAGAGATAAAAAAAAAAAATTAGGCCCTTTTTTTGTCTCTTTTCTTGCAATATTAATCATAGATTTTAAAATACGAGATTTCTAAGTTTGGGTAGAATTTAGATAACAGCAGGTCTACATGTAAAATTCTTTTATATGTTAGTACTTCCTTATGTGTGAAGTCAGAAAATGTTTGGGTTTGTGTTGGTCCTGCAGAAAGTACTATATTGGAGTTGACAAAGAGTGAATTTATTAAAGGCACAACATTATAATAGACTATCCTCCAGATTTAGACATCTAAATTTAGATGTTGGCTTGTGCTGTAGATGTCTACATTTCTAATATCAAGGAAGAGTGATCCAGTATAATTTGAAAAACACACAAAAACACACACACAGAGTCACAGAATAGGTAAGATTGGAACAGAGGTCATCTAGTCCAACGTCTCTTCTCAAGCAGATTTTCCTAGAATGAATTACTCAGGATTGTGTACAGACAGCTTTTGAGTATTTTCAGAAAAGGAGACGCCATGACCTCTCTGGGAAGCCTGTTTCAGTGCTGATGCCCACATAGTAAATAAGTTCCTCTTCATGTTCAGGTGAAACTTCTTGTGCTCCAGTTTCTGGCAGTTGCCTCTCATTTTATTTCTTGGCACCACCAAGAATAAAAAGACTTCAGCCTCTTGAAACTCTCCCTTCAGATACTTACATGCATTAAGATCCCCTCTCAGGATCCCTTCTCCAGGAAAAACATGACGAACTCTCTCAGCCTTTCATCAAAAGTGAGGTGTTCCCTTCCCCTCATCATCTTCATAGCACTCTATTGGATCTGCTCCAGGAGCTCCATGTCTCTCTTGTACTGAAAAGCCCAGAACTGGACACAGCACTCCAGATGCAGCCTCACTGAGGCCGAGCAGAGGGGCAGGATCACCTCTCTTGGCCAGTTGACAATGCTCTTCCTCTTATTCTATTTTCTCCTTCTTTGTTCAGTTGTGAAGGGGAGTGATAGAGCAGCATTGGTGGGCATCTGGCATCTAGACAAGATCAACTTGCCACAGCCAATCATTCTGTCCCTGGTCCAGCACTAAGTACTTTTTCAAATTTGACACTGTTCTTGCCAACCCACTCTTCCACCTGTCCAGGTCTTTTTCTAAGATGGACCTCCCTACGACAGCTGAGTGGATACTCCCCCTTCCCCCCCGCTACTCCACGTGGTCCCAGAGATGTGCCAAGGAGGGATACACACGCAGGCAGCAGGACAGGAATATGGGGTCACGGAGGAAGTGAGTAACAACCAATCAAAACCGAGGGTTAACAGCAAATAGGGAAAGGGTTAACAAAAAACCAGTGAGGGGGCTTTTCACATAACCTGCCCAGGTACATCCTTGCATGCTAATGAGGGTGTTCCCAGTGGGTTTTTGGGTACAAGAAGGTAACACAGACTCCATTTTACAACCGAGTAAACATTATGGTCAGCTTTTCCCATCTTCTTCAGAGACCCATCTCTTGCAGGCTTTATTCCACTTCTGCTATTGTAGGTTCATTGCTACATCTCCCATCTGACAGGTTCAGCTCATAACGCACTTTAGTGTCATTGGCAAATTTGATAAGAGCGTCTCCAATCCCATCACCTGGGTCATTTATAACAATGTTGAACAGTGTGGAGTGTGGTATCATTCCCTGGCGGACCCTCCTTTTGACAGGCCATCAGTCTGAATAACCTTTGATCACTACTTTCTGAGTGCAGCCGGTGAGCAAGCTTTCCACCCACTTTTCAGACAACTATCCAGACTGTATCTTGCCAGTTTGTCCAGGAGAAGAATGTGGGAAACAGCATCAAACACTTTGCTATAGTCCAGGTAAACATCATCCACTACTCTTCCCATCTTGACAGATATTGTTTTGTTGTAGAATGTGTTCAGGTTTGCCAGGCCTGATTTGTCTTTGGCAAATCTGCATTTCTCAATCACTTGTTCCTTAACTCTTGGGGTGGTTTCCATCCAAGCACAGGTTTGTAGGGGCTGAGCTCTTTTGTAAGAGACATTCCTCCACTACTGCTGGGTTGACATGTGTTGTCAGAGCTACTAGATTCTGTGATCTGGGGTCCAGCTATGCCAGTAAAGGCACATAGGGGAAAAGATGGGATTGGGAACCTCTGTCTTGTCAGTATTATTAGCAACTTGGTTTCCTGCCCTGTTTAGTAAAGGTTTTGTGTTTTCCCTTGTGCTTCTTCTTACAGCTCAGGTATGCGAAGAACCTTTTTTTTGTCATCTCATCATAACTAGTCATGAGATTAAGTCTTATCATCCAGACTGAACAATTCACAAGCACTTTCAAGGACTTTGTGTCATTTAATAGATTTCCAAGCTCCAGATTAGCAGTTTTGACTGAAGCCTGGACTCCTTCCTATAAATTGATGTTCTTCACTGGAAATGAAATCCATATGAATTCATAGTTTTCTTTTAATTTATATTACCATTAATTAACTGAGTCTCACTATATCACTCTGCAGTAGACTAGTTTTTCTATCAATTTATGTTGATATGGAACCTAGATAAGTAACTCTAAATCAAGAATTTTTGTATCTTTTACATGAATATGGTTCTTAAAAAATACATATATTTTTATATACACACACTGTTTTTTTTCTATTTCAGGAGAAAACCAATTAAGACTGCTATATAATGAGCTATCGTGCCAACAATTAATCCATTTCCTTATAATTTGTATGGTGCAGTAGTATAAATTATACAAGCAAGACTGATAATTGGCAATAAAATATCAAGCTGTAATTCTTCAACCTCCATGGCCAGACTACACACACTCATGTAAAAATAGAACTTAATTTTTAGCTTACTGCCTATAATTTACTACCTAAGGAAAAAAAAAAAAGTTAGGATTATGGCCATTAAAATAATCTAAAACACTCACAGAAAAACTAGAAAACTTTTAGGGGATAAGCATTTAGAGCAATTTCAGGAATCCAAGGATATCTCATCTGGCTTACATCACCACTACAGAATTGTACAGAACCAATGAAAAAAATCTGTTAAGCTGCTAGGCCCATCAAAAAGGACTGATTACAATAAGACATTTAAAATGGTAATAAAACCCTTTGTTGAGGCAGCTGTATATTGTATCCAGTTGTGAATACTTGAAAAAGTTCTCCAGTAGAACACAGATTCACAAGTGAGGAACAGTTAGAGCAGAAAAATGCAGAATGAGATAATTTGATCTTCATCCTGAATTTTTATAAAGTGGAAAATCTATTATGAATTGATATCTCACTTTCTTTTTCTATATATTGCATGAATTGCCTTTCTCTAAAATCTGGAGGGATTTGCAAGAAGACAAAGAATAGACCAAATTCACTAATATTACATTTTAATGGTAATGTTTTGGGGAGAAAAACATTATGGAGAAAATCCAGAGTTTAATGTAAATGTTTCCAGTTGATAGAAATAAAATTTTAAGTTCCGCATGAGTTTTCTCAAGTAGGCCCAATTTGTTCATAGAAGTTCTTGGAAACAACATATTCCTCTTAAATGTAACTAAATTTATGTTTCACAATTTTTCCTTTTTTTGGTAGTATTTTTAGTTCTTTAAAACAGGACAACATGCCAGAGTTGGTTACTCTTTCTTAGCAGCTTAAAGATAGTAAAATTTCATCTTTGAGAAGAGGATTTTAAAATTTTGGCTAAATCACTCTGAACTGATTTTGGCTGGAGTGTTATTAAACTATATAAGAATCACTGTAAATATTTTAAAATCATGGTGATTTCTAGCTTTACTGGATAAGATTATCCTTTTTATCAGAAAAAGATCATACTTACAATTTAATACAAGATATATAATGAACAATACTGTCACAAAGATAAGCTTCATTCATCATACCAAGAAATGTTAATTTTTAAAAAACATCTCCAACTCTTTTGCTTGTTTAGGTATCTAAATCAGTAAAGCAATTTGAAAAGCTTTCCATAACATGGGATTACAGAAAATGGAAGTAAGTTAATAACTAGATTTCCTATGGATAGATAGAATTCCTATTGATTTCAACAGGTGTAAGCAGAGTAACATATTTCTAACCAGTCTAATAGTTCAAAGTTAGTATATGGTAATAAAAATGAAAATATTCTTTTCACAAATCATCTGTTACTTTACAAATCTTTGCTGATATCACTTTTTACATTTGATTAATTTTTTTGATCAACGAGTTCCAATAAGAAAATTCCCTTAATTCCGGAATCACCACACTGTTGATATTAAATAGCACTTTTCTCTGTCTTCGCAGAATCAACAGTAATTAATTGAACATATAATAATCCGTGACTAGTAGAAAAATAAATGTAAAGAACATATTCTCCAAGGAGGGATCATCCGCCTAAAACAGTAGTGCCTATGCAATCTTCAAGTACAGGGTTAGCATATACCAGATGTCCACAAGTATATCTCCTTTTCAACATGCAAATTTTGTCAAAGTAAAACCTTTTTTTTTTTTTTTTAAGCTCTGAAAGAGTAGCAGATGTCTGTGTCAGAACTATGAAACTAATTCTGACTAAGCTGTCATACTTTTGGAGATTGTCAGAGTACACAGTGCTGAACAGAAGAGTACAGGCAAAATGATTTTGAAACTTCCTGAAAACATCTGCTTTTTTTAAAACTAGTGTTGATTTATGCGTATGCAGTAAGTATAGCATTTTTTAGGAAATACTGGATTTATGGCAGATTCTCCACACTTACTCATTTACTTTCTGGACAAAAAAAATATCTGGAATCCCAATCCAAGTAGGTAGGGACTATGAGAGACAAGGAAGCAGGGAAATTAAGGTACAGATCATTAAATAATCCTCCTCTGCTTATGCACAGTAAAAAAATTCTGTCATTACATAGGACTACTTGTTGTAGATCTCAGATACAGGAAAGTGTGTCCTCTGACTTTTCTGTTCTCAGTTGGAGGGAAAGAGTTTTACAAATCTTTTGGATTTCTGACCACTCTGCAATAAATTTTGGGGCCAAAGAAAGACTCAGCAGATGTAGCAGTTGCACAGCAAGGTCTCAGAGCACCTCTGCTGTTGTTGCAGGGGGATGCCTGAAAATAGGGCATAGAGATCTCAGGTGGGCAGGACACCTCTGTCCAGGTCTGTGGCTGGAAGAGTGAGTTGTTGACTCTCCTGTGCCTTGGTTACAATCCTCAGCAACCAGATGAAGGAAATACAAGAGGAAGTGAGCAACAGCATGAGTTCCTGATAACAGGAATAAAAACAAAAACCACAGTCATCTTTAAGAAGGAAAAGAAGTAGTATCCAGGTAACTGCAATTAGCCAAATTTTAGTCTCTTGGACAGTTAGAGAGGGAGCCCTCTTATAAACTACTTCTATGCCCATAAAGGACAAGAAGACAGGAAAGGTCGACATGGGTTTAGCACAAACAGTGATGTCTGACTAACCTGATAACCTTATATGGTGAGATAACTGGTTTTGTGGACAAGAAAGGTAGTGGATTTTGCAGACCTTAACTTTAGTAAGTCTTCTGTAGGTTCCTTATCACCAAATTGGTGAGATACTGACTGGATAACTGAATGACAAAATTGGGTTGAAACACTTGGTGTGGTATGATTGCTGAGCTTAAAGGCTTGTAAGCAGTGGTGAAAAGTCTTGCTGGTAGACAGTAACTAGGAGGATCCCTCAGAGATTCATGTTGGGACCAACATTGTTTCATGTCTTCATTAACTAAATGGAGTGGAGGGCATTTTCAGCAGGTTTCCAGATGCCACCTGACTTGGCATTGCAGGACTGTCAAATATCCAAGACAGGAAAAATGGTCAGAATGACTGGAGGAATAAATTGAAAGGAGCTTTATGGGGTTCAACAGCCCAGATGCAAAGGATTTTGGCACCAAGTTCAACATGAGCCAGCAATGTGTTCTTACAGCGAAGATGGACAATGGTGTCTGGGCTGCATTAGACAAAGTATTGCCAGCAAGTAGAAAGAGGTGATCCTTCCCTCTGTTTAGCATTGGTGAAGCCATACCTGTAGTATTGTGTCACATTCTGGATTCTGAGTGCAAGAGAGACATGGACATACTCAAGAGAGTCCAGTGAAGGAACAAAAAGATGATGAAGGGACTAGAGCATCTAGAGCATCTCTCCTGTGAAGAAAGACTGTGAGACTGTTGAGCCTGGAGGAGTGAAATATCATGGTAAACTTCATCACTATATACAAATAAATACCTGAAGAAGGGTGCAACCAGGGTGGACTCAGGTTCTCTTTTCACTGTTGCCCAGTGACAGACCAGAGGTGATGGAAACACACTGAAACAAGGAGTTTGCCTCTGAATATCAGGAAACACTTTTTCACTGTGAGGATGGTCAAACACTGGAACAGGTTTTCCAGGCAGGTTGTGGACTTTCTTTTCTTGAAAATATTCAAAAGACATCTGGATATAGTCCTGGGCAACTAGATTTAGTTGCCCCAGTGCAATTTAAGGCCATTACCTCTCATCCTTTCACTTGAGACATGACAGAAGAGACTGATCCTCACCTCATTACACCCTCCTTTCAGGCAATTGTAGAGAGAAACCTTTCCAATCTCAACTGTGATTCTGTGAAAAGAAAATATGAAGTCTTGCACCTGTAAGTAAATAATCCTCCACAACAATACAGGCTGAGGATTGATAATCTGGGAAGCAGCTCTGGCTGGAAACAACCTTAGGTCCTGGTGAGCGTCAAGATGAACATGAACACGTGATTTTGCAGCAAAGAAAGGCCAACAGTAGTCTTGGCTGCTTTAGTAAGAACGCAGCCATCAGGTTAGGGAAAATGAGCCTTCCTTTCTTTTTTGCACCTATGAGAGCACATCTTGAGAGCACATGACTGTCATGTCCAGTTTTGGGCTCATTTCTAGACATTGACATGTCACAGTGAGACACAGGAAGGGCAACTAAGCTGGTCATGACTGGAGTACATGACCTATGAAGAGAAGCTGGGGAAACAGGTTTGTTCAGCCATAAGACAAGGGTCAGTGAAGACATTGTGAAATTGCCATCATTAGTAAAGACTCAACTACATACAGCCCTGAGCAATGTAATTTAAGTAGACCTCCTCTGGGCAGTGGATTGGAACTAGATGACCTTCAGCAGTCCCTTCTAACCAAAGTCATTCTATGAATCTCTGGTAAGATTTGTTTCCTATTATATCAAGACATATTTTCTGAAGTAATTATTAAAAAAAAAAAAAAAAAAAAAAAAAAAAAAGAACAAAAAAACAACCAAACAAAAAGCAAACAAACCCCAAACAAAACAAGCAAACAAACAAACAAAACCAAAACCCAAATCTGGGGAAAAAGGGGAAAGGTAAGTATGTTAAATTATAAAAATTTCATTTATGAATTAAAAGTATTTCTATCCAGCTTTAGGCTGTATAATTACAGATGTGACAGCAAAAAGAAATATTTCTTTTGTTAAGAGAAATAAAATGGATGACTGATCAATTAAATGGCAAAGCAATAATAACATTTTTTTGATATCTTTTTACATTCATGTTATACCTATTTATCATTATGCCTGGGAGCATTCCAGTTATAATTGGAAGAAGAATCCACATATATATATATTTAATTAGATCAGCTCCTTAACTTAAAGATTGAAAAGGCTCCTAGACTTTTCAGAAAAAACCACTTTATTTGATACATACAGAAAAATCAAAACTATAAATTCCAAATTATTTTTTGTGTGAGTGCAAGATGAGATATATAAGTGTATGTAGTTCTAACAGTATATGTTTTATCTGATTCCTTCTACAGGAGAAGATAATAATATTTTTTTCTTACATTTTTTGTGTTGGTCACCTTTTAGAAAGCAAATTTTCCTAATCAACAGTGCTGTAGTATCTGAGGAAAACAGGCAAGAAGTAGCTAAACTCATTGATAAGCAGGAATTATTTATGACAACAGATATCCACAGCCAGTTGGGAAACAGATTTCATTATTTGAGATATGATGTTGAAACTGGATGTTGAATTCTCCTGTTCTGTACATTGAGAATGAGATACTAAGTATGTTGCCTTACAGATTATAGTATTGAACTATATAACTAATAAAGCAAATTAAATATTTATTTAATTGCTGGCATGTCTCCAGTGCTTCTTTCAAGCAGATTAAAAGGAACCGTAGCCTAAGAATGTCATTTAGAAGAAAATAAATGAAACCAGTATGTTTGACAAAGAATACAATCCAGAATATCACAGGAAAAGGACCGCCTGATATATTGAATTCTTTGAAGGACAGACCCTGTGAAAATGAGACTACTCTGTAACTCCAATTTTAGTAACTGAATATTAAAACAATGCAATAGACACACTAGATACAGTCAAATTACTTGCCCAGCCCTTCACAATAAATGAGTTCTATATGACTTTATTTTATTTACAGTAGGCTTATCAAACCACTGTGTTTGCAGCAAGATATCACATGTGCTGCTCTGATAGGTATGTTCTTAGGTCAGGACTGAGAAATATTCCACAGTCTTCTGCTAAAAAAATGTTATGTTTGCTGTGATTGGCTTATATGAGTCTACACTGGTAAGTTCCATAGGATACAAATTTGTCTGAAGCAATCAATATTTATTTTATTAATGTTATGAAAACATCGCTGTTCAAAAAGTCTCAAGTATTGGACAAGTTGAAAAGAATATTAATACTACTCCCAGTGTACCTACATAGATAAAGATCTGCTTTAAGTCAGTGCTTCATTCAGAGACCTGGTGGATGTTCCATGAATCTGAAGGAGAGTGTAACTTTTACAACATGTATAGTAGAGTAATAGCTACATAAATAAAGATAGGTTTTGTTTCTGATTGACAGATCACATGTTCAAGACTAGCTCAGATAAACCCCTGCATTACAGTAATTCATTATCCATTTTGAATATCATTGCAATGTGGTTTATGTGACAGAAATTGTTTAACTGCCGGATATTATTGGCAGTTAAGAATAACCAGGTAAAAAGGTAATAAACAAGTGCAAATATGCTTTCAGTAGGCATCAAATGTGCAGTGAATGGATAATAATCAAGGATCATTTGTTAGGCTGAAGGTCAAACATGCAATGGAGACTGCATATAATGAATGGAAGTTTGATGCATGCATGAGCAATATTTGACTGCAGGATCAATGTAACCCTTTTAACAATTATGTATGAGGAAATAGAAAACATAATAAGGATAGCTTCTAGTTTCACTATTATTAATCAAACAGAATAGCTGTGCTTTAAATACTATTAGCATAAAATTAAAAATGTTTTTTTTTAAAAAATGCTAATTACATGAAAACATATACTCCTTAGGTGAACCTCTAACTCTGATGAAGCCAATGACGAAAGTCCTGCAACCTTCCAGGAAGCTGAGTTTTCATCTCGTAGTATTTGTCAGGAGCCCTATCTTCCTGACAATTGTCAAAATACACCTGTATGGTACCACTTCCTCTTCCCGTTCCAGACAACACATGCAAGGGAGAAAGAAACTTGTGTTGTCAGGATATGTTTTCTGTACGCCATGGCATACCATGCACAGTGACTCAGATTGTAGATTGACAGACTGGAAAAAAGACAAAAAAATTTGTCTTTTTATTTTCTTAATAGACAATGCAATAATCACTAAGAAACAATATACACTGGGCACAACAGGATTACAGGTAAGCAATGTTGTACTGGGTATAATCCATGTGAAATCTTGTCCCAGAAGAAAAAGTTTTGAAGGAAATACTTCTACTGAAAAAGTTGAAACACCACTATGAACATCCTTGAATATATTCTCACCCACCAACTCATATTAATATTATACAGCTGTTATAAATTCTTTAGAATATGACCTTCATAGTGTAAATGTTTCTCCAGCCGTTTGCTATCAGATTTACATTTTAGTAAAGATGTTTATGGAAGATTTTATTAAAGATATTAAAACTTCTAACAGTCAAGTGTAGAGAATGCATTCACAAAAAACCCTATAACTCTAAACAGAGCATTACAAATTCATTCTGGAAATCCATTAATTAAGGGAAGTATCTGCTTAAATTAAACATTTATCTTTCATCGTTTGGGGCAAAGGTTTATATCCAACACTAATAAGAAGAGCTACACTATTGGCTTCATCAGTTGAGTAGGCTGTTGACAAATGAATTTCATGACCTCACTAGCTGTTTTCAAAACACATCTTTACGACAACATAATCCATAGTTCTTCTACTACTGATAAAATTATTGATACTAATGGAAAATTCAATCTAAGTAATACAGGACTTAGTGGCAACAGCCTGGGAGAAATATCACCTAAATGCATGGAGATTGTTTTATTGTTACACCTGCAAAACTGACTTCTTAGTAGAAATTGAAAAAAATAAGGTAATTTGTAAGTGCTCTTTAAACACAAAACTCTGATCCTGCAACATGATGTGAAGTAAAAAATCTTACATTACTTTAGAATTTCTTTGCAGCATTGGGATAGTACAGTGAAAATAGACTGGTTTGAGGGATATATTCTGAAAAATACTAAAATAATTGGATTTCCCATAGCAATAGAAAATACCTAAAGATAATGTACTGCAATAGCAAGACTGCAATATCTGAGGCTTTTACTGTCTAGTTTATAAACTGCTAGTAAAAGTTGACAAAACAGTTCCAACTGCTTATTAGTCTATGGCCTATTTCCTGCATAATCACATAATGCTATGATAACCCACTGTGTCATGCTGGAAGGAACCTGATGTTCTTGGACATTTTTCATGTAACCAAAGAATCTCAGTCATGGCTTTCTGTCACAGTTTTCCAGGAACAGAAATAAAGCACAAGGTGCCTGATTTCCTGAAATACTAGTCACCCATGTAACTGCATTCCAAGGCAGCTGAAGATGTCTAACAGCTCAGAGAAATCAGATCCTTCTCCATTTCAACCTTCTTAGTCAAAATAAAATACTGCTTAGGTTCTTTTTTCACTCAGTGAATTAACATTAACACAAAGGTTAGTTACTCTTACAGGGTTTTGGCTTTCACAAATATTTAGTCATCTCTGCTATACTAACTTGGTTAACAGCTTATGTAGATTCTCCATTATAACAAAGAGACATTATTTTCCCTCTTGTCACACTCAATAAATCTGTCCACTCCCCAGCAAATATGTCTTGGCAGCAGTCCAATTGTGGGAGTCACTAACAAGATGGTACACCTGAGGTCAACCAAATCACTCTTTAATACAATAATCACATCTCATCTTGGCAGTCCATCACCTATCATTCTCCCCAAATGAACAAACAAAACTGCAGGAGAATATACTCCTGGGCACCCGCTTGCAATTCGATGGTGGCAACAGCTGGTCCAGCAGATGCTTCTCATGTGATTCAACACCTGTGTTTTTGCATCGCATTTTTGCCGTAGCCACGTTAGTAGATAGTTTTTTCATTTTTCTTTTTTTTTTTTTTTTTCAAAATCCTGAAATATCCATCCTAAAATGAATGTTCCAAGGGATTTAGCAGAATTCTACTTCTCTTGCTTGAGGGAAACAATCCAGTTGTAGAAAAGAGCCTGGAAGAGCCTTAAAAGTCTTTATTAGTATTATCTCTGTAATTTACTTGTTATGTGGGTTTGAGGAACTTCAGACTTCAGTCCTCCTGGTATCCTGTAAGACTGAATGACACATGGCAAAGAAATGCAATGAACCAGACAGAGAACTAGGTTAAGTTAATGTGGATGAGATGGGTACATAATGGTACATATAAGTATTTTTAAAATAAAACTCTGAAGAACTTTTGACTTGAGGACACTTTATTATTAGGACAAATAATGTCTTAGTTCCTGGATAGAACAGTGGGGGTTTGTTATTTTATACACATGCAAAAAATGTAGGACAGTGACCCAGTTTTATATTAGAGGTTTGGTAGACTTGTCTATGTAGACACACACAAAAAGTATGTGCATATAAATCCTTTGTCCTTAAATAGTCTTGCAAACCTTATTAATTACTTTGTAATTAATAAAACACCCACACATTTGGAAATCTAATTATTTCAGAATGCACATTTTAAGAGTTAGACTCGATGTTCCTCATGGGTCCCCTCCAACTCAGGACAGCTTATGGTTCTATGACTTTATATTCTTTATTCTATATTCTTTGTACTTAGACAGAAAAAAAAAAAAAAAAAAAAAAAACAACAGGAATGAAGATAAATCATGCTTTTCCTTTCATCAGAACTTCCTTCCATGTAAGACAAAAAGAGCCTCACTCATCTGTATTGGAACTACATCTTTGCCTACAACCATCTCCATTCCAGATAAGCTCATATCTCTAAGGAACCTTTGACAGCTTATGCATTTCACCATGTCTTGGAAAGCACTTGTTAGGGGATTTCTTATGATGGAGATCAGAGTGGGTAAAATACAGATCACAAAAGTGTGGTCTCTGCAATTCTTAACTACCAAGAACTGAGCTTTTGTATTCGTCTTTTTTTTTGTCTTTTTTTTTTCATTTCTATAAAATTCTCATGTCTCATGAAAATACAGGCAGCACAGAGCTTGGTGGGGAACTGGTAACTTAACCTGTGAGTTAGTAAAACATGGATGTTTTTTCTATGCATATAAATAATGTCTGAACTCTGCTACACTCTAAACTGATAAATCAACATCATGGTAAGCAGTGACCTGGTAGTCAAAAGGATTTAGGGCTCATTTGGCATTTTCAGTGTTTATAGGAAAACGGAAGTATTGCTGAGTAAAAATATAATTTTGAAAATATGGTTTCAAATGTCACTTCCCTTTGCTATCTATCCCAGATAAATTCAAAACTCTTTAAATTAGTGAATAGAACTTGAGGAACTATATTTTATATAAATATGTAAATTTGTAAATATGTCTTGGTTTGTTGTTTTAATAATATAAACAGTTATTTTTAAAAGTGACATTTACTTGATACTTACTTTTCTAAAACAGTATAATTTATAAAGAACCCATTTTGCAGGTAGCAGATTTAACTATTGCTAATACTACTCAGATAATACCCACTAAAAACTCTAACAGATGCTTTTGAGAAAGAGTAAAATGTATCTTGAAAATGAAAAGGAAAAAAAAAAAATGAATCTTTCAGCACAGAAATACCTTGATGTAAAGTAAAATTAAATGTCTTTCTGAAGTTCTTAATGTTAACTTCCACCTTACTATGAGATTGTAGCATATCATAGATGAAAAATGTAAGTAAGGTGTCTGGAAAACTGCAGAGCACTGTTAAAAATGATGAGGCCCTAAACCCCATTAAGATTGTCCATTATTCATTGAAAGAATTCTGCTTTAAAAATATATGAACTCAATCTGTGACAGAAGCTCTGCCTCAAACATTTCCTTCCTATCTGTTGGTTGAGAAAGACAGTGATTGTTAGCCACTATCTAGACATTTGATGACCTCTCTATTCTAGAAAGAAGTGACTTGTCAGTTCTCACAGTTCCTACGATATTGTTAAAATAGGTAACAAAACAATTGGAACAGTTAGCCACAAAAAGACATATGTCAAAGGAGACTTTGGCAGTTCAGTGATGCGACTTTAGAAAAAGCAGCAATAGCAGAGTTAAGGAAGGAAAAAAATCACAAAGCATTTAATGGCATAAAGTGCTTCCCATACATTCATATAGGAAACTATAATTTCAAAAGTCAGTTTTTGCCAATGTTTTTCACATTCTTTTGTAAAATACATTTTCTAACATCTAGAAATACCAGGGGCTCATCTCTACCAGTCACTTTGAATTGCAGCAGTGTATGCTGTGCCACACTGACTAAATCAACTATGTTGTTAATTAACTAGAGGAGCAATAGTATCAATAATTTCCAGTTGATACTAATGGAAAATCCTGAACCAAGAAATGCCTATCTTTCTACATTCATCAATCAGGTTATGTCTAATGTACATTAAGTTTATAAAAAGAAAACCTCATTCCCTATGTAAACTTTTTTTTTTTTTTATAAAAAAAAATAAGGTTTATGGTAAGGTCCTGCACAACACACACACAAGAAAAATCCTGTTGCTAAACCCACCACAACACACCCCCCTCCACACACACACACACATTATTTAATCATCTAAATATCCCCTAGCCATGAGGAAAAATTTCAAAATTGCTTAAGGAAATATCAGGTGTTTAACATATTTTCTTTGTAATACTCTTTAATATCTGTCTGGACCTTTAAGTTAATATTTTTCTTTAGCCTGACTCTAAGACTCAGGTCATCAAGGGACTTAAGCATCTAAATCAATGAAATTCTTAACTTTCTTAAATACTTTGAAAATGTATTTTGTATCTCACTAATTGCTAGTGATACTGGAAAGTGAATTACAGCAACTTTAAAAGTGTCTAAATTTGAAGGTTTACTGCAAATATGTTGTATCATGGTTGGCAAAGCCAGCCAAGCAAAACCACTAGGGACTCCTGGAAAATTAACACTTTTTTCTTTCAAGAATTCAGTCTTTACTATTAAAAATAGGTTATCAGAGTAAATACTGAAGCCAAAATTCTCTAGCATTATGTCCTGAATACTAAATGAAAAAGTGAATCAGTGACAATTTGTTAAATTCTTTGCCTTACTGTGCCTACTCATAAGATGCAGTCAAACAACTTGTATACATTTCTTATGATGAGAATAGTAGTTGTGTTCAATTTTCAATCAACAAGGAGTAAATGCTCTCCTTCACATTCATATGATAAAGATGAATAAGAAAGAATATTAACAGTTCCTATGTTAAAACATAATGTTTTAAAGCTCTTTCCAATTCAGAAGAAAAAAAAAAAAAAATCCCTGTGAATCCTTTAAGACCTCTAATTTCATTGCAACTGTTGTTAGAGATGATTTATGTAGACCATCTATAGCAGCAAAATAGTAGCCAATAAAGTTACTGGTGGAAATGAGAGTTCAACATGTAATTGTTACCACTTTGGGAACACAGAATACTCTTGGCTATCAGTTGGCAGGACTATTTTGAGGACATTCACTGACATAGATATATTGCTCACAGATGGATCGTTCAATGATGTCTGCATAGCATAGCTTGTGCTGGGAGAAACTGCTGGTATATATTGCATATATGCAGTCAGACCAATTAAGTTTTTAATTTTGGGTGTGTGTTTCACTGCATCGATATAAAATGTATCTTTCATTATCTAATTCTATCATACCATGAGCTCTCAGAAGTTCTTTAAGAAAAGTGATCCTATATTAACACAAATTCTTTTTGTACTTTTTCCTGTTAAAAAATTCCCAAGACTAAAATATTGAGGTGGGAAATTATGGGTCTATTTCCTCTATTTTACATTATTTTAGGTGCATTATGGGATTATAAAGGAATTTTAAAAATGGAAATATAAATGTAATAATTACCATATGGAAAAACAGAGTTGGTGATTGAAGCATAGATTGACATTAGTTGGAGAATATCACTTGAGATTCCCTGGTTCAGTAATAAGATAAGACAAAGGCAGAGATTTTATATTCAAAAAAGCATATTCTGAATATCACTCATGTGATTTGTACCTAAGAAGTCATAGACAATCATATCTACCCACCAGCACGGTGATGAGGCACTGCAGCTATCAAGTGCACAAGTGGATCTATAAAGGTTAATAAAGTAAAATACTTCTCAAATGGGAAAAATACCAAATAACAGTCACCATTTAGGAAGACTTTATGAAAGACTAATGATGACGCCTAGAGGTTTAGAAAACATGGGCTGTGAGGATTGGAGTTTTAAAAAATCCTAAAAGAATAGAAAGGGTAGAGGTGGAAGTGAAAGACAAAAATTATTACACACACATCACAAACAGTAAGACTTTAGGGTTTTTTTCATGTTAGACAGAATAAGAAGTAACAGCCACAGGTTACAATAACAATCATTCCTGAAATTTAGATTATGAAATAAAATTTCCTAATTGTGAAAGTAAATTAGACTTAATGGATTTCACATGAGTCTCCATAATTTCAATATTTACAAATATGAGCCACTCACAAAAGACTTCATTCTGTCATTACTAGAAAACTTAAATGCAAACCTACATTAAATTTTTGAAAACAGAACAAATTAAAATATAGGTTATTGTATCCTTTCCAGTCGGGGGAAACTACCATTGGCTTTCACATGCAGTGATCGACATGTACTCAGGTGAGTGTTTCTACTGTTAAGTTAGATTTGATCTTCAGATAGCTTCAGAGATAGCTTGGTATCTATCAAAATCTGGGTAGCTGTATCTGACCTAGCTCATGTAAGAATTTCTTTTGACAAGCATGGTCTTGTCTTTTCAGCTGTGCTTTTTCATTACAGGTGTCATGTTTTCATTAACCATTGCTATTCATAATGCTAAATACCTTGTTCCACTGTTTGAGCTCTTTTACTGCTCGGATCTGTCCAATTCAAAACTGGAGCCAGAACAGTGAAAAATTTTTCCTGGTGAAGCTGCTGACTTACACAGCTTCCCAGGAAAAGGTAATAAGCAACATTCACAAAGGTCCTTCAAAACTGAAATGCTGTGTTCCATAATAGCTAAATCTTGGGAACGTGCTTAATTCAGAGGCCTGTGCTAAGCATCTAAACTCTTTCTATTACAGGTAGATGAGGCTGAGCAGCTTCACAATGGGATCCACAGCTAGCAGCTGGATGAACAGAGGGTACATTTTCATTAACTGCAAAGACTGTTCTGCCTATCAGCTCATTCACAAAAAACTCAGATGTTTCTGGCATGAAACTACATTGCATAGCATAACAATGGTCTCATTTTATAATAGAACAATACTTCAGATAGCTTTTGTTTAACTTAGAGAAAATTTCACACAACTATCCTGTCTGACTCACCTGTAGTTTCCTATTATTTTTATTGTCTGTTCAGAACAAGGGTAAAGATCAGTTTAGTGAAAAGATTATTGCACTCGATACATATAAAATGGACATTGATTTCTACTGCAGTTGCAGAAAAAGAAAAAAATTTATAAAGAAAAAAAAAAAATTTATTAGATTTGTGATCAGTGCTCCCAGTCCCTAACCTTTCCTGTTCCTGCATCTCTGAATCATAGACATAGTCTGCCCTAGGTTTTGCTTAGGCAGAACATTCTATCAAGAAAGTCCTGTGTTGAAAAAGAGTTGCATTTAGGGCATGGATCTGAGCCAGAAGATTATTAGCAAAAAAATCTCATCACTCCAGTGTCAGTCTGTGAGGATACTGGAAATTTACTTCAGTCTGTACACTTCCCACACTAATGCCCCAGTTCCACGTTGCTGTTGAGAAAGGAAGATGTGTTCCACCACTACCTTCAGTTGTTAACGAAGCTACCCAGTTCCTTAACATAAATCTTTTGGGATCGTTTACACTGAATGATATCAAAGCAATGGAACTTCTTTTAACTCAAAGAATACTTTCTTGCACTAAGACCTGCAGATTCCAGAACCTTAACATCCAGTAAATAAATACACCTATTTAAACCATGGCAGTTTCTGCTCAGGAGAAAGGTGAACTTTGGCCTGTATGTTTCCAAACATTTTGAGCTTTCCTTAGTTCAGAATTTCAAACCAGAACAATTTTTCCTTCTGATACCTGCTCCAAGCTACTGTGCCATTAGAAATTGAAACTGCAACCTGTCTGACATAGCTGTGTTCACAGTGTTTCTAATAAGAAGGCAAGGTAGAAAAGTGTACATGCTTGGAAAACAATGGGGAGCAAAGATCAGAACATAGAAGACAGTGCAAGAAATTTGAAACAGATAATAAGCAAAGATTGTAAAATGGTAAACTTGTGGAAAGTGGTTTGAAGGGAAAGAAATACAAAGAAAATGAAAAATGATGACTCAAAAAGTCAGTGGTAAATACTGCAATTGACTTCTGCACTTTAGAAGGAAAGAATAAAATGACATGCTAATGCAAATGTGATGTTTATCTAAACAAGGACATAAAATGAAAATGGGCAATTCTAGTATATAAGGAATTAATCATAAATATAAATATATATATATAAACATATAATATATAAATAAAGGAGGATTGGTAGAACACATGTTTGATTTAGAGCTGAAATCCAGACCAAAACTTTTAAAAGGCATGACAGAGGAACTATTTAATGACATTTTATGACCCATATTATTCAAGAAATCAAAGTAAGTTATTGTAATGGTCACTTTTAGTCCAAATACCTGAAATTAATATAATATTTAGAGAACATTAGTATGGGCATACCTTCTGCTAGACCAAGGATTATTTTTTTCTGTTATTTTTAACTTTTTTCATTTGTCATGAGACCAGGTTACAAAATCTGGTTGTAAAGCACAGGTCATCTTATTCCTCTCTTTACTTGCCTTCAATTTTCTCACTGCCCAGCAGTAGTACAGAACAAGAGCAAGCCCTGATGTCAATACCAACCCTGTGGGGATGATGATTTACTTAAGAAAACAAAAAAGGAACAGTTGAATAAGAAAGCTGGAGAGAAGCAATTGAGTAGGATTTCTGTGTGGGATATGCTATTGACTGTGACATAACAGATTTTGAACAGCTTTGATCATGCACTGTATTGGCTTTCAGGTTAGTTTTCAGAATAAGATGGTAGAGATCATCTTATGCCAGATAAGCAGAAGCAGGTTGCATCATGCTGGTCATGAAAAATATTTAAGCAATATTATAAATCCAACAACTTTTTAAACGAGACCCAATTCCTTTGGAAAACATAAGGAAATTTTATGTCTGCAGTCTGAGAAGGACATTGAAGAACAGAAGGGACATTGGTAATGCATTACAAAGCACAAGAAAATGAGGCTTATTTTTCTTATAAAATGAACCTGATTGTGATTAATTAATCCATGGTTATTACAGCCTTAAATGCCTGGTTTAGTCATCCAAGCCTTGCATACCTGAAAAGAACATTAAGAACAATGAGCCAAAGATGATATGTTTCAGGCCTTCCCAAATATTTTAACATTTTCCTTTGTTTTGGTGTGTAGTTTTATCAAGAACAAAATATTTTGCTTCTTAATCTGAAGAAAAATAGGCACTTAAACTGATAAGGTAAATTAAAAAGTCTCTAAATAGAACATCCAGGCAAAACACCTGTTCCACATGTCTGGAAAAAACACAAATTCCTATGTAATGGACTCCTGGATTTTAGGATCCTAATCTCTGTGAGGGAAATCTGGCTTCTATTCCAATCAGGTGCTCTCCTAAGATGCAAAAGCCATAGGCTTTAAGATTCCTAGGCCAAAAAGGACATAGGAGTCTCATTTCCTGGACAAAGAATTTCAGTAGTGAGGCTAATAGACAATTTCTTTTGATCCTTCAGGAGCAGCTCTTTGAAAGACGCTTAGATCTGTCAGTGAGAGTTAGGCATATTGCTGATGTGTCACCTGAACGAGTAAAAGGAACACCAAGTCTGAGGCATCTATAAACCTTCTCACAGGACAATGACCAGTGCAGAGTACTGACAACTTTGAACCTACTGTGTTTCTGTGCCTTCTTATCCAACCACACACCACTTGTATATTAACAAGCTTAGATTACCTTGGCTGCTCATTACTCTTGATGCAATTATTGCTTTTTTATTTCCAGTACAACAATAACAAATGCATATTTATTATGACAAAATGACAACATCTTGCCTAAGCAGCAGTGTGATTTATTTTTGTTTTTCATGACTCAGATTACCAGTCTGATATGTAATTAAAATGTGCAGCTTGCTGTAAAGTAGAGTACTGTTATTCAACATTAAAAACTCAGTTGTTACCATTACAAGACAATGAAATTGGTACCAAAAAGTTAGGTTACACAAGAATTAAAGTAAACAAAACATAATAATAAATACTACCAAACAAAAACCCAAACAAACAAACAAACCCACATACCAAAACAAACAAAGAAAACCCCTCAAAAAAACTAAACCCAAACAAGTAACTGCCTTTAGAATTATAAAATGGAAGAGGGGATTGAATCTATGGCTTTGAAAAAAATTATCAAAGAAAAAAAAGCCAACCAGAATATAGGCAAAAGTTCAAGTTATCTTGCTTCAGGGATACCAATAAAATTAAGTTAAACATAATACATTAATGGAAAGAAAATCAACTTGCTAGATGCCACTATACAGTAATGCTGTGATATTCAAGTGTGACTGCAAAGTTTCATAATGAAAAATGCAATTATGTCTACATGCAAAATTATCATTTGTCTGAGCTATGTGCAAATCTTCACTATTCATTTTGTGAAACTTTAACAGCATTCAACACTTACCATTTAGCTGAAATTTGCTGGGCAATTTATAGCTTCTTACTTTATCCGAAGTTTCCCTTTCTGTTTTAGAGATTATCCTGTGTTAGTCCTTCATTGCTCATGAAGGTGTTTTTCTTGAGCCTGTTTGGAAAGCCAATCATATAACTTCAATCTGCATTAGTGTGTCTATCTAGTGAAGTGGCATATTTTACAGAAGGTAATAAAAAAATTTTTAAAAAGCAATATTGAGAAAATGCCAGGAAAAAGCTGTTGACTGCCTGAGCACTGCACAGCCAAGCACTAGTTCATGATGCTGCTTTTAAGTCTAGAGATCTGAAATTTTGATGGAATGACACACTTCATTTTCAGAAGCAAATTAGAAAATGAGGGACTGGCATTCACCTTGCTAATCACTCTTCATTTTCTCAAAAGGAAAAGAAAAAGGTAGATCTTTATGTAGAGGGTTATGAAGTAAAGGTAATTGACTCTAAAGCTGGAACCACTAGAGTATGATTAAAGTGAAAGACTGAGATAAAAGGCAAACAGAGGAGCAAAATACCAAAATGAATAGGTTGTGAAAATCAAGTGGTTTAGAGTATGGAGCACTTTCTGTAAATTAAAGGAGCAACAAAGACAAACATGTAAGAGCAAAATGTGAGTCTGTCTTACTAAGACAAGTAAGAATTTGATCTGGAGTTGGACACTGCCCAAGAAAAGCAGGGACCTACAGTGACCTTGTGAGCCACACAATTTTATTGATAAGAATGTTTATGCTAGTAATGAAATTCATTGTACTTAGAGTCACACCACGCCTAATTTTTTTATATGTCTACAAAATCAGCAGCAATGATACCTAAACAAATTATTCTTTTTCGCATTAACAAATGAAACCTATATCTTGTGATAGAGGTCAGCAGTTTTATTTAATAAGCTTCATAATTCCTCAAGTAGTTAACTGTTAAAAACTTATGACTGGTATGAGTCTTTGTAGACTGCATTTTAACTGAAGTAAATGATTGCAGCTAAACTATACCTTTCAAATGAGCTAATATTGGGAAAACATGTAGATTCTTCAATATGCTATTGTGCTTGAGACCTGTAGGAATATTCTGAGTTCATTGTAGTTCTTTAGTTCATTTTCCCCAGGATTATTAGAGAAACAGAAAGATGGCAGGTGAATTTAGAAATTAATCCATTAGACTGTACATGCTTCCGTTTCAAAGTTTGTTAATTTTCTTTCTCCTTTGTCAGTTTTAATTTGTCACTAAAACCAAAATGAAATAATTGTGTCAGTGTCTGAGTTCTGTTTTGTAGTCAAGGTTTTAGTGCAGGTATAAAATTGGCTTTTGGATTCTACTGACACTAGTTAAATGATTACACAGTAACACATGTTGAGACAAGGCTCCTGACATGTTAAATTAAATCAAAATCAAAATTAGTTCAATCACAGTCTAGTGTTTATTCACACTAGTAATATATCTTGTAAAACAACTATAAAGCTGCTGTTTGCAAAATATTACTATGAAAAGTAATCATTGTCTTTGGAAAACAATGGCAAGAAATTATAAACAACGAAATTATTCATACTCATACTTTGAAACACCTTCTTCTGGCAAGTCACTACTTCCTTTAAAATAGGACCTCACAAAGCACCTGTCTGTCACAGTAATATTCTATGCAATGATTAGGCACCAACACTATCAAAGTCATTCTAACCTTTCAGAACTCTCTTTGGCTAGTTTCCCACATTACTCATAAAACCAGCACAAAGTCTACATCCGTTCAGCCTTTTACAGCTATTAAAAAAATTGAAACATTTGATTCACACTCTGACACCCTTACAGAAGAGAATGCAGTCAGAGGCATTCTCCAGGCTTTTGTAAAGGGTCGTCAGATTGAATTCCAAGGCTAATCCATATGCATAAAGAAAATAGCATCTTCATTTCTGAAAATAGCTATAAAAACAGAAGGGTCACATATTTATATGAGTATCTGAAAATAAATGGCAGGACTGCAATAACAAATTGTATTGCTGTAAGTCTTACTGTTGCAGACAGGGACAGATTTTGAAATTCATTTAAATGTGAGGACAAGGGGATTTAAACCCAAAAGGGCCTTCTACTGAGATATCTAATCTTGGCAGAGAAAACAGTGGGTATTAACTTTTACTTGTTTTATACACCTCAATAATGTTATCAGAGATCTTATATATGGAATAACCGCATTGGCATTAATATGCCTACCTGTAGGAATATGAGTTACTGATAAAATTAAGAACTGTTGGAATGAGACTTTAATGTCTAACTTGTAATTGATTTTAAGACTATTAAAGATACATTAGGATTGCAATAAAATTTCCAGTGTCTTCAATGAAATCAAAGCTGAAACTACAAATGAAAATTTAATATTTGCTATAAAAGAGGCAACAGAAATGTTCATGATTAAAAATATTTGCCTTTATTACCAGCTGTCCAAATCAAATTAAATGCATTGCTCATGTTAGCTTAGGCTCTCTGGGCCCACTTCAGTTTAGGCATATGTGTATGCTGTGTGACAATGCTGTTTAGTGATAAAATACTGCCACGTAGCATCACATTTCAGCATCTGACACACCACACACTGGCTAAACTGTTCTGCAGTTATTTGTTGATGTTTTTCCACTGAATTCACCAGCAGCCAACACAAGTAAGAAAAAATAGGTGCCTAACTTCATCTGCAGATTTTCTTAGTACATTGGTGATAATGGGCCATTGTGTTGCTGAATAGAGCAAAAAAGAAATAGGCTTTTATATAAAACTAGGTCAATATCAAATCTATTCAGAAAAGTTGGGGGACTAAGGCACAAAGACTTGAAGTGACTGGCTCCAAATTATTCAAGTAGCTCATAGGAAAAAGCAAAATACTTTACTATTGTACAGTGTCACGTCAGGAGCTTCAAAAAGCCAAACCTTTGCCATTCTGATGGCAAAAAAATTTTGCCACTTGAGAAGTTAAAAATGTAGTCATTCCAGCATTCTGAAAGAGAGATTAAAAGATACTCCTTTCAACTGTTCTGAACTCTATTTCCTTCCCATCATACACAACCAAGACTTCTAGGTGTATCCAAGCTACACAAGAAATTAAGGATGAGATGAAGTTCTTGATTTGGTATCAATCATTTTTTCCATTAGAAACTCCAGAGACAACAGAAGAAAAACTTCAAAGGGAAAATATATTTTCAGGGGAAAATGTATTCATCTCACTGAGTTTTCTTTCAGGAAGATTTCCATAGGCACATAATAAATAGTATAATGTTATTTTTTGGTGATAATGGTTTGGACCGAGTGTTTTTTCCTTTATATTTTGTATCATCTTTCAGTGTCTGTTAGGAATGGATTTTTTTTTTTTCACCTGCTTTACTATAAGCTTTTTAGATGAATCAGTATGTCACTTTTCCCTTCTATGGATAGTATATAATAAATATAATTTACAAATATAATATAATTATATTATTTAATACAATATATAATATAATTATAAATATATACTAAGTATATAATAAATACATGAAATGACTCCAATGAACTATAATAATGATTTGAAAGACAAAAGACCATTAAAAAGCCCTCAAGAGTAATCATGGGTTCCTGGTTGTCTAAATCATTATTAAGACCCATCAAATTAATTTTTGTAATCAAGATACATTAATTGTATGATTTTGTGCTTTGAGGGAAGTTTTCCTCCTTCATGTATATACTCTCTCTACTTCATTCTAGAGCAGTGTGATCAACTTGACTAGCTACACCTCTGAGCAACAAGGCAAAATGAGGTATTTAGATGCATAATAAATAAAAATACTCAGTTAAGGACTGTTATTCTGAAATGCATATATACTATAGGTATGCCTCCAGCAACACACTTGAAGTTAATATAAAATATATATTAACTTCACAGAACTAAACAGAAGAGACCATAGGTGTTAATACCCCAGTTTCACACATCCTAATTTTCAGGAATTAAACCCCAAAGTTCCAGGTCTTCCCTCATTCATTTTTGCAAGCAGTGAATACTTCCTGTATCAGGGTTGTCAAAATGTGTTGACTTCATTTTCCTTTCTCTTGGTCTTCATCTGCCTTTGAAATTTCCTCCAAGGAATTGAAACCAGATGTGGCTTTTGTATGGCAAGTCTTCCCCACGTGCACCAGCTGAGAACTGTCCTCTGTTGTGGTGAGCTCCTCAGCAGCTGAATTAAGAAATTCAAATCTGCTTTGTTCAACATAAGCCAGTGCAAGAATGCCTTAAAAGGATCTTTTGAGAGGACATTATGTTCTAATCCTAATGAGCTCAATGCACTTAGATAGAACTTCTTGACACTCTTTGCATTACAGACCTTTACACAAATTACACCACTTCTTTCTATTTTATTTAGTTTACAAATCATAATTTAAATTTCATAAAGCAATCCAGTTCGTTTCTTTGAGGTAGGATATCTCATCTGTAAACATCAGTGTTCCTGAGACAGGACATCTTCAAAGATAGTTTTCAGAGATAATTAAAGGCTGCTTCACAAATAGCTATTGCAGAAAGAAAATGGCTCCAGTTTCTTTGCAAAAGGGTTCCTTGCTGCTGCTCATGATATATAGGTATATGTAAAGAGATGAATTAGAATGAAGGACCTCCACAGATCTTCATTTAAGAAAAAAATGAGCTTAATATGTTAGCACAATTTTGGAACACTGAGACTATTTAGAGCTGGACTGTATTAATAATGAAGGGCTTAGCTTTTTTCTACTATGTTTTTTAAAGAGGTTCTATGGTGCCTTTTCTTTGGAAAGAAGCCCAAATTTTCTGAGGTAAATCAGTGAGAGAGAGGTGCCAATGTAGCCTTATGCCATGTGGTTCAGAGCTTTTCCTGTTTCTCTGCCTCCTAGAAGGCCTGTCTGTTTTCTTTCATAACCACTGAAGTTCAGGATGGAGTGCTGCTGGTGAAATGACCTTTCCATTTACAGCAATAGTAGATTACTTCTTTGCTTTTAATTATGCCTGAGAATAACTCCAGGAAAAAAAAAAAAAAGTCAACAGCAGCAGACAAAGTGTTGTATGCTTGCTAAACAAGAAGAATCCAGTCTAACACTATGAATGTAAACTCAGTTATACTGTCCAATCACACAGTAACACTGGGATCTCTGACTGGGTGCCTGTTAAGAAGGAACACAAAGTCATAAGGCTGCAGAAGACAGTGCTCTGATCCACAGCAATACACTGAGTGCCTGACATTTGTGTAGGGGCAGAGCAGAGATGTCAGTCCTCTCCACCTTTGTAGGACCTTCTTTTATATTCTCTAGAAAGCACTGGGTTCACATGTGAGAACTCACCATTACTATGAGGGACATTGCAACACTCTCCTAATTCAACATCCTTCTGCAATAATCAAATACAACATTTTGAATTAATTTTAATTATGTTCCTGATCCACATATTTTATTCCAGTTTGCTTTTATGTTATATTGTGCATATTAAAGTCTATTATTCATTAAGGAATTTTCTTTTGATCTTCTGTGGCAAGTTGGTGAATATTCAAAGAAATTAAATTAATTCAAAGAAATTAATTCTGTGCTGATCACACTTAAAATTTCTTCTATGTTATCAGTCCTTGTAGTAATCTTTCTTTAATTATAGATATAACTAATGTGTATATATAATAGATAATGAAATATCTATTTATGCATATATAATTATATATAATTGGCTATTATAGATATAACTTAGATATATAGAACTCAGTCTGGAAAAGAAAGAGAGAAACTCAAGAATTATCTTATTGCTGTTAGTTTCCAGCTTTTATTTTCTGAGCAAACAACCCCTCTCTAGAAGGGTCTTTTAAAATAAGTCTGCAAGAATAGTGAGGAATAGAACAGGTTAAGGAGAGTGTTTAATTTTTATTTTATTTTGGTTATTATCCAAATAAACGCTCTTGGAATTTAGCCCAGTTTGGGCTCTGCAGCAGGGTTCATAAAACTCTGACAAGGCTGGGTTTAACCAGGGTTTCTGCATCTCATTTTTACAGAGCTAGGGAGCTGATCTTCGGCTTGAACTGCAAATCCTGGAACCTTCAGCCCTTGGTTCAGTACCTCTGCATAACAGGGCTGGTGTGTTCAGCTGAGTCTCCTGTCAGAGCTTGAGAGGTTCCACAGGAAATATTTTGCAGTCAATGAACTTACAAACAACTGTTTCACCCAAAATATATTCTATTGCTTTTACTCAGAAAAGATAAAACAAAATTAAAACATATTAAAACATTGTCTGGCTTTCTTAAAGCAGACCTCAGTAAAATGACCTTTCTTCTCCAGCTAAAGGAGGATTAAGATAGTTACCCAATAGCACTTTACATCTGAATTAAAAATCCATACAAAGCTTTAATGCTCTCTAGCTAGTGTTTGATGGTTAATTTCTTTTACTTCTCCTGAATGTCCTGTTCCTTTTTGATGTTAATGGACTCATTCCCCCTTTACAAACCTCTTAAAAATTGTCTTAATTTACCAAGATACAAAAATATGTGGCTAATTAAAAGCACGTAAACATGCCCATTCATTACAATGATGCTTCACTTGCCCTTTAAGGTAAACACTTTTTCTGAACTGTAGCCTGAAAGAGAATCTCTTCACAAAGTGTGTTTTTGGGATGTCATAGTTCCCAGTCCTCCAAGGTGCTGATCACTCTGTTCTCCTAACAATCACAAGACCAATAGCATGTTCTCAGAACCTTGCAGGAACAAATCTTCCCTCTATCAGTCAACAAAATCAAGGTCTGATTTACATGTGTCTACCCATCTTCACAGTTTGAGTAATTTTGTGCTCACAAATCACTGACCTGAATTCATATGCCTAAAGTGAATGTGAGCACAAATATTAGCTGTTATCTAATCACCCAAAGAGTATTTGCACCTGTTATGAATTATGCATGCAGAAAGACAAGCTCAATTATTTGTATATGCAAAGTTGAATACACAAAAAGCCTATTTCCTAAAATCTAGGACAAGATGTTAAATTTACTATATTTTTTACAACAAGTACCAGCTTATCAGAATACTGAATATTTTATGTCTGGATAAGTGCATATGCTTAAAAGTGGTAAAATATGGATTAATACAAGCTAACTTACATAAGAACTGGATAATGTTTCTTGCCTGCATGCCAAACATTTTGAATGAATTTAGTAAACTTACTCAAAGAAGACAGTAGACTATCATTAGAGTATAAATTTTTGCATTTGTTTATGAAAATTACTGAGTTTAAAAATAAGATTTTTTAAATGTCAGTTCAATCTAGGTATAAGGAAAGGAGTCAAAATCTTTAAGAAAGTAAAATGGTGAAAAGAAACAGAAAAAGTCCCTGAACTGAGATAACAAATATTTCCAAAAGCAAAAACACTTACTGAGGTGAGCTGAGGTCTGTCTGCTACTGCAAATGAACGGTTATAACTGTATGAAACTAGGAAATCTTTTTTTTTTTTTTTTTTCCCACTATTGCTTTGCTAAGAATGACTGCTATTGACGTGAGTCAAAACAATGTCTATTAGCAGGTAGGACAAGGGAAAAGAATCAGCTAGGAGCTCATGTTCTGACAGTTGACAATGAGAGATCAAGAGGGAAAAAGAATCGAGCAAGAAGAGGAGTTGAAGAGACTTACCAAAATCCTACACAACCCCATCCAAAAGAAAGTTATTCTAAGGAAAAAAAAACTTTTCAAACAGGGATTTCACATTTCTTGAGCTACATAGTTGAATCTTTGATGTCCTGCCTTTGCATCCTGTTCAGCTCCCTGCTGCAAGTTTCCAGCAAGGACCTGCTAGTGTAAATGACGTGGTGTAATTTTAGTAGTGAATAAATCTCGCCATCCAGTTGTATTAAAAACTAAGCGAAGAACAGTCTCAAGATAACAACTACCTTCTTTATATTCAATATGAAAATAAGGTTTTGACTTCAGACATGAGAGGTATAGCTGAACAAACATAACCCAGATTCACACTTGTCTGTGCTACAAATTTTGTTTTTCTTGTTGCATAGTGAGCAATCTAAGGTGTTTTAAAAGAGTTACTTACAGAGACTCAAAAAACACAGTTGAAAACATTCCAGTAACATTATTTTACATTATTTGCAGACAAATTATCACCAGAAAAAGTACTAATTATTTCAAAGTTTGAACTAGCACAGCCTTTAAAACTAAAATATGAAAAAAAATTATTTTCTGCATATCCTGCCAAATAATTGTCTGTTTACTGTAAGGATATCTAACGACTTCAAGTCTAAACAGGAGAGGAAGAATTTAGTCTGTGCTATTTTAAGTTCAGAGAAATCTTTAGGCAAAGCAAAACATCCTACTAATCACCACAGATGAAACGGAAATGCTTCAAAGAAATAAGTTTGCAATTTTCAGCCTTTTTTTCATTTAAGAAAATGTCCTGAAAGTCCTTGAATTTTGACAGTTTGCATCAGCTAGCTGCCTGCAGCATTCCCCTGGGGCTGCTCTTCAGATGCTCTCAGGTTGGGATCTATAGTAACGCTGCTTCATATCACAAGTGCAAACAGCTTTTCTTGCATATTTATCTTATTGCTATCTTGGAAACTGTATGCATAGCACAATAGCTTTTAAAATACTGATGGAATATTCAGTTGTTATCTCCCTTTCAGCTCTCCCTCAAAAAGCAGTACAAAAATTTTCAGCCTTTCTTAATATGATATATATATTTCTTACTTTTCACTGAATGTATTCAAGTTAAAATAACAGTTGAATTAAAAATAATTGATCAATATATAAATTCTTAAACCATCTAAAAGACACTGGCCAAATTTTCAAAGTCAAGTGACTCCATATTTCTGGATATATTATTATGACTAGATGCAGATTTACTGGAACCGACTCAATTGGAATTTCACCTCCCAAATTATATAGCTGGTATATCATTTTCTACACAATAAAACATGATTTCCTGATTATTCAGCCATTTTGCCCATGTATATTTGATTTAGAGATAGTGCATAGCATAGGATCCAGTAAAACCCCTTTGTTTGTTTCTATGAACATCCCAGAATAACTTAAATAGCATGTTCTGTCAATGTGTGGACTCCTGAGTCAAGCCTAATTTCCCTTAATAATCAGTGAATAACTGGTCAATACAGTAAAGAATATGGAAAACTATTTCTTTCACCCTAAAGTAGGTGGGCATTTATTGTTCAGCTGATTATCTCTGTAGACTTCATTGACCATATCAAATTATCTGTGATTAGCTCAGCTGGTTGGAGGATGGTGCTAATAAGACCAAGGCTGTGGGTTTGATCCCTATATGGACTATTCACTTAAGAGTTGGACTTGATCCCTGTGGGTCCCTTCCAACTCAGAATATTCTGTAAATATTATGCAAATTTAGACACGTGGTTTACATGAAGATACTACAATGAGGTACAGAATTTAAGTGTTCTATTTCATAAGATAACCCCCAAACCCTCAATTTCCATAAGCAAGGACACATTCTTGCCATGAGATGGAGTTCTATGTCCTCATGTATAAAGTATGCAGGTATTTAAGTGGGATTCATGCCCATTGAAGAGGATAATCTACAAATCTGTGAATACTTTGATGCCATGATACCAATGCATTTAATTTCAGCATGCACTTCTAGGCATGTTTTTCTGATTGCTTCAGATTGCCAGAGTCTTGGATACTTTTCAGGCCTAAGCTTGATTTCAGAGAATCATAGAATTCTCTGAAATTCGGCTGAGCTGGAAGGGACCCACAAAGATCATTGAGTCCAACTTCTAGCCCTGCACAGGACCACCCCCAAGAGTCACACCGTGTGCCTCAGAGTATCATCCAAATGTTTCTTGAACGCTGTCAGGCTTGGTGTGGTAACCACTGCCCTGAGGAACTTGCTCCACTGGCCATCCACCCTCTGGGTGAAGAACGTTTTTCTGATACCCAAACAAACCTTGCCTGTCATAACTTCAGGCCATTCCCTGGGGTCCTGTCACTGGTCATCACAGAGAAGAGAGCACTGCCTGCCCATCCCCTTCCCCTCACAAGGAAGTTGTAACTTCAATGAGGTCTCCTCTCAGTCTCCTCTTCTCCAGCCTGAACAGACCAAGTGGTCTCAGTTGCTCCTCCTGGAGCTTCCCCTCAAGGCCCTTCACAATCTTCTTTGCCCTCCTTTGGATGCTCTCTAAGAGCTTAATACCTTTCCTATATCGTGGTGCCCAAAACTGCACACAGTATCCAAGGTGAGGCTGCCCCAGTGCAGAGTGGGACAATCCCCTCCCGTGACCACCTGGCGATGCTTTGCCTGATGCCTCCAGGACACTGTTGCCCCTCCTGGCTGCCAGGGCACTGCTGACTCATATTCAACTTGCCATCAACCCCCAGGTCCCTTTCCATGGCACAGCTTTCCAGCATCTCATTCCCCAGTCTGTACCAGGGTTGCCCCATCCCAGGTCCAGAATTCATGATTTCCCCTTGTTGAACAACATATGTTTGTTGATTGCCCAGTCCTTTAATTTGTCGAGGTCTCTCTGCAGGGCCTCCTGTCTTCAAGGGAGTCAAGAGCTCCTTCGAGTTTTGTAACATCTGTAATTTATTAAATATTAAAATACATAAAGTTTTGAGAGATTAGTCTCCCTGCTACAAGAGAACAGTTCGTTGGGCATCAGATTACTAAAACTATGTTTTCACAAAACACACTGTATCAAGCACTGTCTTGGAAAAGAAAGTGCTATAAATTAGAACCTTAAACATCGAGGCCACTTTCCTGATCATTATCTTAAGTGGGATCAATCTCTCTCTGTGAGTAGCTGTTCTTACGGAAAGAGTCTAGACAGCTGGATAACTAAAGCTGTAGTTATCTGAGGCTGGATGTTGCCCCAGCTGGTAGCCAAGGGGACTGGCTTTAACTGAACTCTTTCTCAGGTCCAGTGCTCTTTTGCAGTACTGTAGAGGGTTTTTTCCCTTATAGAACTAGCGTTCTCAACATTGGAATACTTTGAACTCCTTAATTGCCTGGCATTGCAGGGGAACTTGCATGTTATCTTATTTACAACCTCCCACTGGGCCAAGGAGTGCAGCTTTGCCCTGCCACGGGCAGGTTGGCATGGTCTGGAACTGGCTGTGCCTCCTCACAGAGGCTGCCCTGCAGGCCCTGCTGCCTGCACCCAGCTCTTTATATGCAATGCAGTGAGATGTGTCCCCTCTAAAACAACTTATTATCAATTTGCAGAGTTGAATCTACAGTAAGTCAGCCTTCAAAGGGCAAAAAGCTCAGTAGCATTAGTTCCCTGGAGCCTTTGCTGCCCTGAGGTGGCATGCAGTGCCAGGCTTCTCATCAGCCATTTGGGCAGCAGCCAGTTCAGACCGCAGGCTTAAGCTGTGGCAGTAAAAGCTGTCTCATAAATTCCAGGATGAAGACAATATCTACAAGTAATTCTTGCCTTTTTCTCTTAGTGTTCAGCTTCTCCTCTGGCCTTGTTTATATATCTAGATTCAATTTTAAAACAAATAGCTTGTTTAGCAAGACTTCCCTGAAGTGACTGTAGAGCTTTTACTGAGAAGCTCAAAATGAGAGCTCCTGCTGTGTCACCTTCTCTACCTTGGTTGCAATAATTTCAAAACATTTCAACAAACTAGTCAGGCATGATCTTGATCCTTTCCTGAATCATGCTGACAACCCATAATCAGACTGTTTTTCTCATGCATCTCTTCCACTTTGATATCAGGGTTTTAAAAACTTTTCATGTTGGTTGTAAACTACATTCTTTGTAATTTCTTTATGTCTGTCTTTGTAGTTCTGCTAGCCAGTTTAGCATCAGTAAATGAATCTGGAACTGTTATCTTCCAGGTATAGGCCACACTCAAGTGTTTGCCTCAGTGTTGCTTTACCTTAGATTCTATGATTTTGGTCTTCATCTGCAGGTGAGCATATACTCTGAAGCTACAGAGATACATTGACTCCAAGTAGGTGTGTGGAAAAGGAAAGTTACAGTATACAACCTCATCCAATTCTTGCTGCCTTCATTAGAGGGGTGACAAGGAGAGTCCCCACACAGCCCTGCTACTGTCTCACAGTTAACATAGGAGAACAGAACTATGGATGGTTTCTTGTGTTTCTCTGTCAGCTTGGCAAAAATACATGAGAGGCACTTGGCTATCATCTGTCATCTATGAAATTTCTGCTCTTAGAAATTCCATAGGGTGGATAGATGGATCCATCTATCAACTTTCTTTGGAATTTGCCCTGACACCTACCTGATGAACAAAAGAAATTTTGTGTACTAAATATATACAGGAAAGGTTCAAATACTTTGAGTAGGCTTAAAATTCATAAACATACCAATACATTTTAAATTTTGTGAGGCAAAAAATTAGAGCAAATTCCAGCAGGTGGAAGGCTGGCAGGCATAAAGGAACTGGAAACATGATTTCAAATATAGTGTCAAAAGTCTAAATACAACATTTAAAATTAATGGCTGTTAAAATATTTTCTAAGAATAATACTTCAACAATTATAAGGTGTGTTTTCTGTTTGTTTGAGTCTTGGTTTTGTGGGAAAACAAATTAAATTAATGAAATGTATTTGAAACTGGGGAGAAAATTCTTACCACTGGAGGAAAATACAGTGTAATGTTTCCATCTATAAAACAGTGTAAGCACAGAATTATCCAGAAGTAACTGATTATTCATTTGATTCCTTGATGTAAAATTTATTACATTGCTTACTTTCTATGTACATGTAACTACAGTTTAAATTTGTCAGGCTACTTTGCTTAACCATGCATATACTAAAAGGTATATATATATTCTATTGTCATGCACATATGTAATTGTGATTATTCAGTTTATCAAGCAAGAAGTGAATGAACAATGTCACTAGATTTGTTTTAGGCTGTCACATTCTTCTATTGTTGATTCCAAAGTCCAATGGCTTCTGAGCTGTGAGGGCAAGAACTTAGACATGAGCAGTGAACCAAAATTACTTTTTGTCATTAAAACCAAACCATCCAGAAAAATTATTTGCTTTTAATGGATTATTTTTCTTTATACAGGTGTTCACATGCATCAAGCTACCTTTAATTTGGTTGGTTCAGGATTTTGCAGCACAGCAAATATATTCAGCTGTTAACAAAGTGTAGAGCATCGAGGTATTTACTGATTCTCCACTACACATTATACAAAGGGAAGGAATTGTCGATTTCCCTTTGATAATAACTACACATGTTACAATTTTCATTTCTCTGTAGTGGCATCATAACTGCTCCATTTATTCTGCAATCTCAAAGTTGTGACTTGTATTATGTAGTCTTCTCTTCACTGTTAGTATTTCAGTACAGCTGTAAATATTTCTGAATTTGAGCAGTTGTACTCTTTTCTGTTCAAAAAATTCTCCCTCAGAACTGCTAAAATGTTTATAAAATGACAGAAAACTATTCATTAAACAACCTTAATCTAGCTATTTATTTGCTTTCAGAATATTAAGGTCAGCCATCACTACTGATACTTGTTCAAGGACCCTAAGCCACAACAAGAGAGAAAAAAAGCAGATGCTATATTTTGGTAACAAGATTCTTTTCTGTAACTGCAGACTTGGAATTTATCTGTTCAAATATGACAGTAGTATAGAAATTAGAGACGTATAACAGCCCATTGCCACTTTTGATCTTCATGGTATTTTTTGACAGTTAATAGCCTGATGTGTTGGTGGGCCCAGCCTTGATGAAGAGCTCAGAATAATAGCAACCATCAAGACAGAAAAAAGACTGTAAGAGTTTTCATGAGTGGGATGCCCAAATTGTCTGAGTGGGCATTTTCCAAAACTGATATTGGTAAAGAGAAATACAACCATCAGTCCAATTAAACCAATTAAACAGCAGCAGGGTAATTAAGAGACCTGTTGGGGGAAAAGAAAATGTAATTAAGCAGATATACAAGTGAAAAACAAGGATAGGTGAAGACAGGAGTAGGGCAACAATGACGCCGGTATATCACCCTATACGGCCCTATGACACAGAGGACTCTGCCTGTGCCCCCAGCCACTGCCTCCATCTCACCCACAGCCATCCTGGAACACTTGGTGACTTGTTTACAGTGTCTCCCCTCTGAGATTATAGGGGACAGCCAACCCACTCACATCTCCTAGAGTGGGAGATGGGCAGGGTGACCCACAGGCATGGGGAGGGCTTGAATCACCCATAGCATCTGAAGGAGTACTTGTACATTTATTACTGTGTTGGGCTTAAAAGGAGGGATTAAGATTTATAAGGATTATGAAAACACTTTGACACATATTAACATTTGGAATATTGTGGTTTATTTGACCTATTGCTAATATTGATCCTGAATATAAAGTTTGCTGATTCTCAGTTAATTACACCTCATTAATAAATCAGTAAACCCACCTGAACCCTGATTTGATTTAAACTACATGAACTGGACAGGTTTTCTATGGTACAGGAGCTTGATTTACTAATGAGTGTCTAAACTGTGATTGAGCAGCTTGGAAACATGAGAGTTTATCTAGCTGCACCCACCACTTTGCCTGCCACTTTGAAGCTCATATCTGATTTGAATTGAAGTTACATGAAGTGAAAAGTGTTTTGCTGGCAGTTCTGCTCCTCTCGTTGAACAGATATTTTTATCTGGTTTTTTTGGGGGGAGTAGGTTCTTACTCTTATCCTGATTTTTATAAATCACAAGTTCTGTCAACACATATAGACTGGTTCCAGTGTATGCTACATGAAAAATTTTCAGAACTGATTATTTTATAATTTTCAGTGCATTGACTATTGAAAAAAATCTCTTGATTTATTATTAAATTGAAGTTACAGAAGAAATTACTGTCTCAGCAATGGTTAGCATGCTATCCTTATTTTGAATGGCAAACTGCCCAATAGGGGTGAATTGATACATCATTTTACTATTGCATCTATTAGTTTTTGCAGTGATGACATTAAAATACATCAAAGAGTCTCAAAACTATAGGCAACTTTCCAGATCAGGGTATCAGATATTTAAGTATTTGGTGTATGAATCCAGATAACTATTCAGGGAGGATTGAGACGATCTGATATAAGTGTGTAATGGAAGTGATGAAGATTCCTTCCTCAGGATAAACTACCTCTGGGGGATTTTTTGAGCTTTGGATTTTTCTGATTTTTTTTTTTTTTTTTTTTTTTTTTTTTTTGTGATTACTCAGACAAAAATCCCCTTTGACCTTTAGGCCAAGTGACTTAAAGGTCAGTATCAGGTGCTTCAGGAGCAGAAAAAAAATATATCACTGCTTGAGACTACTGGTATGGTAATTGGAATGCATTTTACTGGAGCCTGATTGACTCAATAGGAGGGACACTTTTTACCATTATACTCTATCTTCTACCCTAGCTGTGCATATTAATGCTTTTCATTTTTATTAATCCCATTAATCTCAAAATTAGATAATATCTCATAGCAATTACCTACATATGCTAATTAAATGTTCTGTAAATTAGTTCTCCAGGTTTAAAATTACTTCATAATTTTAAGAAAAAAAAAGTTTCATCTTTTTATTTGTAGACATATCTTTTTCAACTTGTTATTTATCTTATCTTTCAATGTACCTAATCCTTAAAAGACCTCCTTACAGTAAAGTTCCTCTATATGTCTAATCCTTCAGGATCTGATTTAGAACCCACAGTAGAAAGTAGTACTCATAGGAAATTTGATAGTCTATCTTTTATTATTATTATTTTTTTATTAACAGATGTTCTCCTGTTTTTTAACAGAAAAGTAACCATACTAATGAACTTCAAGGTTTACTTTCTAACCAGGAGATCAGAATATATATTTTTGAATGCTGATCAAATGTTCTTCCACAGATACTCTAATACCACAGAATCACAAAAGTCGAGATTGGATGGCAGTTCTGGAGATCACCTAGGCACTGTCAAAGTAGAGTCAGCTGGAGAAGGCTACTTAGGGCCATGTCCACCTGGGATTCAAACATCCCCATGAGCAGAGAACCTGTTCCAGTGTTGAAACTACCTCATGGGAAAAAGGAAACTATTACATATAAATGGAATTTCTTGTATTTCCATTTGTCCCCATTGCCTTGTTCTTTCAATGGACAACATGGGAAAGAGCCTGATCCATTCTTTTTGTACTCTCCCTTCAAGTTTTACATAGATAGATAGATAGATAGATACATACATAGATACATAGATAGATACATAGATACATAGATAAGGTACCCCCAAACCTTCAATTCTCTCTGCTGAGCATTCCCATATACCTCAGCCTCTTCTCATAGGAGAGATGTTCCAAGCCATTAATAATCTTTGTAGAACTTTCTGGACTCCCAGAGAATAATGTATTGAGATTGTTATTTGCTTTCTGAAGCTTTCTTTCATCATTGGATGGTTTAGTGTATGGTTACTGGTGTGATCTTGAAAGTGCTCACTTCAGGCTTAGATCTGTTCTCTGCTAATTCAATGGGAGTTTTATTACTGGCTTCAATGCCAGAACAATAAAGACTACATGCAGCCTGCTTGTGAAAATCCAGCCTAGTAGCAGATGCTATTTATATTTGTTCTTATTTTACTTTTGTTTTATACACCTCTATATTTATCACAGAATCATGGAATCTGCTGAGTTGGAAGGGACCCACAAGGATCATCGAGTCCCTGCACAGGACCATCCCCAAGACTCACACCATGTGCCTGAGAGTATCATCTGAATGCTTCTTGAATGCTTCATTTCATATTCTCTTGTGCTGTGGTTTTAACAGTTTTTATGCTTTTATTAAACAACTTTTTTCTTTCCATTTGAACTTAAGCAGAACATTTAATTCAGCCACTATTTAGATTAATACAGTGTCATTCATTTTGGCATATTTTGAAAGACATTTGAGAGCAAAAACTATTGAAATGGAGACTTTTCTTGAATTGTTTTAAGAAAACTTGGAAGTTTAAAATTTTGATTGCAAGCTCATTTAATTTAATTTACTCTTCTTAGAAATATTTAATAACTTAGTCTTATATTTCTGTGTCCATGCATCTCTATAAGCAAGTCTGTAGAGTGTCTAAACCAGAATTCCTTCAGAGCAATAAAGAAACTTTTCTCTTCCAAATATATCCTTGGCTTCCATATCTAATATTTGCAAAGTCTTTTCACCACGTTTTCTTTTATCTATCTATTTGAATTTTTGAAGTTATTTTACCTTAAAAAATAATCCTTGATGTTGCTCTACTGGTCATGGTTTTTCTTTGGTATTGTTTTTAGATAAAAGCTCACTTGCAATAATAAATAAATGAAATTAAAAGTATTCTTCTGTAGATAAGGCAAATGGATAAATACTTTTCTTATGTTCAACTCATCTCTGGAGAACCAGAAAACAGATTTTTAGTGCTTACCAGCATGACCTACTAGAAAACCAAGACTCAAAATTAATTTATACTAGCAGGTTTCAAGATGAAAGGAATTCCTTGTCAAATCCTCATAATAAGTGAGGAAGATGGAAGATTGTATGGTTAATATTCATGGAGAAAATTCAAATAACCTTGCTACCAAATAAGGAAAGAAAATGTTTTTGAACCCTACATTGATTAATTGCATATAACCTTTGTCACTTTATCATGTGTATTTTTAATTTGGTTGTTTTTATTTTAGCTTGTTCAGATTTTTCCACTCAGAAATAATCCTTAGTTTTACTTATTGCTCAACTTGTTTTATTGTTTCAAATATACAGGAGTGTTTTACAAAAATTTTTTGTTATATAGCTAAGAGGGAAGCATGCTGATTATATCTCTAAGTCATTCTACCAAGGCTCCCATAAATGCCACAGAAACTAGTGTATGGGAAGCGAGACTGCTCGGCAGAAAGGTCATGCTGTTACTAAGAAAAGAGGAATGGTACTATCAACATAGGGGTCACTATTGTTAAAGGAGCTTAGAACTATCAGACAATAGCAGACTGTCTAATTTTCAGACTGTTACAAAGCACCCAAAATACAGTACCTTTCTCTTTCTTCCCAGCTTTTGTAAGGAGCATTTCTTCTTACAGAAAGACTAGTTCTGGTCAGTGGACAGGAAAAAAAGTTACTTTTATAGCAAAGGAAGAGCAATTATAAATATAGAAAAGGAAAGTTTTAAATTTTAAATGAACTTGCCTCTCAACTGACTGACACACTAGTGTCATTTCCTTACCTGAGGGAACAGCTCTTCCCTTTCACTATGCCCTGTCCTGGGTCCAGGTAAAGCTGAGCTGGTAGCCTATGGCAATCCAATTTGAGAGTCATTTTTCTCTCCCCATCCACAGCTACGGGTATTTAGAATTTAACAATTTCCACATCATTTGCAGAATGGATGCACGAAAAACAAAATCCTTGAACAAGACATGTCACAGTTTAAATTGTTGGAGTGAGAAAAAAAGTCATATTTGCATGAGCAAGTGGCTCAAAAGAAATGTTAAAGAGAACATCTTATGAGATTTTTTTTCCATTACAGCTCCCTGAACAGTTCACCTCATACTTGTATTGCCAGTAGTTCTGAAGAAGATAGAAACACACAAGAATGGAGGAGAAAGTTGGGGGAGAGCAAGGAGAGTTCAAGGCATATGAATTTACGTCACTGTAATTGTCATGAAATAATGTCTGGGAGACCAGACTGCTGGAGATACAAAACAAAATTTGTGTTGCAGATTTTGGTTTTAGCAGAGTTAGCAGACAGCAACTAAGATATTGATCTCTGTACTCAGTTCCTTCACCCACCAGCCAATCTTCCAACTGTTCCAACAGTGGCAGGAAAGGCTTTCAAGTGCTCTTTTATCTGCATTTCCATCCAATTATTATCTTTTGTATAAAGTAGATAAATATGAAATACAAAATGTTGCTACTGCTAGGTGCAACATGATAAATACAGAGGTCAGTTTGGGGACCTTTTGGATTTAGATTCTAAATGATTTTTCTGCCACTGTGATCTTTGTGATCTCTCAAGTTAGAGAGAGTTAACAAAGACCTATGTGTAATTCGTTTATGTAATCCTGTGTGAAATTGGTTGTGCTCAGAAAATTCCAATTTTGTATTGACTGAGATGAGCAAATGATTTATTCTTCATATTTGGCTTTTGGGGGACTGTCAATATAGACCTCTGAACATAAAGCTATCAAAACATCAGTTTATCTGTATGTAACCTTTTTTTCTGACATCACTCTCAGGCGATGGAAAGCATGGAATCACTGAATGGATAATGCTGGAAGGGACCACAGTGTGTCACCTGGTACAACCTCCCTGCTCAAGCGGGGTCATCCTAAAGCACATGGCACAGAATTGTTCCAGATGGTGTTTGAATATCTCTGGAGTACTGGCCACTTTTCCTATCTTTGTTTTCCAAAAGTCTGATGTGTTCAGCTAATGGCTCCTTCAGCAAAACTTACTTCCATCTGCAGTACTATTCTCCCAATTAAAATTCAAATTTAAATACACTGGGTTTTTTTGTGGCTCTGGTTTTGTGATAATTCATTATTGACAGCATTCTTTAATATCTATTTCATTTTCATCAAACCATCTTAAATCATTTTTCATAGCAGTCTCATTTAAATTAAGGACAGAGTGTAGTACAGATGGACCCCTAGCTAGTGAGAGCAGATGATGGTGAAATGGGATAGGACTGGTAACAGAGCCTGTCTGTTGATTGTTATGTGTTTCATGTTTTATTTTATGCTGACCATTTTCTGAACATATTGATTGCTGGACTGGCAGATTCTTAACTAAGATTTTTGTTTTCAGATACCAGGGTTACAGTTTTCAGATATATTGATAATTTTATAATATTATTCTTATCTTCTCTTTGGCACTGTTAAGAAGCAAAATATTTCTAGGTCTTGAAGTTATAACTGTTTGGCAAATATCACTGACCTCAGAAGTAGAAGTTATTTACAGGTTCAGGATGATGCCATATAGCCTACTCTGGTATCTGAACTGGTATGCTTGCTCATTCAGGTTCATTGCGTATCTTCACCAATATTTACCATTCCTTGCTGTATGATGAGAGTGCATTAGCATTTGCATTATATTCTTTTCTGATAATAAAATGGGTCTGAGCATTGTGTCCTTTTTAGCTCCCTGCTCAAAAGTACTTGAGACAAGCACCATCCTGCTAGTCTCTCTTTTTAGTAAGCGTAAATATGTGAACTCCTGCTACTGTGTATTAAGAAAGCTGAAACAATTTTTTCTGCTAAGATGCAAAAAAAGTTATCTTGATTCAATGAGAGGTTTCATCCAGTTCAGTGTTATAAGGCAGGTAGCCAACATTCAAGCAATGATCCATAACAAAAAACCAGTCATGGATGTTTCTCTGAAAGCAAGTGAAATTTTTTTCCATGTGTTCTTTTTCTCTTAAGTTAAAGTCACCTTTCTTAATGCTGAAATAATTGTTAGAAATTATTACATGGTTTATCAACAATTTTTTTTTTATTTCTACTTTTTATTCCAATTAATTATTTTCCCTTTGTTTTATTAAGAGGTATGTGTAGGAAACTTTTATTTCAAATAATATTTCAGACATTTGGCCAAGAAACAAAAGCCATATATCCCAGTCCATAAGAGTATAATGTATGGGGTATGGATTCAGTAAACCCTGGTTTACATATGGAGTGATTGCATCAGTACACCTCCTCCATTTAAGTCATCAAAACATTGAGAAGGTCAGAAAATGGGTACATCATCTTTGTCTGTGATGTTTCAAGTTACTTCAACTACTGAATGCAGAGCAAATACAGATATAAAACCTAAAAAAAAAAAAAAAAAAAAAAAAAAAAGAAAAATTAACACCAAGAATCATCACCACTCAGGAAAAAAAAAATCAAAAGCAAAAAAACATGAGGCTCAAATTCTTAAAAGAGATTTATTTTTTTTCTATCTGTAGAAGCATTTTATGAAACATTGATTCTTGTGCATCAAACAAGTTTATCACTTATTTACTTGCCTTGACATGCTTTGCAGTTGGCCACTATAAAGTAAAAAATCATGTCAGGTAACTCTCCTGTGAAAATTTACATGAAAACAACATTTATCAAACATAAGACATTCACTAAACTAAATAATGTTTAACCAATGCCAGTTAAAACCTCTCTAAACCTAGGTTTGACTACCGTGTGGATAGCAGGAAGATAACCTACTCAGATACTGATGTAGGTAGCACTGTAAGTGCTAAATTAAATAAAAATAATATTATAAATAATTTTTTTTTTTTCCGAGACTGTTTTCTCTGTTTCTTGGCATGCTGTGTCTCTATCTCTGTACTTCTAATGTTTATTCTCTCTGCTGACTGAAAGATGACTTCCTCACTGTATCTGGGCATGACTATAGGTCAAAACTGCCCATTGCCTAGAACATGGTATGATTTGGCATGAAAAGCATGAAGAGAAGTTCAAACTTATTTTCAGTCTTGACTGCTCCCATACTGCCTACTTCAGGATGCATTTAGTTTACCTAGGAGTATTTTTCATATAATATCTTGGTATATTCTGCAAGACAATGTGAGGAAAAGAACCTTGATTAGAGATGAGAGGAAAATATTACATGATGAAGGTGTGAAGATGAGTGTAGTAAAAAAAAATTACATAAGCACAGGGCCTAATTATAGCAGAAAGATGCCAGAATCTGTATCAAGAGGACATGTTCAGGTCTTTCAATCATGTAATAGTGCTTCTCTGCTTCACTTACTTTTGAAGATGGCAGGGTTTTTGAAACAGAAAATCCAGAAGAATGATGTGATATAAACCTAAAGAAAACAGGTGTTAGCATGTTGATCTGTTTCTGTCTCTACCAAAATGACTTCACTCTGCATATGCACACCACTCATGTAAAATATTCAATGAAATTAGGATGATTATGTGTAGAAAATACAAAGCATTAAGCTGATGAAGAAACAAATCTAATCACTGAGAATGTGAAATGATCTTATGAAATGCATTTGCATAAATGTCATCCTGGTTCTATTGAGCTAATCTTTACATAGTGTAATAAAGAAAAAAGTATATGTATTGGTGCATTCATTATAAGCTCAGAATATGTCTGCTATGTTCCCTCCCTGAATGCCTTCTTCCTTATTTTTAACACCAGAACACAACTTGCCCTCTTATGAGTGAGCTCAGCCAGTAGGAAGACACTTGTTTTGATGCTGGATTAATTTCTTCCTTGCTCATGATGAGCTTCACAGAGGAGTCAGATAAACCACTGAAGATTAAATATAGGAAAGATCTAGGACCACAGTTGAAGCTATGAGAGTGGGAAGAAAACTGATGAGTATGGTAGTCTCAGCTTAAACTAACGTGATTGCACAGACTTGGGAAATCAGAATAGGTAAGGAAGGTTACATCGAATGGTCAGAACAGTACTTACATTCCAGCTGATTGCATTCATGTTAATACATCTAAGTTAATGCTATGGATGAGTGCCTATTCACTGTCTTCTGAACACAAGATCTGACCTGTAATTGATGCAAAGTAGTATCCTACACCTGCCTTCATTAAATGCATATTACTTGAGGTCACCAGCAGCCTTCCTCTGTATGATTAGCATAAGGAGTCTGACTTGGGAGATTGAAATATGGAGTGAACCAAACAATGAATAAGGATAGACTAGGACTGACTCAAACAAAAATGAGAATTAATTAAATGACTAAAAGAAAAAGTTTGCTAAAAAAGAGTTGATTTACTTTCTAGCAAAAGCATCTGTGACTCCACATTATGGTATACAAATCAACTTTTTATAGCTTCAACATCTTAAATTTACTACAGTTTTAATTAGAAGAATCCTTTAGTCTCTTACGAGTGTATTGAAATTTTTAAACTTTGAAGACCTGGGACACTGAAACTTTGGTTTGTTTACTTTGAACATCTGGGAAGCAAATTTATGGATGCCTGACCCAAATTAGAACCTGATAATTCATAATATATATGTGACTCTTTTATGAGTTCTTTCCTGATTCTAACAATAGTAATCATGAAATATGAACCACTAAACTCTGACATAGTTTTTCTGTTGCTTTGAGAATGCACCAATGTTTGATGTGCTCAGCAGCCTCTTTAATTTTTCAGGCAGTTTATCAAGCAGTCCTTCACTGCTTTTACAATTTACAGTCAACAGCCAATACAGCAAAAATCTGAAAAATGAGCAGAACTCTCTCCTGTTCACTGATCATGGCTGAACTATTGGCATAAGACTGATTGTGTCCTTCTCTGTGGAATTTTCAAACTTTTGGTAGCACGTTAATTTTTTTTTATTACAGGGCACAAGCAATTAGATGATAAAATGCCTCAATGAGTGTGTTTTCAAAGAAAAGCAGGATTAGTGAGGACAGTGACAAACTCAGGACAGTCTGTCTTGTGAAGCAGCACTCTCCTGGGCCTGTAATACCTGGAGCTTCTTCAAGATATATAGCTTTGTTCCAAGACAAAATATGTTCAGGGCTACATGTAGCAAGGGTTAAGTAATGCAGGGAAAGAGGGCACCAAACAGAGGAAAAATATTGAGGCATTTGTTGGCAGGTACCTGGCAAGAAGCAGGATGAGACAGGAGGAGGGGATGCAGAAGGATATAAGACAGGACCAGAAGAAACCTGGGAAAGTAAGATGCCTACTCACTGGTAGCAGGAAGACTTTTGCAAGGCTTGATTCTAAAAACTGACAACATGATTTTAGAATTCATATTCTCTCTTTTTTTTTTTTTTTTTTTTTTTTTTTTTTTTTTTTTTTTTTATCAGGAACATGTATTTCACATAACAGATTGCATTTCAAAATAACTCTTGAGGGAATACAGAACTGATGAGAATTCATTATTTAGCAGAGTGACAAGCAGTGACTGATTTTTTAAATGACTAGCATAAGGACAGGTGAATGAATCTCATAGAAACTAATCTATATGAATGCTTTAAAACGAGATTAGATTAAATGTTAATCATCCCCTGTGCTGTTGAAACATTGCATAGTTACTGGTTTTATTCACTAATGAATAAGTTCAGTGAATTTAAAATTAACATTTCACACTTTTCCATGAAAGTGGTAGACCTAGATGCCCATACCTTTCCTCTTCTTACCGTTTAGGTTCAGAAGTCAAGGATCCCCTATAAAAAGGCTAGTATAGAATAAATTAAAAAAAAAAAAAATGCTTCTCTAATAAGAGATGCAGGCACTAGTGAAACCAGTAGGCTCAGCCTTTTGCGTTTTTTTCTGTAAGTCACCTTGTTAAATGGCAGAGTGGAATTGTTTGGTTTAGAGATTTTCATAATTGTCAATCCATAGCTCTATGTTCTACTATAAGTAAAACTCGTCTGTGCTTTACAGGGATGTACTGGTCAAAGAAGATCTATAGCTGGACAACTTTGCTAGTAAAACTTTACAGGATGTCCTAACATGAAGCAAAGAAGTGTGTATGCATAAATATGAATATATTCATACATATATATGTCTGTGTGTATAAGAAAAGCTACATGCAGACTTTTCGAAAGATGCCAATCAAATATTCTTATACTACTTTTCAAAAAAAATGTGCCATAGAAATTTGTCACATAGATCTGGCTTGAGTTCCAAACTCTTTCTTTGTATCTGCTACTCAGAACTCTTTTCATAGATCAATTATAATAGAAAAGTTGAAGTTTTAGTTGCTGAAGATATCTTGGCAGTTGATACTCTATGGATAAATGTTTCAGAACTGTGTTGTCACATTAACTGGAAGTCACAAGTAAGGGAAATTTCAAAAACTTCAGTATCTGACCATTTACGAGCTGGCATTTAACAAACGTGGCTTAATTTTCAGAATTCTCACTCTGAAAGATGTGAGGAGAAGGTTAGTTTACATCTCTCAGTCCTACTGGTCCTGTAATTTTACCACTCACTGTATTTCTTTTACACTGTTTCTGACATTTCTTCTGTCCAAGAGAACTGTAAACTTAAAGATTAGCTACTGGGGCAATTTCGTACTGCAAGACATGGATCCTAGAATAACTTTCACAGCAGTGGGATCCTGACTGTTCCTTATGAATTATTCACTGTTCAAACAGCATGTGGTCAGATACTCTGTTTACTCTTTGGTCTCAGTTTCTCCAGCTATTACAATTAATCGCTGTTTCTGCTTCTTACATAATAGCCGCTCATACTATTATTTCACATATTATTTTCCTTCATCATTTTTAAAGACAAAAAATGAAAATAAATATTTAAAAATTCAGTCTTTTGAGTTTTTGTTTACTTCTTACTTGCTGCATTCTGCTAGAGTTTCTGCCACTTTGTAATGATGTTTTTCTTCTCAACATGTATAGATTTTTTTTTGTCTTATTCCTTTGCTTTCATTAGCTACCACTAATATTTCTTTATTTCATGTATTACTTTACATTTATGCACACCTCAGTAACTGTCTCCTATCTATTTCTTTCAATCTCCCTTCTTTTCTATTTTCTGTAAAATTTCATTCTGCAGTCCAACTCTTTTGTTAAAATTTCTTCTAGCCATGTGTCGGAGTTTTTAAAAATTTTCCTTACATTTTAGTAATGGTTAAAAGCTTGATTTTATGTTTGATTTACTAGTTTTTGGTAAATCAGTCAGCTCACTCAGCACTCGGGTGCTCCTCATGAGGGATCATGAACTTAAGTATGACAAATTTGCTTAAATATTCTTTGAATTGATTCTCTTGCAACAGCATGCCTTCTTTGCTTCAGATTTTCTCCCTGGCCTCTACATCCTTGTAATCCTTCTGGAGGCTGGTCTTACCAGGAAACACAGTGGTAATGAAGGTCTTTAGTATTTCATCTGCTTTGATGTCCTCTGTCAGCAGGGTCCCTGCACAACTCACTCATCAGCAGGAGCACATTTGGCCTAATCTTCTTTTTGTCACCTGCTGACATTGCAGCACTCCAAGCTGGGATGCAAGCCATCCCATGTCTCTGTGACTGCAACAAGACTGTAGCCCTGGAACTGCCCACAGATCTCTAATTCCTCAAGTTTATTCCCCACACTGTGTGCATTTGTGTAGAGGCACTTCACAGAGGAACTCCAGCGTGCTCATTTCCCCAGAATTATCTCTGTGGTTTTTTTCATAATGTCCCTAGTGGACACTTGCTTGCACGCCTGTTCTTGAGCTGACTGCTTAAATCCTGTTTTGTTGATTTTGTATTCCTTTTTGTTCACATCACCCCAAGCCCTTTCCTCAACAATACTGTCCACCATTTCCTCACAGGGCTGCTGGTAAATGTCTCCCTCCACTGTCATTCCTATATCTGTGAAGGGCTCATGTGACATTACTATATTCTAGATAAGCTTTGGTAATATCTGGAAGATGTTTAGATGGAAGATGAGCCAGAGTACAAGTACTGGAACCTATAAGATAGCATTCTAATAACCTTCTTAGAAACTTTCAAACTCCCTTTATCTCAAAGACCTTTGTCTGGATGGTCATGCCAGGTGATTTAGGGGCATTTTTCCAGTCTGAACTTGCATTCATTTGAAATTAATACAAGTTTTGTTATGAAATCCAGTAAAAGTAAGATTGATCCCCAGATACTCTACTTATTCTTGTTTTCATTCAAGCATTTGCATAGAAATTGATAACAATAAACACATTCTGACACAAATAATAAATTCCTTATTTTGTTATACATGTTACTTTTATGTCCACAAGGAAACCACTTTAACCTACCTTATTACATTCATATATTCACACTTCAACTTCAGTTGTCATGCTCATACACTTTTTTTTTTTTTTTAATTCTGTGTTTGTTTTCAATTTATTAAATAAACAAGACTGTATTAAACAGTAATTGCCAGACAGACAGTGCTCTCTAAATCATAGGATGGTAGGTCATTGCCAGAATTTTCCAAATTCAGTAAAGTCTGAGCTTGCTACATTTCATTTTGCATTTTAAATATATGAAACATGAAACAGGCAAATCAATCTATTGAGGAGGGGAAAAAAGAATATACTTTTGTAATGATGTTCCACTTGAGTTATTTCTTTGTTTAGAGTGCAAATTTATTTGAATATAATTTTATAGAGAATTCTGACTCAGTCTTCTCTGTAAGTTTGTGAATAAAACTTTATAATACAGGTCAGACTTAGAATCATAGAATGGTTCAGGTTGAGAAGGACCTTAAGGATCACCTAGTCCCAAACCCCTGGCATGGGCAGGGACAACTTCCACTAGACCAGGTTGCTCAAAGCCTCATCCAAGATGGTCTTGAAAACCTCCAAGGGTTGGACATCCACAACTTCTCTGGGCAACCTGTTCCAGTTTCTCACCACCCTATGAGTAAAGGTGGTGAGAGTAAAGTTTCTTCTTTATATTTAAATCAGCCATTTTCAGTTTAAAACCATTCTCCCTTGCCCTATCATTACATGACCTTTTAAAAAGTCCCTCTCTGGCTTTTTTTGTAGGACTTTTATGTACTGAAAGGCTCCCAAAAGTGTTCTCCAGGCTGAACATCCCCAACTCTCTCAGCCTTTCTTCAAAGGAGAGCCATAATAGCAGCTTTTACTTTACTTTTGGTCCAAAGAAACACACATAAACAATACATTTATATTCCATCTGTAAACTAGTTGAGATGGATAGAATTCTAATTTGCCAGTGGCGGCTGCTCTTCCAACTAGAAAATTTTAAATGTGACAAAACAGACTTGCCTTGGTTTTCTTAAGGAATTTAGGATTTGACTGTGCATGGGAATTAAATGGAACAGAATATTCCTGGAAATTATGTTAAACCTCTCACATGTTGTGTATACACAACACACACATAAACAGGGGAGAAAAATTAAGATACAATACTCTGACTATTTCAAGCTAAAAGCACTCATATGGTTGGAAGTGATAGCATTAACCTAACTACCTTGCAGACTGTATCATGCCTTCTGCTGCTTCACATTAATGTTTCATATCATCTCCATGCAGACTAGCCCCAAGCTGGCCAGTTTTCTATTTATATGAAGAAACAAATAGCAAATATGCAATAAAGCCTACTATGTTTAATTCAGTGTTATGGCAAATTTGTCTAAAGAACAAGAAATCAGTAACAGAATTATTTTTTCAGATGTGTTTTAGAATATCAGTTGCAGAACTTGAGCAAACTGAAGTTAATTTGATATGATGTCAGCACACAGAGGAACAAAATGCCATTTAACAAATCAAGAAACAAGTAGCTTTTTCCATACACTAGTGTAGCTTTTTGCAGTTTAATAATCTTTATGGACTGTTGAAAGTGTTCTTTAAATGTAGTGGTTTTCAAATATTTCTTGTAAGCAGATATACATAATCAGAAAAATATCTTCATACAATTCTTCAATATATTTAATATAAATTTAATATAAATGGAAGTTATCTAAACTTCCTGTTCCAGAATCAAACTGAAACTTAACATGAGTTTTCCTCTTGTCCTCAGAAACCACAGGAATAGGTTTTTAAGATATAAAATCAGTTGAGTGTTTTATTGTAAATGTAAATTTAACAAAAATAATTTCTTGTTGATATAACATGCATGCTATTTATTCTGGAACAAAATACTAAATAGTGTATATAATTTAACTTTAAGAAAATAATATACTCTTAAAGAATTTCATAGATTTGTAGAATCCATCTAATGCCCATAAATTACAAAGTTCAAAAATAAATTAATCAGAATATAGAAACAGTAATGCAATAATTAATGAAATTAATTATAACAATCCAATTATCCATTATTAAATGCTAAAATTTGTAAATATTTTTACATATCAGTACTCTAAGAAAAAGAAGAGAAGTAATTAAGTACTGGAAATTCTAATTATTATATTTATGTTTTCACATTGCTACCATAAGTTAAACCTTGCTACCTATTTTATATGCTTTTAATTATGGCAAAAAAATAGTATTTTAAGATATCTTTTGCCCCCTTTTGTTAGCCTGTATTTCAAAGCAAGTAAAGAAATCAATAACATAGAGCTGAAATTTTTCAAGTCTTTTCCATGGAAAAAAAAAAAAAAACACC
>JAWWTY010000077.1:123817291-123856706 GCA_035222235.1 Margarornis squamiger
AGCCATATCTAAAATAAACAATCAAACCAAACAAAAACCAAAAAACCCAACAAAACAAACAAAAAAAAACAAACGAAAAAAAACACAAAAAACCAAACCAAACCAAACCAAAAAAACCCAACCTCAAATAAGCCATTCTTTCTGTGAAATGACAAGGAAAATATTCTGAAATATCTCCCTCAAGAATGAAGACTATTCAGCTTTTTATTCAAATATTAGAATTAGCTTAGTAATACATATCTAGCTCAACTTTTTGAAGTTTGCAATGACGGTGATTCTTTCTGTAATGATTAAATTATTTACAGGGTAAATTTATCCTCACAGACATCTGTGTTACTGCAACTTGAATGCTCCAAATGTTGAAGTATTAAAATTCTGGTGACCTGGTTCTGGCCAGGACAGGGTTAACTTTTGCAGTAGCCTGGAGTGGACATGGCTAGGACCTGGAGGTTTTTCTATACCAGCCACCTCACATCATTTTCCGGGAATGGGGGGAAAGGATTGTCTTCCAGCAAGAAGGGGTTCCTTCCAGTTGAGCAAGCACAGTAGAGGGAGTGGATGGGTAACACTGGTTCCACGCAATCCTGTGTGAATCGCTTCTCTATCTTGTACACTTTGTTACCAATGTTGCAGTTGTTACTGTTCATTCTCTTACCTCATTGCTGTTTCCAGTAAATTGTTCTTATTTCAACTCATGGTTATCACCTTTTGTGCCTCCAATTCTCCTCTACCACTGCAGGGGAAATGGGAGGGGATGGCAGAGCGAGTGAGCAGCAGATGAGTTTCAGTGGGAACACTAAACTGGTGAATACCATTCCCAAAACACCTGCAACGTGTTCTGTGGGATGAATATATTTTGCAATATGTTCTCATGTGCCTTTAACTAAATCTCTCTCCAGAAGGGCAACTAAAACTGTACTTCTAGAAAACAAAGCTCCCACAATTCAATATGTCATCCTTCAGACATCTCTCAAATGGAGAAAAAGGGAACAGAGCTGCTTCAAATAACATACTGTTTTCTAAGTAATCTATGTATTTGTCCACACACAGCAGATCTCTTTCCTAATAACCACAGCTTTGTTTTATCCATGTTCTAATCCATACCTTGTGATTGTAGCCTTCCTAAAGTGAGATAAATAAGTTTTTGTGTAACTATTTTGTATGCATGTCAAAATCCTAGAGTGAACAGTTTCACAATTGCAATTTTCATGTTTCACAGATTATTTTTTTTTTTATCTTGATAAACATATTTTTTTAATTTCCTTTTACAGTCCAAGCTGTCAGTGAAGTTGCATGTGAAGCCCTGAACCTTCATTTGGCCTTTTTCACCATGGCTTTCTCTTCTCCACTGCTTATTATTTTCAGGTTTTCCACAGGCATGAGAACACCACTGAAATAATTCTATACTTATAGCTAGACCAGCACCTAAACTGGTCGGCAGATTCAACGATCACTCTTTCTTGAACATGTGTAAATTCTGGTGATTAAAAAGCCTGACTGTTCAATTAAAAAAAAAAAAAAAAAGCCTTTTCTCTTTACCACATTTCAAAATTACTGCAGTAAACAACTAATTTTGAAGAAAGCCAAGGAAAATGAACATCCAATTTGCCTTTCTGGGTTTTGGGCTTTTTTCTTTGATTTTTAAAAAATAAATTCCAAATAGCAACAATTTTTGTAGTTATGTCAACATTTTCTCTTTCAATCTGAGTTAATTATAAATGCCAGAGTTTTCTCCATGGCATGATAAAGTTGCAACTGAATCAGTATTTTCCAGTGAAATTTGTCTTTATATTTAAATTTCTTTTTTCCCTAGATTTTTTATCATTTGTTGACATCCCAACAATCTCCGTTACTTTGTTTCCCTTCTAATACTATAGGCTATATTTCCTTCCAATTGGAAATTCTGATTCCAAAACCTTTAACATAAATAAGATATTCTTCCACTGTGTAATCATGTCAACAAATTAGACATAGTTAGTTCTGGTATTTCCTTTCTGGAAATGAGGAAATCCCTTAGTCGTATTTGTTTTCCTCTGAAGGTCTACTGCTGTCTTTATATCTTTCTTGTGTTGAAATGCCAAGAAGAGAATGCTGCATTTTCCAAGCCAAGTGACAGAACTGTCTTTCCCCTCCTTATAACATGACATGTCTTCCTCTCTAAAACAGTAGATTAATGATCCTAAACCCAGTGTATAGAGGATATACTTTTAGAATACAGCACATAAGATCTAATAAGCAGTACCTTGAAAATTAATATTATTTCACCAGAACTAGCTGTTATGAAACATTCTTCATAGTATCTGAAACACTTTCAGCACTTGATTGAGACTTTATTAATGAATGGACACATGAGACAAGATGAAATTCTTAGTCCCCTGTGTTAACTCCCTGCATAGATCTGTCCTATTATTGTGCTTAGTTCAACTGGGTAGAAGAGGTGTCTTAACATGCATAACCATAACTAATGGCTGTGTCTAAGCATTTTCCAATAAAGTATTATTACGTGACAACTATTTTATTTTGGGTTAACTACTCTTTCCTGCCCCATAAGCATAGTGTGAGTACTGTGTATACAATCTGTATCCATACTCTGAGCACAGTTAAATCATAGAATCATAGAATGGTTTGTATTAGAAGGGACCTTAAATGCAGTTCCAAATCCACACTGTCATGGACAGGGACACCTTCCACTAGACCAAGTTATTCATGCACCCTGGTCTTGAACACTTCTAGGGTTGGGGTATTCACAACTCTTTTGGGTAATGTTCCAGTGTCTCACCACCCTCAAGGCAAAGAATTTCTTCCTAAACTCCAATTTAAATCTACTCTCCTTCATTCAGCTTGAAGTCATTCCCCCTTGTCCTATCACTTCATGCCCTTGTAAGAAGTCCCTCTCCAGTTCTCTTGTAAGCACCCTTTAGGTACTGGAGGATTGTTGTACGGTCTCCCTGAAGCCTTCTCTTCTTCAGGCTGAACAACCCCAATGATCTTAGCCTGTCTTCATAGGAGAGGTGCTTCAGCCCTCTCATCAACTTAGTGGCTTTCCTGTAGATTTGTTCCAACAGTTTCAAATCTTTCTTGCGTTGGGGGCACCAGGGCTGGATGCAGTGTACCATATGGGGTCGCAAAAGAGGAGAGTAAAGGGGGCAGAATCACATTCCTCAACCTGCTGGTCACATTTCTTTTGATGCATCCCAGGATATGGTTGGCTTTGGGGGCTGCAGGTGTACACTGCTCTCATGTTGAGCTTGTCAATATTGATCTCTCTCATTCCATTCTCTGCCCAGCATGTAATTGGGATCGTACCACACCTTAAGGAAAACATTTTCTTCATTTTTTCACATTTGTTTTTACAAAAAGAAAAGTTATCCTTTGTGGAGTTTCAAGGTTGGGTTCTGAATGTCTTGATTTTAAAATAGTAGTTGGTAATATTCAGACAAAAAAGCTAGGAGTGGTCTGCATTGACATTTTGAAGGCATGTAGAATTTTAAGTATGCAGCAGATCTTTTTCTAGCTAAAAGAAATTAGATGTCTGTTGTAGTTTCAGCTCAATCTATTATGTGTTCCTGAAGTAGTTCAGCTATGTACTGTTTTAACACAGAGTTTGTAGTAAAACATGTTTCAAAACATGTAAATCACGCAGGGAATTCTGCCAATGGAATCAGACATCAGACATCTCAGGGAGTAGACCATACACAGCTAGAGCATACATGAAGTGAAAGAAACACGTATCCATGTGTGTGCTGGCTTGTAGAAGTAATGAAAACATTAAAAAGTGAAATAGTACTTCACAAAAGAATCACAAACAACTCTTGATTGCCAGATATCTTGACTATTGATACATTTTCCTTCTTTGGTCCTGACAAACTACATGTTGCATCATTTATCTTATGCAAAATGCTTCTGAAAGCTCTGTTGTCCTGATTTACTCCACTGACCATAACTGTGTTATGTCCATTAGCTTTCTTCTTTTCTATTTTATTGTCATAATACTGTACAAATGCAGAACATAGAGAGTCTTGCCATCAGAGCTGACAGTCTAAGATAATTCAGTGGAAGATTGCTACCTGAAGCCACTGTGAACTCAATTTCAAAGGCAAGCACAGCTACCAAAAGCCAGAGACAACAGAGCATGAGGGAACATAGTATTAGACTAAAAAGATCCAGAAGAGGACCATTTATATGCTGATTGAGCAAGCATGAAGGGTCAGGCATTGAAACCTTCTTAGAGAATACAGATGGCCATCATCATTGCACGATTTTGTGGAGATGATGACTCTGATTTTCTTTAGGATATACCAACTAGTTAGCAAATGTGTTTTAAAGTTAAGTAGACTGTGTTTGATCCCATAAAGCCAAAAATGTCATTTGAAGCAAAATAATTAGAGACATACAGCAATATGATAATTAAGGAAGGGAGTTTATGGGACATTACTAAAACTTGGAAATTACTTAGTCTTGTGGAAGGAAAAAAAAGTATTATCTTTCACACAGCATATAACTATTTTCTAATCTTTTTCTAAAAAAATATTTCCTATTAATGCATGTATTTTTTGAGATTAGTCAGAATCATACAAGTACATTCTTCAGTCATCAATTTTTACAGGGTTTAGTAAAATGGGGTTTTGATTTTCAGTTACTATCATACAATAAATGCTACAAATGAATTACATGTTGTGTGATTTTGATCTTTATTACAGCAATTATATGCCATGATGAGCTCCTACAACAGTTAATCTATGCATTGTTTTTGCACAAAGTTTGTAGCAAAGCTATAGTTGAAGCCTAAGTCACACAGGATGTTGTCTCCTGATAACACAGTTCCAGAGTGGAGCTAGAATACCCTATAACATCTTTCTCTCTGCAGCTTTATTTACTGATCAAAAGGGCCTCCAATTCTGGAGGGTAATCATTTATCTAGATGACCTCTATTAACTTCCTTCAGAAAAATCTGGGCCAAAAGGATAAAAGCAGTCATCAGATTTTTAAGAGCTCAAAGCTCTTTTGTTTGCAAAGGATGGTAAATATAAGAAATGTCTTTTCATTGAAAAAAAAATCACAGAAGTAAAGGTGATGTTACATTTACTAAGAAAGACATGCAGACTTAGATCTGAAAGAACTAATTTCAGTGGAAGTTATCCTTGACAGAAATGTATGTTCCTTTTCCTTTAAAGTTCAAAATTTGCATTTAGTTGGTAGTGACCAAATAACAGATTCATATGGACATGTTTAATGCCTTATCTGTCTTGTAATTAAAAAAAAAAAAAAAAAAAAAAAAAAAAAAAATTCTATTTTACATTAACTGTCTTGTTTTATTTCCAAAGCACTAACCACCTCACCCACTCTAATCTCAGTAGAGGGGAGGCTTTTATTTACTTAAGGCTTATTAAGTTTGTGTTTTGTTAACTTCTTCCGTGTTCTGGGTGGAACTTGTAAGTCCTAATAAGCAGCCTGTAAAGTCTTACACCTGTGATGCCTTAAGATCCTCAAGATTTTTTGTATTTGTAGATTTTAATATAGCTGTATAGTTTGTCACACTTAGGGTAGCAGATGATGTTTTCTAAACTCTTTCTCATGGTTTGTGCCTCATTCTTGAAATTCTATTTAAGGTTCTTTTCACAGAAAAACCCTTGGAGAAGCTCCAAAGGGGCAGACCCAAGAATGGTTTCAGGGGCAGACAACTTTTGGACTTGATGTATCCATTAGATATGATAATTAAGTAGTGTTATAAATTTGTAAAAACCTCATACTGTGTCAGGCACCTAGGTATTTTGCTGCACTTGAAAACACTTTCATTAAAGGACCTGTTTTCTATTTTGTTTGTACTAATATTGCCTGGAAAGTTCTCTTCTTCCATTTTAGGCAACATCTGCAGCAACTTTTAGCCATGATTTCTAAATAAAAAAAGGAAAGTGAGATAGTACTGCATTATAAAGGGACCTTAACTCCTGAAGTATGGGAGCACAGTATGTGTGAGTGTGCTCTTTATAAACTGATTCTCTTTTAGAGAAGCCTGAGCAAAATGCTTCACCACAAAGAGTATTGGGTGTGTATATGAGCTCATGCACTTTCCCTATATGTTTTTGTTCACTGTTCACCACAGATTCAATATACTTAAGATATGGCAATGTGTGATTTCTTGTTTCAGCAGCTCTGCTTGATGTTAGCTGATTATCACATTACATCTCCTAGAAGCAAGTTTGATAATCCTTAAATTTTATCCAGCCTACTGTAAGCATGGGTGTTATTCTATCCTTGTTTTAATCTCACTACTGGCTTTACAGCAAGCTATTATCTGTTATAAAGCAAAATCATGTTATAAAACAATGATATAAAAGCAAATTACTCTTGGCCACTCACAGTATGATCAGATTCTGTACTAATTTTATTTTCACATTTTTCATGGGATTTCAAGAAAATATTTCCTTAGGCTGTGAAAATGCTATTGTAGCATATTACAAAATAATAGACATGGTGTTTTGATGTTGAAATATAATAGGACATGCAACTTTCATCAGGGCTGGCTTGAGACTTCTTAGCCAAATGGACTAATTTTACTTTCCATCAGATAAGGATCAAAAGTCTGATTGCTGTTACCACATAAAGGCAAAAGGAGTAAAATTGGAACAGAAAGACCAGAGAAAGAATTGTGAAGATCCATTAAGGATAGACTTGCTATTATTGTACTCTTGCACAGAAGAGCAAAGGAAGCAAAAGATGTCAACTATCATTTCCTGGAGGACCTACCTGTCCCTTTCTCCATCAACATTAGTCACTGTGCTACATACAGACACTATACTACTTTCATGGGAAAAATAAAAAGTCAGGATAATTTTTTACCCTTGGCATGTAACCCTAGGAAGATAGCTCCTTTTTCATAAACCTGGAATATACATAGTTTTGTTCTAAATGAAATTAATAAATCCTTTTTAATATGAAGAGATGGCTTATTTTTAACTTACTTGTCTGTGGGGGTCTAGGATAACAGATTTCTCAGGTACTCACAAATACACATCTGACTAGGTCTCTTCAGTAACAGGACCATATTCCTATTATAAATATACAGTATATTTATTTCCAAGGAAAGTACTGGGATAAGCATGGCCCCTTGTAGCATAGGGCAAGCAAACTTTTGCCAACTAAGATACTTTTACTGTGGAATTGAACTCATCTCCAGTTTACAGATCCTTCCTTCACCTGTCTCTTAATTGCCTTTGGCATGTTGTAATGATAATTAACCTAGTATCTCCAGCATCTAAGAGCTCTACAAACTGCTACTTCCCCTTCAAAACTGATACTCTTCTCTTTAATGAGAGGAATTATTAAACCAGTTTTCTGCAGTGGTGCATGGAGTTCAATCTTAGATTTTAATTTAAGACATGATCTCTAGAGTTTGCTTTTAAAAAGGTAATTAATTCAATCAGCCTAGGTGAGCATATAGAAATTAGATCAAAATATAAGTATTATGACTCCTTAGAGCTGCCTAAAAGATAAGTAATACATAGAACTCTATAAAATGAAGTGGATGAAACCAGGAGTCATACAGAAATTATATTCTGACTTTTAGTTTGGATCCTAGTCTTGTCACATAGGCCATCTGGTTCAGTAATCATCCAGAGGTCTGATGTCTCCTTCATCAGAACATAGTAATGCCCATATGAATGCCCATATGTGTGTGTTTGTTCAGCAGTGCCACTTCTTTTTTTGACAGTTCACATGAATTTTACAAATACAATATGAAACTGATAGGTTTAGTACGAGGACTTCACTAGGCCCTTTACCTGTTCATCAACTGTTACAGCTACACCATAAAGAAAATCTTTCAGATTCAGGAAGCACACTCCTGGTGTCCCGGGACCCACACTATGTTCATGTAAGAACATAGATCACAAGAATCAGGAGGCTGGAGTTGGCAAGGGAGGGTAGTAAGACTTGATGGTGAGACATCTATGCTAATTGAAAAATACTTCAAAGTATATACTGGTCTTCAGAGAACACTGACATCTGAGAATGTATCAAGTTAATCACCATCTGCTTGTCCACCCTCTCTCAGACTGAGTTCTTTTTCTGAGACTCTCAAACCAGCAGTAAAGAATATCTAGGGATTGTTTGTTTCTTTGCTTTTTGTTTCGATTCTCTTTGAAAGGCAAGACAGGAAGGTTAGGGGAGATATTATTAATCTTACTTGTCGGTGTTTATGTGGGCTGTTTAGTTGGTTTACTGTACAATGTTCAGATTATAATGTACAATGAAATCCAATATGGGAATTCATCCAAAGGATGAAATGGTATATAATGAATCTTGTAATGATTTTAATTGTCCATGATGCTCTTATTCTCTGTATTATTGTTAGTATCTATCCTGATGGAAGTCACCAGCTAAATCAAACTTATCATTGCTATGAAATACAATTTAGTTCCATTTAGAGGCACCCTGAATGCAAAAAAGTAATAGACCTTTTTACATGAAATTGTCCTTCAGATCATACTGGAAAATTAAAGAAAAGCCAGTCTACAAAAATTATTTCCATTTACAGTTATTTTAAATAAAAATCTAAGCCATAAAATTGAAGGAGCTTTTTGCTTTTTTTTCTCTTGTGAATCTTCTATTTGACTAAGTACTATCATAACTTTGGTGAAATTTAGGAGAAATGAATGGGTAAACCTAAGGTTGGAAAGTCATGCCATAAAATCTGAGATCTTATATAAACTAGTTACAAATTTCTTGCAAAAGGATTGCAGATTGAAGATTGGATGCACTTGCTTATATTTTCAAATCAAGTGTGTAGTGGATCCTGGGAGAAAAAGTAGGTGTGCTCAAATCTTCTTTAGAGAGAAGGAGAAATCAAATTCTGAGCCATATTGATGTCAAAATAAGTTACAAAAACATGCCAGTTCTTAACATTCATCTTTTAGTGTTTTATTACACAAGAATAACATTAATGGATTTCCTAAGAAATTGTTTACTTAAGCTTCCTTCCTTTTACTGTGTTAAACTGTTGCAAGAAGGTAAGAAGAACAATGAATGCCTGGAAAAAATATCAGATTTTGCTGGGTTTTGATTTAATTGTGTGTGATGCTAGAGCCATTCAAAGATCTAGTAAAGTTGAGCTGACCTTTGCCTGGATGAAGACAGCTGTCACATTTCTTGCCATGTTTGTGCTATTCCAAAGCTCCCTATGACTCACTCAGCCTTTGATACATGCAAGAACTGCAAATGTATGTCATAGTGACTGGCATACTAGGAAAGATTTTATATTTTAGGTAGACCAGTATATAAAGATCAGCTGTGGGGGTTTCATTTCCTGTCTTTTTGGTTTCATTTGAAAAGCATAGGAAATAAGCAATTGATTAGCAACTCCCGTGTGATACTTTGACACCAGTGGATAGAATGAGGCACAGTAGATTATGTAGAATTAGAGGATCAATTTTTTGTCTATTTTTGACACTGGAAATGTTAATGAGAGAATAACATCATCTTGATATTTACCTTTAATAATAAGTATTGAAATCCTAGGATGTGGGAAAAAAAGTAGACAGAACTTTTCAGGGGCTGGAGATTGAAGTTTACCATGCCATAATAAGCTTGAGAGAACCCAACCTACTCACCTAATCCTAAAGAATGACACAAAAATTTACTATCCTGAGTAACAGCTCTGGAAGAAAAATGATGGGTTGTAATGTGGGGAGGGTTTTATTTTGGTTTTTGTTGGTTGGTTGGTTGGTTGGTTAGTTGGTTGGTTGGTTGGTTGGTAGGTTGGTTGGGTTTTTTGGGGTTTTGTTTGTTGTTTGGTTTTAGGTTTAGCATAGAAAATATGTGTTAAAAAACAAACTAGTGTATTGTGGGAAAGTACAGCCAGAAATAAACGAGAATTTTATAAACCTTTTCTCTATTTTAATACTGAGTGAGAAGAGTGAGAATAATACTTAAAAAGGAGCAGTGCTTGGAAGCATAAGTTCCTCTCTACCATGACATGTTCCATTCAGATTGGCAAACAGACAGAAGAAGGAGCTTTAATCCAACAAAACTTTTTAGACTCTGCAGGCACAACTGGGTGAAACTGTATGGCTTCTCACCTACAAAAGTGAAATCAAATCTATTATTTCCTCTTGACATTTGTTTTTTTGGGGACAGATATTCTTTGAGGCCTTATTTTAAAGTAGATAGTACTGGAGATCTGCCTATGAAGTTATAATTACTAGGTAAATATATTTTCCCTTAGCTCATCAAGCTACCTTTTATTCTGGATTGGTTACATACAGTGTAAGTCTATCCTAGAGAAAAGAAGCTTTTATTTGTGCTGCCCTCAAGACATAATAATATGCCACATGAGGCAATTGAGAAGCATCAGTGATTTGTAATACATTCTGAAATGGCATTAGTTCACAGGGATAGTGGTTGTTGATTTTATATTCAAGAATGAACAAAAATGATCAAACTATACAACTCCATACTTTGTTCATTTAATAAAAACTGTATTTTATATAGAGATTGCTCTTCTGTTTATAGTAAGGAGGAAAAAAATGAGTTTTTCAAAACTGGTGAGATGCAGTCCCAAATCTGGAAGTGAATTTTGCAACTTGAGACAATCTCTAGTGTTTGTTGTCAAAATGATTTATGAGATTAGTTGAAAAACTCAGTCTTCTTTGCTAGGCAGGGTTTCTCCTAAGAAAGATGTTGCCATGTAATAACCCACATGAATCAGCTTCCCCATCTCAATTTCATATGGACCTACATATTGAATTTTAGCAATTTACTATTTAAAATACTAACAGAGCACTAGATGAAAACAAGTATAAAAGTCTGGCATCATTTTTTTCGCTTGTCTCTTGTTTGTTTTGTTAATTTGGGAATATGGAACAGAGCAAAGATGAAGCTAAGTCAGATAAGACTACTAAATCTTCATTAAAAATAAAACATTATTCTTGATGTTACAGGACTTAATATGAAACTTTATATTTCATAGAAAGAGCACACAAGTTTAAAAAGGCATACTGTTGGATAAAGATGAAAAATGGAGCATGAAGCAAAGAATGAATGCACTCTTTTTCAGCCTTCAATACACTGGGAAATGGATGGCACCTACTTTGTTTTCTAAAGGGTATAAAACGAGCTTATAAATATTATTGCATCTTGAAAATAACCATTCATCAATTTACATGTGCTTAATCCAGGAATCTCAAGTGACAGCAGTGAAGATGATGGTCTTGCTCAAGTCCACTACAATAACAATTAGCTTTATGCTATGCAAATAATAATCCATAATTGATAATACATTTACTTCTGCAGTGGTGTCTTCCTATATCTAGAGCTCGGATGATAACTGGCTGTGGAACTAGAACTTTACTATATTTAACAGTTTTCCAAAAAATCTAAAACTAGATTAGGATGGTTATCAACCAGCTATTTAAACTTGTGTCTTGGATATTCCAAACAAAGTTTCAATACTTCAGTCATGAGTACACTTCTATATTTTCACTATATAATAAAGTATCAAGAATTGTATGATGTTTATTTTTCATCATATAGTTTCAGCTTTTAGGAACAGCTTCTCTTCCTGTTTTAACTGAACCCGATTTGGGGTAATTCTGTGCTTACACAGCAAATACAGAAATGTAGTCTTTCAGTATCCAACCTAACTGTACTGAGAATAGAGGTTCCTCAGTCTGAGCTCCAGATTTCTAGTTGGCTGGGTTTCTAGCCAGCAAGGTAATGTTAGACTCCATGGCAGCAATCACAAAACAGGCATGGACCATGATGACTTGATTTTCATGAATATAATCTGTTTACTTTTATAATTTTTAAAGTGTTCTGAGTGTAACTGAAATGTAAATACTCATTGTCGTGGTTTTTTTTTCTCTAACCAGCTTGTTCACTCTTAACTAGTCAATAGAGTCAAATGCAAGGGGTATTTCATCACTGCTTGCATGCACTTCTTCATGACGTGAATGTTCTCTGCACCTTCATTAGTTTCTCTAAACTACGAATTGATGCAGAAAGGTATGACAAAGTATGAAGCAACTCAAAGGCTTGAAAGAAAGATATTAACTTTTAATAATCCCATTCTGGTAAAGATTTTTCTAGAAGGCTGGAAAATCAGAACTGGAAACTACATAGACCAATGATTCCTTACTATCATCCTACAGTATAAAGCTGGGGGTTTTTTTTGTTGTTGTTGGGTTTTTTGTTTGGTTGGTTTGTTTGTTTGTGGGTTTTTTTTTGCGTTGTTGTTGTTGTTGTTTTTGTTGTTGTTGTTGGGTTTTTTTACCAGTAGTTATTCTGTTCAAAGCACACACCAGTAACACTACAGTGTACATGGAGCTATTATTCCCCTGTGATGTCCCTTTTATGCCAAGTGAACACCAAGTGATCATCAAAACTTAATCTGAAATTTATTTTTTCAGTAAAAGACTAGATTGTGTGTGTTGTAATTGTGCTACAGACAACCTGAAAAGAAACTCGCTGAAAGGTATGTTAAAATCCTTTCTTGAATATTCAAAATACCTTAAATATGTGAAAATACTTCTGAAAAGATAAAATGTATTTACTAATCATTTTATTACATGAAGAAGGAAAGGAAAAATATTATAGATGGTCCTATGTCCAATAAGGCTATATACTTACCTAAGTGAGCATGTTAGCTGTTAAGGTCACAATTTTTTCCTTAGTCCACTACAAGGCCAATAGCATGCACTTTTCCCAGGCTTTTCTTTAAGTGGTTAAGGTGCTTTCTTGTTCAGAAAACAGAATTAAACACAGAGTAGGCTTTCCTACTCTGGATAGCCTGGTCAGCAGGTTGCTTATGTTGAAAACAAATGAACCAGGAACTGCTACTGCTTTCATTTTTCTCCATCTCTGAGTGTCTGTGACTGTCAGACATGCTGAAAACAGTTTAAGCTTCCTCACCTGACCATCTTTTCTGAGAATTTGGACACCTGTGTTACATGTCAGAGTTGCTTCTGTCTATGTTTAGAAGTTTAATTTTTAATGATTAGGGTATGACCAGGTACCAAATGGATTTCAGCTTAATTAATATCTCTCAGGTATCATCCATTTTTCATCTTTCTAAACATACAAAAATTCAGCTTAATCTTGCTTTGGAGTGGGATTTCTTTTTTTTACTTTCCACATATAGCCATAGCTTGCTGTGGCATTAATGGAAGCTATATATGAAAGAACTGAAAAAGGAAAAGGTTCTGAATAATTTATAAAGGTGAGCTACAAATAAGAAACTAAAGTACAAGAATAATAAAATAAGCACATGGGGACTAAATTGCTCAAGTAATTAAATATGCAGCCCTTCACCTATGATGTCTACCCATCTATCTTACCTGCTTAATATATTTTTTGTGATCCCTATGAAATGTACTATCCAAAGTCATGATCAGTTATTTTTATAAAAGGTTATTAAAAAATCTCTTTTACTTGCTATTAAAAAAAAATAAAAAATCACTTGCCTATTGAGAAAGCATAAATTGTCAGAATACTTGTTAACAGCCTTGTTTCATGTGTTCCGTCAACTTTAGAAATGAAAGCTTAAAATTTTCCTATAAACAGAAAATGTCTGTAATCCACCATGGTATAATGAAGCAAATGATTATTTCTGAAACACCTACCCTGCTTGTCAGCCCCTAAGCACTTCAACAAAACACTCTGAGTCATTCTTATAAAGAGGTGGTGTGACAGAAGAAATGAGCCACAGGTTGGAGATCCTCAGGCAAACGCAGCCCAGTGCATATGGTACATCATTACCAGTCTGATTTTAATGAAGTTTTAGAGCCTTAAATTTCACATCACAGTTGGTGCTCATACGCATTTTACTGTTATTGCCTTTCATTTGCCAAGTAAAGATAATTGATGATCTTTACTTAGAGAATTTGTAGATTTTGGAGCAGTCTATTTTTAAGAGAGGTTTCTACTGTTTTTTTCTTCGTGTATGTGAGGATGCTTCCCTTTATGCTAATTTTATTGGGTCTATTTTTTATTTTTTTTTTAGTGTTTTTAAAATAGAACTGGAAAAAGATAAAATTCTTAATCTTTACACAACTAACCAAAATCTGATTAACATCTCCACTGATATGATTGAAATTCTGCATGACAAAAGGTTACACTAACCATGAGAAAGAATAGAGGAATATGGCCCTTACTGAATATGCCTTCTACAAACTCATGCAGAATCTAATTGTCATGCTATCACTTAGAAGTAAGATTGCATTAAAAGAAATGGAAGATCTCCTGATTTTTATTTAATGGTTTTTTTAATAAGCAAAATAATTGAAAATATTGAGACTCATTAAATAAGCAAGAGAGAAGCAAATTTGAGCAGAAATAAATAGAAAAAGAACCTAAAATATTGAAAGAAGTAGGAAAACCTGTTAAAGAAAAGGAACAAATACTGGAGTAAAACTTCAAACTCTTCAACAACCTTCAAAAAAACCCCAACAATTAATCTCTTCTAGAGAAAGACATATTAAAATGACCACTCATACTGCATTGCATAGCATTCATCTTTTGCTTGTTTTGTTTTTATGAGTGATCTTCCATGCCTCATTCAGAAGCCTTCTGGGTCCTTAGTACTTCTCAGACTCAGGATCACAGTCATTGCTGGTTTGCAGATCCTTGCCAAAATAAGTTTTTATATTTTTGCCATCATGCTTACAATAAGTGTTTTTTAAACAATATAGCTAAAAATTCTGAATTATTTTGATCATTCTCCCTGCTGTGAAACTACTACATCCTAGATCAACCAATTACAAGTCCCAGGCTCCATGAAGCCAAAATATAGGCTATGAGAAATACACATTTTAAAATCCTCTTGAAATACTAAAAAGTCTGAGAGTAGCCCTCACTGCAGGGTTTTTTGGTGTATGCTGGATATTCTGAAGTGCATTTCAAATTCCCCTCTTTTATATTATTAATAGATTAGGAAAATCAAAATATTTTGATTTTAAAGGCATTTTCAATATTCAACTGACTATTTTAAGATCAGACATAGAGGGCTTGATTCAAATGACGAAGTTCTGGGGAGATATGAAGAAGATGTCAGCAAGGGCAGCTGGGGTTTAGTCATCAGTGTCGCACTTGAGAATTTGTCAGTAGTAACAGACCTTCTCTTGGTTTTACTGGTTTTCCACTTCTCTTTGGCCTGGTTCCTCACACTTCAATGATAGCATGTTGTAACATGAGGGTCACAGCCATTTTCTACCTCACTCATCTCCTACAATATTCAACAAGTAATTGTCTGGTTTTTTTAGATAGCTTTGAAATTCTTACCCAATGCTATCCTAATATTATGAAATAAAACTCTTCAGAGATTTTAATCTCCCTGTTCTTATGGAATACCAACTCTGGGTAAACATTACCTGAAGGATCTTTTAAAGCCTTTAGCTTGAAAAACTGGCCTGACAGTTCTTTCATGGTTTCAAAGCTGAGCCACACATACAATATTCACTGATATTCACTGAAATTTTTCAATAAATTATACAGTTCCTATAGAGGAGAAGCTTTTCTTACTTATATGGCCATAAAAATCAGTTAATTTTATTATTTATATATAATTCCTTTATTTGAAGTGAAACTACAGAAGGCATTTGGGAACAGAGCACTTTAGCATGCAGTCCAAAACACAAGGATATATCTATTATTTTATCTTACCTGTGGAACTCAGTGCAGGCTTAGGATAATTTTAAGAGTAGAAGACCCTTCCAAAAGATTTATTGCAAGGTTTCCAGGGATTATTTCACTTAGAAAGGCTTTCCTGTCTTGAAGAGTCATCTTTCCCAGAGACAGTTTTAGATCTTTTCTCCTCCTTCATTCCAGAGAATGTCCCTGGTAAGGGACATGTCTGAAGGCCCCCACAGAGGGGCAGCCAAGAGTGATAAAAGCCCTGAGAAGAACAGGGGGTGCATCTTTCCCCAGGCTCAGTGTTTGGAATGTTGTTAAGATTGATGTTCTTTAAGACTAGTGTTCTTGTCTGGAAATAAATTTTCCTACAATCCTTCCACTGCTTGCCATTTTGGGCGTACCTGCCTGTTGTCTTACTTTCCAAAAATATAAAATAGAAATTCTTTTTTTTTTGTATGTTTCTTTTCTTCTCATCTCTTTGGTAAACTGTCTAAAAGATTAAGTTTCTTTGGGCTGAAATCTTCACTGAAAACAAGGTTTAATCAAGCATTGCATTGCTTAATTTTGCTCTAGGAAGGGTAACTATACTGATTCAAATTTGGAAAAATCAAGACAGTTGAACATGTGAAGCATAAAAAAAAAGTGTGGCCCTTTCAAATGAGGAAAAAAGGAGGAATTTTCCTAGTTACAGGAGTTTTGGGTTTTTTTTATTGGTGATAACACAGGAAAGAGGATATTGAAACTGATGAAGTTCCTTGCCTAGACCAGCCTATTGTTCACATTTTTAACATTGTCTGAGATGATTTATGCTGTGGCACAGAAATATGGTGGAGGAATTGGACCAAAATATCATAAAAAGGTTGGTATATATCGGTCTCAGTCCACTCTGAATCAAAAGAAAGCAAGCTTATATTAGAATGATGAACCATGCTTGTTAGAGAAAGGTGATAAAGACCTTCTCAGAAAGAGTATTGTGAAGGCTATGTCTGAAAGAGATTCATAATCATCACTGACATGATGTAGTGAGGGAAAAGTCTGCACCTTGCTGAGGTTAAGGACTGTGGCTGCTGATACAGACATTCTCAGGAGACCATATGTTAGAGAGACTATAGGAGAGGAGACATTGAGAGCAATGCGTCACAATGGCCAGAGACACCACATAGTTTCTTACTAGACATCAGTAATGTTAATACAACTGTGTCCTGAACAAAAAGTAGTAATACTTCCTTAGAATAGAGGAAAAAGACTGTTAACAAAGTTTTATGCAGGGTAGCAGCTGTTAGTACTTTAGCTTGTAAAAATGCTATATAACTTGTTCATTAATAATAAACTAAAGTGTATTTAACAAAGCAAGGCTAGAAGGGAATGACAATGACTAGTACAGCATGAAGAGGAAAAGGAAAAAGGAATAGAGGCTAATTGCTTTCTTCAGCTACATCATGGGTAAAGAAGACAGGGCTCAATTTCTCCAGAGGTGCACAGTGAAAGTACAGCAGTCAGTGGACACAAGTTACAGAAAGAGATATTCGAATTAGATAAAATGAACAAATTCTCTATAATGAAAATCACCAAAGAGTGGAACAGGTCTCTCAGAGAGTGAGTGGTTGCTCCACTTTGGCATGCACTTGGGTGCCAGTGTAGCACTGGGAGAAGAGTGACTGGAAAAACGCCTGGAGGAAAAGGACCTTGGGGTGCTGGTCGACACCCAGCTGAACATGAACCAGCAGTATGGCGAAGTGATCAGGACCAATGGCATCTTGGCTTGTATCAGAAATAGTAGAGTCAGCAGAACAATGAACAGTGATTGTCCCCCTTGGGGACCTCATCACTCTCTACAACTACCTGAAAGGAGGTTGTAGTCAAGTGGAGGTCAGTCATTTTTCGCCCAAGTAAAAAGAGATAGGTCAAGAGGTACCAGCATCAAGTTGCACAAGGAGAGGTGTAGATTGGATATTAGGAGTAATTTCTTCACTGAAAGGGTGATTGAGCATTGGAACAGGCTGCCCAGGGTAGTGGTTGAGTCACCATCCCTAGAAGTATGTAAAAGATGTGTGTATGTGGCACTTACGGACGTGGTTCAGTGGTGAACTTGGTAGTGTTAGGTTAACAGTTGGACTTGGTGATCTTAAACGTCCTTTTCAACCTAAACAATTCCATGATTCTATGGTTTTATGTTCAGAAAGCAGGGTCCCAAGCCACCTAACACAACTATTGCATTAGTCATGTCACTAATTCCACCACTTTCATTAAGATATTGAGCCAGCTGACCTCCAGAGGAGACAATCTATGGATATCTTATTTATATAAACATTGAGGCTTCGATGTTAAAAACTAAAACAGTCTGACTAAGAATATTAGTCTCTGAGTTAGCTGAATATGCTGTGCAGGAAGGGACTCATCAAATCCCAAATTTGGATAGGATACTGATTTTCCTTACAGAAGTACCAGGCTGACAGCAGTGGCAGCTCAGCAGTAAACACATGGTAACAGTACAAGGCCACTAGACTTGAGCTCTGGGTGAAATTTTTAACCCTGATCTCCAGAGAGAGTTTTGCACTGACCCACTTCCCAATTATCTCTGTGTCTCTGGCTGTGACTTACTATGAGGATGAGTCATGGACCTGCAGAGAAAATATTTACTGAACAGTCTGCCAGCAGAGGATGAGGTAGGCAGAAAGGAGAGAACCATGTTAAATAGAGATCAGCATAATTGAATTCCATTTGCTTAGTGATCCTGCACCTCTCTGGTCTGTGCAGATGTTTTTGGTTTTTTTTTTTTCTTTAAAGATATTAGCCATAGAAAAGCCAAAAGAAAAGTTGTCAGTGTTTAAAATTATCTTTAAATAACATGAACAGAAGGACAATACTTCAAATTAGTTAAAATAGCAGGCAAAGCAAATCTCATGTAGATAATCACCCAAGGTTATGCCTGTGGCTAGCAGGTAATGGGGAGCTAGCCAGAGGCTATCTACAAGTCAATCAACAAGAAAATAAGCAGACAGTTCCTATCCAATGTGTTTGTCGTGGAATATATCCTTCACAGACCAGATCTTTGGCTCTAGCTTTCTGGTGTGTTGTCAGCAAAGAATTGGGGTTCACCAACTGCAGCAAGCAGTTTATATCCTACCTCTCAAGGTAAGTTCCTCCAAGTCCTGGAATGAAGCTGGCAAAAAACCATGGGGGAGTCAGGACTTCTCTTGCTGTGTGGTTACAGAGAGTTTTCTTTTATTCTTCAAATAACTACATTATATTAAATATTCTAATTACAAGAGAAAAATCTGAGGCAATCTTTTCAGGTTTCACCTATGGCAATTGTTTTGGTAAAACAATTTTTCAGTATATTTTTCAGTACAGAAACACAAAGGCAAACTAATGCCATTGTCAGAATTACTAAGCAAGCGGGGAGATTGCTCTTTACCTCCTACTCTGAGGCAGTAGGTTAGCCTTGTATTGCTAGTAGGGGTGCAGAGTTTTACAACATTTACACAAGGAGAATGGTGTCCCAAATTTACCTTAGATAGTCCTGAAAGCATTTGTGCATTCATGTGGCAAAGTGCACTATTGAAAGAAAATATTTGTGTGTGTCCTGGAAGTGGTATTAATCACATTATTTTGATTCTGTTTCCAGGTTAATTTACCTGTGTCTCCCAGCAGAGATAATTATCTGGGGCATGACACTAGCAGTGTCATATTGATTCCAACTTCTGAGCTAAACATTGATGAGCTGTTTCAGGAATCTTTCTACAGTTTGCATCTGGGACCTTATGTCTTAGAAAGACAAAAAAGCCTATTGTTTATTTGACAGGTTCAGTCCTATGTAGGGCTTAGTTTCTTAACTATCTTAGCCTGTCCACACTGTAGAAAACTGACATAATGCCTTATTTAGGGCTTCACTTTTTCTTAAAATCTTTCTTCATGGATAATGAAATTTGGAGGTAATCTAGATGAAAGGTCACTACCCCCAGAGCCAAACTGTAGGGCATTAATAGAAGGTAAAGATTGAACAAAACTCTGTATCTTGTAATTTTTATAGTACTTGCCTCTCTATACTGGTAATTCTGAAATATGAGACTAATGCATCAGGAACTGGTACTAAACTGTACCTTAATTAATATAGCCACAGAAGTTAGCAAAATATGCTTTAAAGGATATCTCTACAAAACTGGAGATTTTCAGTTCAGTTGAATATTTCTGGATTTATTTCAGATCCAAGATCTGTCTGATTCCAGAGTTCAGATTAAAAGCCTAGGCATCCCTGATCAGCACTCTCATGTGTTGCCAAGCCAGTGAGTCATACCTCTCTTGTCAGGATTAGATGTGTAAATTTGGAATTAACTTTCCTAGCTCCCTCATGGAACTTGAAATACTAGTAAACCAGATTGGTGTGGTGAAGGGGGACACACATGACACTGGAACACATGAGCAGTTATCTACTGGTATAAACTCTGAAACTGTACAATAACAAGTTTCTAGTCACATAAATTTTCCAGACAAACATCATGACCACAAGCTTATGGCTGGAACCAAACTTTTTCTTTGCACATAAATATGATACATTAGACAACAGTTCCTTGACATTGAATAATGACAGATCTTTAATGATGGTATTTCATTATCTCCTGGTTGCAGTACATGGTACTTTCTCTTGCTCAGTTGAACATTTTCTTCCTGGTTTGTCTCAGCTTTTCTCATGGCTACACAGAGACTACCAATATATATAATTTTTTTATGTCCCTGTGAAAAGTATGTTTGATCCCAAATGCAGATCTTAGAAAAGTCACCTGGTGCTGGGATGAGCAAAACACTAGTGGAAAAATCCACCTGTATAGATGTATAGATTCACAGTTCAATATTAATTTGCACAGTTCAGTATTAATCTAAGAGTCTGCAATAGTGGACTTTGGAATTTATTTTCAGAAACCTCCCTCAAACTGAGGAAAAAAGATTTTGTTACAGTTACCAGTTCCCCTTGCATTTAGCCTATTTTCTTGTCTCATCGTATAGAATAGCAAGGGAACCACACAAACAAGCAACTATCTTACGAGATTTTATATCACATTCTTATTGGAATTGTATAGATAATGAGTCAGGAAACATATCTTTGAAAGCATTACTTCTAAAAATCATAAAAATACTGTCAACCATATTTCAGTAAGCAGTAAATGAACCCTGCTTGCACCATAAATCATTAATGTTTAATCACCAGCCAGTGCCTCACTAAGCTCACTGGCATGGAAACTCTAAGATACTCAAAGGATAGTTCTAGCAAATCTGGCATGCATGGCTGGCTTGTGTGCTTAATTACTGTTTATGCATTGGCAGTATCCAAGCAGTTGTACGTAATAAATAGAACACTGTCACACTGTCCAGATGGTTTTAGATTCAGGGCCTAGGGAGTATGTTTGAAGATTACAGGCCTGATTTACTAACAATTCACACCAGCTCAATTGCTGAAAATCATCCTAATAGCATACGTTTCAGCAATTTCATCAATGCAAAAATAAATATACTATTAATGACTATTGAAAAAACCACTTTATCGTCTATTTAGCCACTCTTCAGAGGAGATACAATAATTTTATTTTGGTTTGAGGCTTTCAATAGCTTTATTTCTGCAGTGTCCAGTAGGTTTGAGAGAAATGGTTTCTTTAACACAGAACAGAGGACTGCCAAGCAGAGATAATCCAAGCTATCTTTGAAAATTATAGTTTAGGTATTAGAATCAGTACAGGCACTTTAGTGTGGTGATCTGCCTTAATTAAATTATATTGTCAAGAATTAGGGTCAGAATTACATGTCATCAAATTAAGAATGGAATCATTAATTGTTTCAATCTTTACTTACATATAAATATGAAGCCAAATTATGCTATCATTTTCAAGCAGTCAAAAAATAATCAATAGATATGTTTATGAAAATTTCCTGTCTTTTTCATCCCAAAACTGGGTTTGACCCAAATTAGTGAAATTGCTTTAAGTAGATTTCCTTTGGGGAATAAGAGATGAGAGAAGGAGATAAGTTAGGAGGAGAGAAAATGGACTTAGAGGGGAGACTTCTATTTAAGAAATTAATTCTTAGACGTCCTTCCATAAACAAAGAATATGGATAACTTGAAATCAAGTTGTCACCTCTTTAGAGGTATTAATCTCCAGTTTTTCACAAGAATGTCATATTTAAAGATTATAGAACAGTCAAGATGGAAATGAGAAGAGAGATGGTATGCCCTGCACATAGAGTTTTCAGGGCAATTAAAAAAAAAAAAAAAGAAAAAAATTTCTAGCAGCAATTAATTGTAATGAGTATAATAAAAGAAATTAAACCAAAATGTCTGATAAAAAGGGTAAGAGTAACATCTTTCCTCTACTTATGTGGGTAAAAAACACTACTGTCAATATGATAGAATTTCTCAGTAAATGGATTATAATCTAAAGTTTGGGTTTGATTCAAAAGAAAGCACTCTAAAACCAATATCATTTGGTACTATTACAACTGGTAACCATTAGTCATATTTCATTGTGTTTCAAACTATGCATGATGAAGATACTGTTCTGTAGCTTCCTTTTCACCATTAAAAAAAAAATTAAAAAAACCTAGCTGAAGTGTTTCAGTGTTATGTCCAAAATTAGATTTGTGGTCATAAACCCTTAAAATTTATGGTTGTAAACATATGGCCTTAACTGAGTAATTCATCTGTTCATTCAGTAATATTCACTAATCCTCATTTATTCACCTATTTATCCATTGTTTTTAATAGCCAACTCCTTCCAGGGTGCAGTTCATTTCATGTTAAAAGAGATGTCTGAAATAAATAGGTGAATAACTCCATCTCCACTGGCCACAAAAGGTCTCTGGCAAGCTGGAGAGGTATAGGCTTATCAACAACTCCTAAAGTATATACCAAATAACTGTCCCACTATCCTAGAAGCCACCTTTTATTTTAATTTATATTAATACTCTATCACTTATGTGCTGATTCCACCTATGTAAAACTGGAGTACAAAATGAAGTAGTGCCTACATTGTTTTAAGATCTTGACTTGCAACTATATTCAAAAGTCTCTCAACACATTAGTCTTGTTGGGGGGGGGGGGGAGGAAGTGGTTTATTTATTATGGAAAAGGAAACAATTAAGACATTACTTGTACTCAGTGCTTTGTCTTGGTTAGATAGAATTAAGTAGTTCAATGAAGGAGTTTCCCAGATGGCTGTAGGACCTCATATGTCTTTTTTTACACTGTATAGGACATATCTACCTAAGTGTCTACCTGGAGATTAAACTTTCTACAGTCATACCATACAAATTAAAGGTAATGGAGGTCAATCTCTAGGTGTTTCAGTTATTTGGTCATTCAGCCTTGTTCTGAATTATTAGTTTACATCACTACAGGTCAGGGCAAGAACTAGAAAGAAGTTTAACTGGAAGGCTTAAAACATTATTGTTTATTTAAACTTCCTTTAAAAGAGGTTTTGAGATATTGTCTGTAATCAGGGGACTTGTCATAGGTATTATGAAGACTTTATTTTAGATGGATGTGAAAAATGAATTCTATGGATTTGAAATTTAGAACATATTTTTCACATTTTCAGTACATTAAAATGGAAAACAAGAACAAAATTTAAAAACAGCCTCTCTGTAATGTCAGTAATTGAGATATTTCCAAAATCTGATGTGCACAGGATATGCCTGTCTTATAATACATTAATCATTTACTTTGTTTGGGTTTTTGTTTTTGTTTTGTTTTGGGTTTTTTGTTTGTTTTTTTTTGTTTGTTTGTTTTTATTTATTTTTTTTAACTGAGACCATTTAAGCAAATTTTTGATCAGGACTTGGGCCAGCATGTTGGTGCCCTTATTATATGTGCCATATTCTTCACTAATACCCTGATATGTATTGCTGTTAAAAACGAAGTCATATCAGTTGCAAACAAGCATAAATATAAATATAAAGCATAAATAACAACCTTCCTCTTGTTCTTATTCCCAAACTGTCAGAGTTTTAACAATGATGGCTGCTCTTACTTGATGCAGAATGACTAGAGATACTCCATGTTGATCACACAAATCAGTTATTTTAAGCAAAGTGAATTAGATTACCTGAAACTGTAATTGTCACTACAGATTTTGTAGGCCTTTTTTTGAGAGATAAAAGTACAATTTAACTGGCCACACTTCAGACATTAATCTTTTGCATTCAGTGGCCAGCCGATGAATGCCTTAATCTGATAATGTGATTTGTTTTCCTAATTCTTGAATATGTTACCTTTAAAGATGCCCTTTTTCTTTATGTTGTTTAAAGTTCAAAGATTGTTTGCCTATTCTTACTGCAATTTTCAGTTTAGTGATTCAATTAAGACACAGCATTTTACCAAGACTTTCTCTTTTATGGAGAGTATAACTACTTGCATTAACAATTTGATAATTTGTTTCTTAAAAATTTAATGACTTGACCAGAAAATTAACTTCATGTAATCTGCAAAGGAAAATCTGAAGTGGACAAGTTGCCTGTCAAACAAATGTGACCATCTGGGATTTGAATCCAAATATAATACAAGTTGGCATAATATGTGTTGGCATAACTTGATTCTTCTTCTAGAAAATGTAGTATTTACATTCTCCCAGATCACGTTCATCTTAATTTTGTAAGAAAGGATAAAGCTTTACTTTCATTTACAAAACAGTTGAGCAACAACTCTAAAACAGGAATGATTCATTGAGATCTCCAGTGTAAAAAGAACACAATTTGCCTGTTGACATATTCTTACAACAATAGGCTTAATTCTCCAAGAAGTTTGTCAAGTCAGTAGTTTTCCAAGAGTGCTGCAATAATTCAAATGACATATTCTTGTGCTTATCTTCTTTATGTACCTTTGTACTTTTATTTGAGTAACTATTGCATCCTGATGATCAATTAATATAATCATGTCTCAACATTTTACCATTTGCTTTCTCCAGGAAAACACACCTTAATTCGATGAATTCACTTCCATATGGCATAAAAAAAAAAAAAAAAAAAAAAAAAAAAAAAAAAAAAAAAAAAATTGCCCGTTGGTACATTTTAAAATCATGAAGATTCTTTTGAATCTTTTGAAGGTTTTTGCTCAAGTGAGACTACTCACTTGAGGATATTTTGATCTCCTAAGTTTTCCTCCACAAATCCTGCATAAATTCATATCAGAGAGAAGAACCTTCCAATTCTTTCACTTCCTATTTGCTTTGAATGTTGAAAGAGCAGCTGAGAGATTTCAAAAAAGACAGAGGGGAAAGAACTTGGGAGACAGAATAAAAGCAGACAGGATAAACGGGAAGAAAGTAGCCACAGTTGTGAGGTACAGTCCACATGAAGAGTGGGATTGAAAGGTGGGAAATTGATGACACCCTGGCAAAAGGAGTTCAGAAGTGGCTCAAATGTGGAGAAATGATAAATGATGTGGTTACATAGAATCATCATGGACTGCTAAGGGACCAAATTACAGGAAAATAGTTAACTTGCGTTCCAAATAAGTTATGCAAGGTGAGCTCTGTATGCATGATGGCACTGAAAAAAACTACAAACAAGTTAACGTCAGCTCATATATTGCAGACCTGAAAGCAGAAAAACAGAAGGGTAAGACCACCCTGACTATGAAACATACTTTTTCTTTTTCTTTTTCTTTTTTTCTTTCTGTATTGGAAATAGCTTGGTCTTCTTTGTCCTTGGCAGTTCTTTACTATCTTTTGTTTTGGGTGTGTGTGGAACTGAAGACATTTGCTACAATACTATTTTTTAAGAAATTCCAAATTTATTTTAAAAAAGTGCTTATTAAATACATCACATGAAAGCACAAGACCAGTGAGATAGGTAGCAGAGGAAAAGGATCCAAGCCTTAAAAGTTAATTTCCTGCAGCAGTTCAGCTAGCTTTCACTTTAGCTGAAAAGGGATTTCCTCTCTTGGCTGGATTTTCAAAGTGCAGCCATATGTACAGATCCCTAAACTACAGTACCATTCATTTTCTCAGGCACAAGCAGTACTTAAAGATGCTATGAAATGTATTTACTTCAGGATCTGTCTACAAGTTGTCATCTCTTTACATTGTTATCTTACATTTTGATAAGGTGTTTCACAAGTCCAATGTATCCTTATTTCCTTGTGACACTGTGCTTTTATATCCAAGACAGGCTGGTGCGATAACTGTATAAAGGTCGTCAAGAAGACATAATGGGAAAATACATTTCTGGCTCTTCTTCTGGATTTATAGAACAGTTTTATTTATTTGAAAAATAAAGATTTAAAATTATAATACTATAAAAAAGTATAATCTTTTTATGGTTAATGGTGGTATAGTAATATACTTAAGAAACACAAGTAGATCATATGATTTTTTTCAACTAGCAGCATTATTAAGTAATGACCTAAAAATATTGACATTTTGGAGACATATGAAGGACATTCTTGCACCACAGATTGAAGCTGTGCATCTATCTCCTTTCACTCTTTTCTTCAAGTCAAGTTGTACAGTGATAGCATCCAAATGGCTATCTATTGCAAAGGCTATAAATGCTGCAATAACAAAGTTAATAGGGTAATTCCAAGTTGTCATTCTGAAATACTGATTAAAGCAATTGTTAAACTGAAATGGTTATGCCTGTTTATAGGGCATAAATTTGAAGACAATTCTGTATAAACACATTAAGAACTGTACTTCAGATGCATTATAGCCTTTCAAGGAGCTGAAAACTGATAACTAGAAACTGATAGATAAATTTAGCATTACTCAGATGCACAGAAACAAATTAAAGTGAAATAAAAATATAAAATCTCATCTCCTTTAGACTCCAAAATTTTAGCATATGTATTGCTTAGAACAACTGGAAACTATTCATAAACTTTGTTCAGAAACATACTTTTGCAGTACTGTGGTAGAAGAGGCATGAGAAGCAAACAAAAAGGGATGAGGGAAATGAACTGGTTTATCAAATAATCAAAAGCCAGTATGATCAAAAAAGAGGCATTAGGACTCAAATTCCTAATTCCTAACTCAAGAGAAGATAAGATATACCAGATGTTTTGATTTCCAATAGTTAAAAATTATGCAGCTAAAATCAATAAGAGACAGGCCTAGACTGAACATAGAAACTGCAACAGTTGTTGAGGATGTTAAAATCTCTTTTATTTCATAGGTTAAAAGAGATTCAGGGACTGTAATTTGCATGTCCTGAAGTTCACTGTAACAAATGTTTGTTTTTTTTTTTTTTCATGGTAACACATGATGTTATCTCCTCTCAAATCACTCTATCAAATAAATTGGAATTCACTAATGGGCATACCATAATTCATAGTCTGCTTCTTTAGGTGTTGAATACTGATGCTACTAGAATGCTACTCCTTTCCTACCATAACCTGTAAGTTCAGAGAATAATTCTCATATCACAGGCTGTGGCTGTCACAGTTAAACTAGCATGGAGGCAAAAGCTTTAGGACTTCCTTTCTTTCTGAAAAATAAACATCAAGCTGTGATTGCCTGAGTCACAATTTGGTTACTGTTATGTTATTTGGGATGTTTGGCAAACTATGCACTGCCCTACTTAGAGCTCACAGTGTCGTTATTCACCCTTGAGTTAAATCGCTGCTCTGCACAGGGCCTGCATTGCTCATAGCTTCCAAATCTGATTAGAGCAGCATATTTTAATTTTAAACTCTATGGAAATATAATAAGAAAATGGTGCTGAAATATCATAAGCATGGCTACCTGCATTGGCAACAGACAAACATAGTGCGCATTGTGCATAATCTTCAATAACAAAGGCATCTTCCAGGATTATAATCAATCTTGTGCCCATGAAACTGTCCTTTGCTGGTGTGAAGAATAGAAAAAAAAGCTCAATTCTGATTATTCAGTATAAATTCTAAGTTCCCAAAATTATTCATGTTTGCATATACCACATTTAAATTCAACCTGAAAATATTGTAAGCAGCAATATTTCCAAAAATCATCAATACCTAATAAATTATAGTAATAGTTCAGACCAATGCTAGAACTATGTGACATGCTTCATGTCTATAAAATAATTTTCCTATTTCAAAGCATTTTTAGTCTATGTGGTGGTTTTTAACTTAATTTAGATAATATATCTTATTTTTAATAGTGTTTCTATTTTCAGTGAAAGTACTATACAAACTTTCATTAAACACACTTGTCAACAAACCCCATAATTTCATTTCAAAAATGTGTTGGGTTTGTTATAACCTATTGGACATAAAAATACACTGCTTAAAGACAATTTAGTTATGTTCCTTTAATTCTGCACTTACTGCTTCCTGTTTCACTTTTTGCATTATTTAGTTGTTGGTGACCATCATAAAGTTAATCACATCTTCCAGATCTGTGTTTTTCTTCAAGTAGTGGTACAGGTATTTTGTTTCACTGGGCTTAGACAACTTTCTAACTTGATCATAAAAGTACTCATGGTCTGAGAGAGCTCATTAGGCTCACTGACAGGTATTTCACAAGTTTTCAATTCTGGTAATCCTTGACTTTTATTATATAAATATTTAGCAGTTTCTTCTCCATGAACCTCTTGGTTACTCCTATATCTACTCTTCTTTCCTATTGACAGTTTACTGTTGACTGTTGACTGTTGACTGCTAAGACTGCTCTGAATCATTGTAAACTGTTGGCTGTATTTGTGTTAATAGTTATAAAATTGCTAGAATTTCTCACGTATGTATCAACGACCTAAGTAAATAGATCCTGACCACAGACTGGGCTTCATGAACATCCTCAACGTATACTTCCAGATATTTTCTCATTTGTTATTTTTGTTAGGTTTTTAATGACCACTTTGTCTTAACAGAGATAGCTTTAAAATGAAAGATCCATCTTTGGTGAAAGCAGAATTGTGTGTTTTATGAAGGATGGTTGGTGTCTAATAAAATGTGTTCACTTTCTCCATTATCATTAATATTCTTCCGACCCAATTTTGTAGCTGATGAGTTTCAACATCAGGAAACTGACCCTTTTAGAATAGAAAGATATTTATTATAGTCTGGAACTATTCTATATTTATAACTTAACATTATAAACTAGTATACAAGCAAACCATCATTTTTAGTGTGGCAATCAATGAGTCCTTCTAGAATTTGAATTGATATTTGTTGCACTTTGGTGTCTTATTTTTTAGAAAATTCAAATAAAATTTCAAAAAATAGAGGTATAAAAATTGAGCTTTCAGGGATAAAACATAAAATACATAACTCTGTATGTAATACAGACAGAAACTTAAAGAAAATTCTGGTTTCCAAACTCATGAATTTAACACATCTTTCATTAGCATCCTTTCTAATGTATCAACAAGAACACCCATCCATGACAATATCAAAGGTTCTGTTCACCTGAAAGGTAAATAATTCTAAAATGTTTTACGACTATAGCTGTCTGATTTTTTTTCGTTTGTTTGGGGTTTTTTTTCTCCAAATAAAAATTCTGGGACAGAAGTAATCTTCTGCTAAATTGTTAATATATCATTTTGATAAAATTTCTTTGGAACATTCTGTCTGTGAAAGAGACTTTTGAATCTTAGGCAAAACAATTTACGGACTAAAATGTGTGAGAGCCTTGAACATACCCTTTAAAAAAAAAAAAAAAAAAACAGGCTTAAGTATATTTTCCACATATTTAAAAATCTGCTCTATAATCCTGCATGTAAAAAATCAAGGTTTGAAACTGCAAATGATTCCACAAGATGGAAGTGTCATCCTGGGAGAGATATATTAAAGATGTCACCACAATTACCTTTTAGACTGTCCTTTTTCAGGAAGTTACGTCTTTTAATTGTTGTTTGTTGTTTAAAATTGCTTGTGCTGTTGTACAGAAATTTTAAAAATAAATGATACTGTACCTGTTCTCCAACAGGAAGTTATGTGTGTAGAAAAAGTTTGCTACCTTGGCTACCACTCTGGTTGAGAAAAATGGCTAAAGATTTTCATTTCTTCCTAAATTGGCTACTAGTTCAGACTAGTGGCCAAAATAGAGTTGAAAACCAGTAAATGAGATTACGCAACATCTGCAATGTGTATTATTTTGTTCAGTGCAAAAAAAAGAAATCGAAATTAACAGACTAATCTACCACATGGCTTAATGCATAGAAATTTAGTTGTAAATATATTATATAGGTGACATAATTTGGGTACACCTTCAGACTAAATGTATTTTCAAGCAGCTTTATGTATTCCTAGGAAAAGTAATGCAAACATAATGCAAGATAAATCTTGTGATTCACATAGAGTTAATATCACTGAGATTTTACCTTTTTTCGTGGAAATATTTCTGATGAATATGCTTTTATTTCCAAGAAATAAAAAGGATTGGACATAGAACAGGATATTATATAAAACAAGCAAACAAACAAAAAACCTTGGCACACTATCAATAGCATTTAAGGGTTGGATTTAAAAAAGTGGTTTAGACCCTTTAGTTTTATACAAATTAGTAAAGAAAACATGACTAAAAACTAATCCCAAATGAATTGAACTGAGAGCAGCATGGGGAATAGATCCCCAAAGATCAGCAAGTGAAAAATCAAAAATTATTAACTCATTCATAGACTACAAGAAACTCCAGATAATACAGCCAGGCTTCTTGTATTATTGTTCTCTGTTTAGGCAGCCAGGAGCAGAATGCAATTTTTTTCCCTGTTCTTTCTTTCACTTGTTAAGAAACCTCACGTTTGCCTGGGTATCTGCAGGTGACTTTGGACTGCCATAACCAACTTGACAAATGGATATAGCGTACATATGGGAAGAATGATATTGCACTCTAAGAAGCTCAGGATAGTAGAATAGTCTTTGAGATTTCATTGTTGTGTGCTGCTTTAACATCTACCACCACAGCCAGAGACCAAAACACTACCACAGAGAACATTAGACAAGCACTGAAGAAAACTGTCCTTAGTACAAAAAAGCAACAGAAAACTGAGAAATTAAAAGGAAACTGCAAGAGAGTTTGAGGCAGAAAAAAAAAAAATCACAGATCTCAGCATAACAGTGTCAAATAGATCAAACCTGTTGCTGCTGCATCATACATTTCATGCCAAAAATTAAAAGGCTTTGCATTGACTCCTAAATGGAGGGGTATAAAAGCACTGTACACTGAAAGCCTCTTAATTCATTAAGCAATTAGGAAAAGGTCTCTGTAACTGGTAGTTTGAATTTCAATAAAACAGACAACAGTCTCCAGTGACAGTTTGGTCACAGTTAAGATACGGTGCGTGTAAGCTCGGAAGTTGAAATGCAAAATAGTAAAATTGTTTTTAAACATGCATATCATTATAAATATGAAAAAATCTATACAAATAAGTAAGAATGAAAAACTGATATTTAGAGAAACATAGAATGAAAAAGTATCAGATTCTATGTTATCTGCTTTTTCTAGATATTTAGTATAATATATATTTAATATTACCAACTTTCAGAGACCTTCAGTGTCTGACACAGAATTTTATGCATTTTTAAAAGACAATGCAGTAGTTTTATCATGATCCACTACAGAAATGTAAGTGTTCAAAGATAAAACAATGTATAGTTGATAAACCATTTCTGTCCATCCTTGCACTACAGTCTATCAACATTGCTTTAAGTTTGTCATTAAAACTGTTAAATTTGAAAGCAGAATCATAAAGTTTAAAAGTATGCCTCAATATCTCTAAAAACAAAAAGCAAACAAGAATATGTGACAAACATTTACCTGAGATAAATGAAAGAAAGCAAAATGAATAGTTGTTGCCTCATCCAGGTATATCTGGTAACTTTTAAGCCTTTTCTCAAAAATCAGGGTTGAGTCATTACTTAATATAATATTTTCATAGCTCCATTAAGATAAAAAAATATTAAGATGTTGGAGGATATCTGAGTCTTGGAAGCGGTTGGAAAGTATGAGCTGAAGAAACAAAAATACCCATTTTGAAATGTAGAGGAGTGCGAAAATCTTAGGGAAAAGAATGCTTTCCAGAAAATTATAAAGTTTTAGTAAATGGGGTTATTTAAATAACTGCAGATTATACCAAAATATCTACTATCTAAAGTACTAATACATTGTGTCATAAATTCAAACCAAAAATTTATCACTTGTATTTTTGTAAATATTTTTGTGCATTTGGAAATTTACAATGTCATTCAATGACACAGGAGTTGAAAAATCAAGTTGCAAAAATTAGGTGATTTGTTTGCTTTGAGTAGCCATGGGCAAATCAGAATATAAATAAAACAACAACAGCAAAAATATTAACTCTATTCTTTAACCTCTTCTTGGAGAAAGAAAAAAAAGAGAAAACCAGCTGCAACATTTCACTCTTCTTGTCAGTGTGATTTGCTGAAATTGTCTCCATGTGTGCCCTTTCTTACGTACCACAGCATCCCATAGGTGCTTTAGTAGCAAAGGCAGACTTAGAAATGCACAGTTTAGAAATGCTCAACAGACTCTGGACTGGCTCTGAGCTGCAGGATTGTGAACAGCAGCAGCACAGAGCAGCAGGCAAGCATATGCCTTCAGACAGGCTTCCCAGAATAGCAACCAGAAGCCCAAAGAGGTTCAGTCCCAGCAGAGCAGATGAGGAAAACAGAAAAGGATCACAATCTGCCTATGCATTTGACTAAAATATTGAAGCCGTTTAAGACTGTGTCACGTGGTAGTTATCATATAACAGTCTAATCTGACACACATTAGTAGTGGGGGTACAACCATGAGGATCCCATTTCAGTCCAGCAGTGTACAGTTTTGGGGAAATCACATATAGGATTCTCATATAGGACTCTCTCTATCTATAAATAATGTAAGAGATGCAATATTCCATCCTTATCTGAAATTCAATCCCAAATTTTTCTTACAAAAAAGGAAAAGCAAAAAAAAAAGAAAAACAACCAAACAACATTTTATTTATCTATTTTGTTTTGTCTTATTTATTACTTAATCTGTAACAGCTGTGTAGACCATTATGCCATTCTGGAAATTTAAATAATGTTATGAAAGAATATGTTCCAGAATTCTAAAGATTCTTGAGATATTACTTAAACATGAAATTTTCTTGCTTTTCTGAAGACTGAACATATCCCTCTTTACTATGATACAAAAGTTCTCAAGCCATTTGTGTGTTCAGGAAGTCTTTTCTCAGCAAGTTATTTATCTCTTCTTTTAGCATTTGACAGAAGGATTCCTCAGAATATGAACTGATAATATTGTTCCCCAGAACTACAGTTTTTAAGAAATATCTCTTGACTGATATTCAATTTTAATAACTTTCCAACTTTTAGTTGTGTTATGGACTTCGTTCCCTTTACCAAATACTCTTCTTGTGTTCAGCAGAGCATCATGCAAGCACTGCAAAACTGCTTTCTGGTTTTTTCAAGATCTGGAAAACTGAAATAAAATGTCACTCTTGTAAATGAAGTGCAAAGTCTCAGTAAGAAAAACAAATCAAAAACATGAAAAATATGAAGCATTTGAAGTAGGGTTCATTGTGGTAATTTTTTCACTGTGGCTATTTTTAATTTATTATTGTATTAAACAATTTTTTATTTTTTTTTTGTCTTTTAACTTTCCAATTTTTCATGCTATGAGTAAAACTAAATTTCTTCTTTAAAAATGCTGGAATCAATTTTTGGAGTTCTTTTATATTTTATAATGTAAGTTTCTAAACTGCTGCAAGATAAAATTTTTCACAAATACTTGTTCTAAACTGATGTCTTCTGTACAAAAGTAAAAACATTATCTTCCAAATAGATGAAATAGTTGATTTAATTATAGTTTTATGCATTTAAGACCAAGGTTTGAAAAATGTGTTCCAGAGGTTGTCTTTCTCTTCTCTTTTTGTGTGTTTTGGGGTTTTTCTTAGGTTGGTTGGGGTTTTATTCTCTGCAAATAAGACAGAAAGGAAGATTTTCAAGGGTTGTGCTATTAAACACAGACATAATATGATATTTTTAGACAAGAAGTATGGGCCATTTTGTCTGCCAAATACTAAACATTAACAGGAAACTAGAAGCCCGAGTAAGGACTATTGACTGATTAACAATTTGAAATGTATTGTCATATTGTCTTTTTTTTTTTCTCTGTAACTACTTATTTATTAGTTTCAGAGCAGTAGCTTTTGCCAGTATTGAAATGAGTTATAGAAGAAATAACACTGCATGAATTAAACCTTGAAATCCTATTCAATTTTATGCAGATGAAACTCCTACATTAACATGGTTGTTATACAGTATCAGCACTTTGTCAGCAGTAGATTTGCCGTATCTGTTGATAATAGCTTTTAGTAAGTTTGTAGTTGTTATTGTTCTAGAAGTATGTATTACCCATTAGGAATCTTTGAACTGTTTAACTGGTTTTTATCTCATAGCTTAATTTAAAAATTCTTTGAACATGTTCAGTTATTTATTTTTATCCAGCATGGGAAGTATTTGTTACACAAAAAACATGTACTTATAAATGTCTGTTAACTTCCTTGGAGAATCATGATTGATCATAGACCTCTCTTCCTTTGATTTTCTACTTGCATGATAAATGTATGCTTCTTTCTTTACCATTAAAAATTATCAGTGTAGTTAGAATCATAAGAATATTTTTCTATGTGACAGTAGAAGCCATTTTCTACTTTTCTTCAGGACTTAAATTCATTTATTGCATTGCTTAATATTTACAAAGTAGCAGTAGCTCCAAGTAATCATTACTAATCAATTGATAACATTGCACAGAGGTTTTTGAAGGGTGAAAGTGAACTCCAGCAAAGAAAGGTATTAAATCAATAAAAGCTTATGGTTGTTTTGTGAATATTTTTTTAGAATGATCTCACTTCAAACAGCTAGAATATCAATTTCTAACTCCAATGACAAATTAATATAATTTAAATTTATGTATCTTTTATTTCATTGTCAGAGAACAAAGAAAAACAATGTTGTATGACATCTATAAAGACAACATCACAAGTATAAACCATGTGTGCTGTAACTATACTGAGTGTATTTTATAAATATCATAAGTTACAGATTAAAACAAAAATGAGTTACATGTCTGTGATGCAAGAACTGCGGTATGGATCATCAGGTGGGCATGGACCGATGTTTCCATACAGGTGGAAAAACACTGAAAAAGACTACAAAATAATTTTTCTGAGATAGCAGAGAACAATTTTAGAACAATAAACTTTAGCTAGTGTAGTTAACTTACAATTCTGGTCACATATTGAGAGGAATAGTGATACAAAAGATGAGGAATAATATCTAAGACAAGACCACTCAGCAGAATCCTATGCTTATTTCTCAGACTAACAGGAATTCCCTCAATAATATAAGGATGTCCCATTCTGAGCCAATCACAGTAGACTCCTTCTGCAATTAATAAAAATCTGACTGAACAGTCAGCAAAGCCTTATGCACCATTGATAAAGTTTTCAAATGAGCTTCAAAATCAGTCTGACAACATATGCCTATTTCCACTTTGCCTCTTAAGATTAATTTTAGCACATCCACCTCAAAAGTTAGATGAATCTATCTACTTTATTGTCTGGGCTTCCCTCCCAACTCTACCAAGAGTGTCTTAGCGAACACAATACCTAAGCCACAAAAACATTTTCATGAAGTTTTGAGACACTGTGAACTTATCTCAGCTTCTAATCTTAAACCAACCTTAAATCCAGAGTAAAGTTATGTTCTCTTTTGTATTACTCATTCCAGTTTAAGTACTAACAACAGTCTCTTTTGAGGAGGAACTGAGTCTGGGTAAGGCTGATGAAAATTCTGGTGCTTGATTGCTGGGGAGAAAACCTGAGTATTAAGAAAATCTTTGGACAAACACAGTAAAGAACAACAGCTTTTAAAACATTGATAAAATATATTAATTTTCAGTGACTAATCAATACAGTCAAAATTTATTCTAAGATTTGCTTGAACAGCATCAGACTGTTGTAAAAATTAAGTGGAAATACCTCCATATTTACAGCAAATATGAATTGCCATTCATGTTCTAAATGTACACCCTTATGTCTGGTTTCCATTTGTTTACTATTTATATCCATCAGTTGAAGGCACATGAAGTTATCACTGTCATTTAAATGAGAGGGAAGATTCAAATGTTGTGAGAGACTTGAAACAAACAATGTAGAATTAAAACAGATCTTTATTGAATCTGAAACACTTCTAAATTAAACTATTTCTATTATAATTTTTTTGTATTTATAAACATTGACACTTTTACTATTGTAGTTATCCAAACAAAGAGATATATTATCATGAAATCTCAGTTTCCCCTATTACATACTATTAGACGTTCAATTAACACAAAATATTGGGTTTTTTTAAAATTTTGCTAATATTTCTAGTGAATTCAGTATTTTTCTTAAACAGATCCACCATCTCTGATGTTATCAGCCCTATCATACAGCTAGAGAAACCTGAGATACCCAGAGATGTAGCTTGTTCTGAATGAGTCAGCATTTTCCAGCAGACCTAGGAAACCAGGAAAATCTCCTGGGCTGTACCAGTGCTCTGTCTGCACATTGCTTTGCTACTACAGCAGATCAGAGTAATGTGTCTTGCCAATACTAAGCAGCTAAATAAATTAAATCCACTCAGATATTCTGAGGTAATTTCTCTGACAGAAATCTTGAAATTATCCCCAAATTAAAATACAAGGCTAGCTTTTGTTCCTGGCTTTTGATTTGCATATTAGTAACCCTCAGGTTTCATATTTAAAAGAAAAAATTAACTTCCACATAATCTAGACGTTAGTTTTGGAGGAAAGAAGGTTTGTTTTGCTTCCAGCCATCTGCAAGGGCCTTATTTCCTTGGTTTTATTTAACTTGATTAGTTTGTTTGTTTTTCATTTGTACGTAATATTCAAAAGCTCTTATCTCAAGCTCTAGGCAACTTTGTCATATTGTTAATAAACAACCATGTATTAATTATAAAACCAACAATTTAATTTTAACTCCTACAACAAAAGACAACCAAACAAGAAAATGTATCTAAATTTTCCCATCCTAGAAAGATAATTATTTCTCACATATGTACCAAAGACAGAGAGACTCCTATGGAAAGTCACAGAAAGAAATGTATTTTGTTCTACACTTTGAAGTATTTTTATCATATCAATGAAACCAGTAATTCATTAACTAAGGCTTGAAGAAATAAAAAATGTGAATATACATAGAAGTTAACTTCTAAATGTGAAGATTTCAGCCACAATTAACCTTCTTTGTACTTTAGTGTTCTAGCAGAAATTGAATTTAAGAATAAAAACCTGCATTTCCCAGGTCTGATTGCAAACAGTGAACTCAACTGAAATTTCCCATCTTTTGCTTCAGAAAGGAATTTTTAACAAGATGGTGTCTATGCTGTTGTGTTTAAAAGACCCTCTCTGATCAAGTATTCTGAAATGTCTAAATTCAAGAATTCCTTACTTTTTCATTTGTTATGAAAAGTTCTCTGTATACAAGGAAATACGTTTCTAGTGGCAAAGCCTGGATGTGCCTGTCACAGGCTATCCAGAGCTATGAAATGAATTATAGCAGATAAAAACTCTGCCATTGGGGTCCTACTGAATTTAGGAAGGAGACCTCTGGGAAAAGTTTGCCTAATTTAAGAATTTGGAATTTAATTTTAATTTAATGCCCAGAATTAAATTTTGTTTTGCAAAACAGGAACTTTTTGTAAGATTCCTGTATAACCTTATGTTCCACCTGCAATAAATAAATCATATATCCTGTGGAAGGAACTGCAGTACATAGGAATGGTTTTCCAGTCATGCCCTTAATTCTCTTCCCAGAGTTCAAACTAGAAAGCACACAAATATATAAATATATAAGGAAAGTGAGGAAGGAGTGTATGTGGAGAGGTTATTCTGTCTTTATGCACAGAGGAGGATTTTACCAAATATAATGAAGTCTGTCAGAACTTCAGAAAAACACAACTGTTAGTCTTTGCATTTGTAAAACAAAACAATTAACAAGTGTACAAAACAGAGCTGACATACCTGGAAAGAACAATTTTTTTCTTTGTTCTTTGTGAGTGACTTGGGAGAGATTTCTTCTAAGCTTGTTTGCTTCATTAGGCACATTGAAGTTAATGTTCCAGTTTTTTTCTCTCATATTTCCTGATTATATAACAACACCTATTTAACATGGACTTTTTACATCAAATTAATTTCAGTATTTATGTTGTATTCATAACCACCATTTGCTAAAAACACATTCTTGCACTTAAGGTTCAATTTTGCTTTACAATTTTTATGCAGTTACTCCCACTGACTCGATTTTTTAATCAAAGGAAGTTAAGAGCAATTGTAAAGTTTGCTTGAAAAAAACTTAGTGTCAGGAAGGTCAAGATAGATTTCATTCTTTAATTTCACTTCAATTCACAATACTTCCCCCCTTTTCCTATATTCTGTATTTTATTGATGAAAATTAATAAATAAAAAGGAAAAAACAATATTGTGCTGACTTGTAAATGTTGGAGGTCACTGAGTACATATTTCTACAATGAGGAAGGTGAAATACTGTAGCCAGTACCTTAAATGACTTTGTTTTGGGAATCAATGCTATAAATGTCCCCACACAGTTTGTTTTCAAAGCCAAGTGAAGAACTAAAGGGATTCATAAGCATTTTTATTGTTAGCAGTTCGGGATGTTACTGTTTGAATCTTTCAAGATGCTGATACCCGAAAGTACAATACCATCAAATATCATGATATTATATCAGTATTTCTCTTAATGTTGAGGGCTCAGTAGTTTTGTGAGCTGTGACTGAGCATGCAAATCTTTTTATCTTTCTGCAATGCTAGTCCTGTTGTTGGTAGGACTTTCACACCCTGCCTAAAATTGCAGCACAAAATCGGAGTAGTTTTCCATTCCCCTCACCACCCACCAAACCTCCTTCTCCTCTTCTTCCACTCATTCCATAGAGAAGAATTAGGCCATCGGTGTTTTGACTGCCCCTCACTCTGTGTGGTGGGCAGAGGTGTGGCTGAAGAACTTGTGTTGACTGGGGGCACTGAAAAGTGAGTTGCCAAAGGGGAGGACTGTGAGAAAACTTGTGCCACAGAGCTGAAGAATATGGAGATGGGGGAAGCAGAAGACACGGAGAACTCCCACAACCCGGCAGACTAGGACAGTGTCTATAGCAAGATCAAAGACACCCAATGTCTTTATCTAATGCTCTGTGCCTTCAAACACCCCCAGGACACAGAGATGAAATTCATAAATAAAGAGAAATTACATAAATAATGCAGTGGTTAAATAATGCTGTTCCTTGAGAAACAGTCTCTTGATTTTGGGTGTCTGAACCATGTAGCTTAAACTCTTTGATTTGCCTGGGTCTTTCAGAGTTTTAATCCAATTGCTATTTTCATGGCTTCACATACCACAGTGGTAGGCACTTTATAAATGCAAAGTACTCATGATGAAATAAAATGAGACTCTGAAAGTAGAACAAAAGGGATAGGAGTTCCTTAGAAAAACTGTGTTTGATCACTCTGCCCTTCTCAATAATTCAGAAGAGTTTCACCTTCTCCCTTCAAAATGAGTGTTCAGCACAAATCTTTTTGCCTGGTTGCATTACTGCTGTGTGCTCTGTTATGGTCAAGATTCAACATGGAGTAAAATAAAAACGTGAAGGATTAAATCTTTATATGGTACCTGTTATATGAACAAAGTTAATTTCTGCTTTATCTATTTAACATGTACATTTTAAAATCTGTGGTGGTTTAGTTTTCTTGGTTTTGGTTTAGGCCTTCCTTGTTTAGCAGGTGATAACTAAGGAAGTATTCCACAC
>JAWWTY010000077.1:123856806-123888699 GCA_035222235.1 Margarornis squamiger
CTGTCCCAGCCGTACGGAGGGGAAGGACCTGCTTCTCTTAAGGGGAGTGTTGGTGAGAATTGATTGTATTAGTTACTCATTGAGCTTTTCCCTGAGTTTACAAGTGTATCTGTTTTGTTTGGTTTTACCCATTTTTGTCCCACTTCCCTTTTCCCTTTTCCCCTTTTCCCTTTTGGGGTTGCTTTGGGTTTTGTAGATTCATAGTGTTTGATTGTATATAGTTGTAATATATGTGAATATATATATATATATCTCCTTAATACAATTGTCTTTTTGGTATTTTTTTTCACTTCTCTTTTGGGGGAGGAGGGAATCTGTGTGGCCAGCAGTTGGGTTTGGCAGGGAGCCAACTCAACCCTCCACAAAATCTTATTCTCTTTTCCACTTTTAACTGTTGGAATCTATTTAGATTTAGAAGACAAAGGGGAAATATGTCAAGGCCTGGCAGGAATTAGGCAATCAAGGCTCTTTCAGAAAAAAAACATGAATGCTGCCATTCCTCTACAGGAATCTGGCAGGCACTGGTCAGCTTGAAAGTAAAATGTACAGACTTCCCAACAGAATGAATGGGTGTAAAAGAGAAAAAGTTGTTCAAGTGCTGTTCAAGAAATTATTCTTACCCAAAAGAATTTCCATGTTAATTATCTTTTTTATAATAAGTTCCTCCTTTCTGGAGGTATTGTTGACTTCATGGAAAATCCATGTCATTAGGAACACCATGTTACTTTCATTCTCTTTTTAAAAGATCTGCTATAATCCATCATCTCACTTATAGTTTTCTTTCAAAAATCCAAAACTAATTCCTCTCAAATACGTTCTTTGCAGTCTCTTCTAAGCCACAGCATTCAAACAATATAGCTTTCCTAAATCACTTGATGTTAAGAACAGCTTCATGCAAAAATTTTATGTAATAAAGAATGATTTTTAATGACAACTATTTAAGGACACTTTCTTCTAGAAAAAAACGCTTCCTAAGAGGGTTGTATTAAATCCTACCTTGCCTTCAGCAATGCAACCACTTTTGTTTTAACTTCCAGCTAAAAAAAAAAAAAAAAAAAAACCAAAAAAAAACCCACTTCTAAAGAATCCTCTTCAACTCTTCTTCTTTAATGTTCCAGCAAGTTGTCCTGTTTTAATCTATTCTCTTTCTCTTCTCTGCTGTTTGAGTATTGATGAACAAGACAATCTATCACAGTACTTACAAAGCACCTAAATCCAACTCCAACAGCTAAAGACAAAAACCTTAACTGTTTTTGATCACCATCTCTGTGATTTTATAGACATTAACAAAACACTAATGTTACCATTAACTTATATTAGCAAACAAGAAGTACTGTGATAAGAAGATAATGAAGTGATCCAATGAATCTTGCTCATTCAAGTTATATTTACTCTATTGTGATTCAGACCTTTAGTAGAATATTGAAGTGAGTTATTCAAGAAATAACACTGTATGAACTAAATCCTTAAATCCTATTCAAGTATACAAATATGGATGTAGGAAGATTAATATATAAACTTTCCTATTTTTGAATAGGGATTTTGAATTTTTGAACCTTTTCCTATTGGTGTAGCTTTAATGAGACACATCAGCGCCACATTGAAAAAAAAAGGGATGGAAAACACTGGAAAGGTTTTCCACACAATGGTTCACTTCTTTCTCTTCGAATAATTTCCTCTCTTGAATACAGTAATACCACAATCAATGGCAAGATCTAAGAATTAATTTTGGGTTAGAAATTAATAGTTTGTGAACGTGACCTCAGTGTAACAGACAGCAAATAATTTTCATAGGTTTAAAAGATCAGTATGACACTAGAAAACAAGCAATTGAATAAAACAACCTAGATACTACTTTCATTTACACCAGGCTAAATACAATTTCAGTTATTGTGGAAAGCTGTTTCTACACTATTTATCAAAATGCATTCTAGCCAAATATTCATCATCATGCTTTGCAGAAACATTTTGTGAGACCCCACCTGGAGTACTGTGTCCAGCACAGGGAAGACATGGACCTGTTGGAATCGGTCCAGAGGTGGGCCATGGAGATGATTAGAGGGATGAAGCACCTCTCCTTTAAGAAAAGGCAGAGATAGTTGGGATTGTTCAGCCTGGAGAAGGGAACACTCCAGGGAGACCTTATTGCAGCCTTTCAGTATCTGAAGGGAGCCTACAAGAAAGCTGGAGACAGACTTTTTAGAATGACATGTAGTGACAGGACAAGGGGTAAAGCATTCAAGCTGAAAGAGAGTAGGTTTAGATTAGTTATTCAGAAGAAATTCTTTAGTGTGAGGGTGGTGAGGCACTGGAACAGGTTGCCCAGAGAAGCTGCAGGTTTCCCATCCCTGGAAGTGTTCAAGGCCAGGCTGGATAATGCGACAGCTGGTGGGAGATGCTCCCCCTTTCACCCCCCCACTCATGGCCCCCGAGATGGCCCAGAGAGAGACACGCGGAGTCCACAGGAGGGGTAGCAGAGAGAGAGTTTATTAACATAGCTGGGATATGTATATAGGTTTTAGGGGAATCCAAATTACTACCAATAGAAATCAAGGGACAAATGACCAATGGGAAAGGGTTAATTAAGGGCCAATAGAGAAACTTAAACAGACACTTTCAAGGACGAATTCCTTGGTGCTTAGCTACATAGGTAAGGGGTGCTTCAAGGGGTCTTGGGAAGAAGAGGGATGACTAAGTAAAAAAGAAAAGCAGTCTATTTTACAACACAGTAAAAAGCTTCAGTTTTTCAGGCACCCTGGCTCCTTTCTTCATTTTCTTCAGAGACCCATGTCTGACATGATTTTCCCCATTTCTGATACTGCACATCCTCTGCTACACGATAAGGCTTTGAGCAACCTGGTCTAGTGGAAGGTACCCGTGCCCATGGCAGAGGGGTTGAAACTAGATGATCTTAAAGGTTGCTTACAACTCAAACTATTCTATGAGTCTATGATAAAGCCAAAGTCATGGTGTTTTATGAACCAGCCACTATCTTATACGGACAGCTAAAATAAGGGGAATCAAAAAGTGGGTATAAGTGAGCAACTGTATAGAATAAATTAATTATTTATTTCTTGGATTTGAGACCTGATCAATGGTTGTAAAGTTTAATAAAAGTAAATGTACTGAAAAACAGTTTAAATTATTTATTCATATAGTCTAGTGTTTTTATGAAATTTTATTGTTCAAAACATTCAATTTCAGACATTTGAGTACATATGTCATTCATCACTGATTCAGGACATCAAAACAAAATTCAGTTAACAAATTTCCAGCAATCTGAAACCATCCCAAAAGAAGCAGAGGTTTAGTGACACTTTCAAACATCCAGCTTCATTTTAACACTATAAGCTGTCTGGGGAAAAAAAAAAAAAAATCTGTAAAGACCTGATAAACACATTCAGAGAAATTATTATCCAATTTTGACATTCCATTGTGCCAATCAAGGAGCACAAGCTGCTGCTTCTTTCCCTAAAAGGAAAACAAATATGTACTTATTAAAACTCCTAATAAAATTTAAAAAAATAAGGAATCCAAACAAACTCATCTTTCATTAAAACTTTCAGAAACTCAATTGTACATAAATAATCTTGAGCTCATTTTTTTTCCTTTACAGTGCTCAGTTTTTCAGAGACTATTCACTGTAGTCAGGAACTTAAGTATGGATCTATACATATCTGAGCTGTATTTGATCATTCTTTCTTGTCTCAGGCATATTCACACACAGAGACTAGGCAGTTGTCTCATGACAACATCATTCATAAGTTTTATATACCATGTAATGCATTGAACTGATTTACCACTTCTTATCATCAAGAAAATACACTCATTCAGTCAGTAAAAATACTATATATATGTTATTACGCATTTATAAAAATGACTAACATTATTAAAAGCTGCACTCAGATGAATTCTGAGATTTTTGGGTTTGACCACTGAGCATTCAAATAATTATATAACTTGATTTTTACGAAGCATAATTCCTGACTCTGGAGCTCTGATTTTTTAGCACTAATCTCAAAGATTAAATTCCAAGTTTTTGACAGCCCCGTTGGATGAGTGTGTAGCCAGATATGACACCTTTCTCTCTGCCGTTCTGTAGAAGCTGTCATTATGTTAGCTCAGCTGAAGGAGTTCACATAAAGGCTGGCTGTAATGTTAGCACATACATAGAGGGCTCCCAAAGCCAGGCAGCAGCCCTGCCACTGATCAAAAGTAAAGAAAAATATTGCTGTAGTGCTCTACACAATTGAAGAACTACACAGATCTATGACAAATAGACAAACAAATAAAAAATCACACACACACACATAAAACAAAACAAAACAAAACAACAAACAAAAAACCAAAACCAACCAACCAAAAAAAAAAAAAAAGACAAAAACAACAAAAAAAAACATAGTAAGATTTCAGCAAGAATTGCAGGTCTGGTTGAAAAGTCTATTCCCCTTATACACTCTTGCAGAGGTACAGTGTTTCTTGGGGGGTGCTTTCCCATTATTGAGACTGGCATTCCAAGGATATCTCTCTTTAAAGACACTGAATATACCTCACATGCAGTTTTACCTTCTCTTGCTCAAGCAAAGTACCATGGTAGGGTTTCTCAGGAATTCGTAATCTTATATTTCCCCTCCTCTTCAAGGAAGGGGAATACACAGTACAGTGTTGTTTCTTTGTCACATCCCCTTTCTGGAGGGAAGATATAGGATTTGTCCTGGCTTCTCTCAAACTCCCCTTGCCTCCAGCTTAATCTAACACAATTTTCCATAAAGGGAAACTACTGTACTGCCAGTACAGAAAGTGCTTTAAGGCATAATATTGACAGTCTCTGTATGCATTTACTGTCCAATTCTGTGCACAGTTTAGTTATCTATGAACAATCTTAACTAAAGGCTATAGTTTCTATAATCCTAGAAAGTTCCTAGACAATGTTCATGACAAAGCAAGGAACAATGTATTATTACCTGTTTTAGAGGACACATTTACAGATAAGGAGTGTATAGCAGCAGTACTTACAATATTTCAAAATTAGAAAACACTGTGTTCCTGTCCATGAGAAGAATCAACATATTATCTGTAGATCTCGCATGTAGATATTGAAGAGTCTTATTTACAAATACAAAAGCTACTAGTCTCAAGGTCCCTTGGTTATCCCCGAGGAAGTAAACAGTTTCTTGGGCTATATATCCACTGTTTTCTATTAGTGCATATTACTATATGTGATTCTAGTCCACTTAGGAAAAAGCCAACTAGGAATATATTTCCTTTGTGACAAATCTGTGCTAGTTGAAGAGTGAAGATGTTATTTCTCTTGACTACATTTGTTGCAACCAATGTTTATGTCTCTTACAGGAGAGATAATAGCATATTTGAGTAAGGAAAATTGTTATGTGGAAACAGAAAGATGCACCTGAGCCTCAGCTCCATGATGTGTTCTTCATCCTGTTCTAATGATCTAATAATTTTCTCATCCCTCTAACATTCAGTACTATACTTTGACATGTTATAGAAATGTGTTGCATACTTTTCCATGCAATGAAGATTTTCATGGGACTAATTACACTAAAAACCCTTAAAGAATGACACAATAACAAAAAGAAGTTATTGAATTTGTTCACAAAGACAGGACATGCACTGCAAAGGCATGCACTGTAAAATTCTATTTCTCTGTAAAGATGTATTCATCTATGCATAAATAGCTAAAATTTCTTGTGAAGTCAACAGATGTGTAAGCCAGAACCCAATACTTGCTGAAAAGGCAGTTAGAAGAGTGTTCCTTGCTCCATGCGCACTTATTTTGTATTCAGCCAACTGATTCAGAAGGGATTCTGTGAGACTGAAGAAAGCTTTTTACTCTCATTTATGCAGGCTCAGACTCTGGGAATTAGAGATACTCATGAGACATACTTTATGATTGTTCCTTGTCTTTGGCAAAGTGGAGACAATGGAGAGCTTTAGTCTTTGAACAGATTACAAAAGCAAATCTAAATATTTTACAGGATTCAGCTGCCATGGTAAGGAGTTACCAATTCATAAAACAAATAAAATGAAATTCCTTTTGCTCTTCCATTTGCCAATTCAATGACTTATAGCTGCACAACACAGACATTACTGAGGCAACCTGTGTTCCTGACTCCTATCCTATAGCCACCTGTCCTGTCGCTTGACCAAGTCTGTTAAGCATTGTGCATGCTCTGAGACCATATAAAATCTCAGCAGACACAGATGAATAACTCACAATCCATGACTTTCTACTTTACCTTTCCAAAAATGCCAATGGGCAATCTCTGGGAAATCATCAAGAGGAATATTACTGCTGTGAGGCACACTTCATTTTTATTATCAGGTCAATATCCTCCACATCCCTGCTCATCTTTAAACTTTCAGGTTGTTTCTGTGATTACCAACTTTTTTTACATTTCTGTAATTTTGAATTCACAAATTCCTTTCCATACTCTCTTTACTAGAAATGCCTATGGCCTGACCTAAAATCTTTCTCTTCTCCTACTTCAAGCACTTTCTAACACAGCACTATTTTTTTTTTTTTTAACTCCTTTTACTTTCTCAAGCATTTCTTCCATATTTGCATCCATGACTTCGTCTTGGCTTTAATTCTCTATCATGCAATTTTCATGCAATTCTTACAGATTTCACCTATATCTCCTGCAACTTCTCCCTAACCTCTATTACTTGGTTTCTTTTTTCTCTCTCTCTCAAAAACGTTCAAAAAGAGGTTGAAAAAAACAAAAAACAAAACCCCACCTTACTTATCTTCTAAATCACTTTGCAGGTTATTTGCTGACTTATTATCCAAATTCAAACCTCTTCCTCAATCTTCTCCAAATTTCATTAGGATTTCTTGAGTCTCCATCTTCCATTATGGTTTGAGGGGGGGTTTTTTAATTTTTTTTTTATTTTTTTTTTTAAATGGATGTTCTGGATACACAGTGAGAAGCCTGCCATCTACAAGATGACTGCTTGTCACCACTAATCCGTTCCAGTTGACACCATCACTTCAGACTTCCCAGCATAACAACTGTGTATAGGTTGAATTTAGTGATCCTTATCTGATTAAACACTTTAACAGTGGATCTTATTTAAAAAAAAAAAAAAAAAGAAAAAAAAAAAGTCTGGAACATTTTGACAAAACCAGACCAACTGCACATCCAGTTATGCCACTGTATACATTGTATATGAGGAACCTCTAGCAGGATAGAGATGGGGAAGCAGAGATAAATAGCCATGAAAGGCTGGTTATCCTGCTGAGGCTGCAGTCAGAGTGGAATGTCTACTAGTAGCCTAAATGTCTAACTCCCAGTCTCATCCTCAGAGAAACAAAACTAAATTTAAAAATTATGAATAAACAAAATGTATCATGTTAAAGCCTTTGCTCATTTCTTTATCCCTCTACTACATTACTATTTCCTCATGAAACTTCAAACTCTTTTTAAAGCAGAGATTTTATCTTATATATTGATGAATCTACAGGAGTATTTTCAGCTTTACAAAGCTCATGAGAATTCACAGTGTAAAACTTCCACCCAGAGCTTGCAGCAGTAGGGAGCCAAAAGGGATCTCCACTGAGCTGGAAACCTTTGCTGCAAATTTTTAATAATATAAACAGTGTTTACTCACAAAGGCATTCACTCCAAATCAATACTATACTTGCATGAAGATCACTTAAATGAATGCTTGTAATATAGAGAGTCCTGTTATTTTTCAGAAGCTTGATTTCCTACAGATTTAAATTATTTGAATGGTATGTTTTGCCTCTCTGTGTATATTATGCACATTAATATTATTTTAACTCATAAAAAGAAAATGGACATGCAAAAATGTATGTGCTGTTTATATCAAAATTAAACTTCTTTTTATATTGATTTACAGCTTCTTTATATTTGAAAAATTTTAGTATCATATAACAATCACAGAATACGCTTCTTATATACAAACAATAACAATGCTTAGATGGGCTAAAAATATTATTTTGTTGTGACAAATGAACATCATGTTTACAGGGCAGAGATTTATTTACTGCCACAAATTATATGAATGCTTATATTCTAATTATGATTCTAGAAACCACCAACCATTAGTATTTCCAGCAGACTTCTTACATTACGAACAGTGTTAACTTGGGCAGTCTTCAGACTAGTCCATTTTTTTCACAATTTTCTCCTCTCTTCTCTCTATTTTTGCCACTCACATTCATAAAAATGGTCACCAGAAACCACTGGTTTCTCCTGGGTTTATATTATTCATTCTGAGTTGCAGTGCAACTCCCTATCAGCATCACTATAAACCAAGAATATATACTTCCTTTTTTAATGGATAAGTAAGATAGTCTGTAGATGAGAGGAATATATTAATAGAAATGCATTTTATTCCAACTTTCAGTCATGTTGTGGAATACAGAGGGAAAAAATATTAGGCAAGTTTGAGAAAGTTTAGATGGAAGTGTCACTGGATTACTTATTTACTTTTACGTTCCCTTGGTATAGCTAATATCACCTAATTACCATTTTTTTGATACTGATTCAAAGCTTCATTGTAGGATTGCTACACTACTGGCATTACCAATTGCACTGCAGGTTACTTTCTTGATACCATAGGTGTTGTCTAAAAGCTAGCATTCCCGTAAAAATCTATAATTCTACCTTGAGAGATCGATAATTTTTCCTCTTAAAAACCTCTAAAAACAGGGCTACCCACAATTTTTATCTCCAAACTCATCTTGATGCTTGTAGTTGTATTTCTCATGTGTATCTTTCAGAAATGAAGAAAAAGTTCTCCTAATGACACCTTCCAAAGTTTTCTGAAAGCCATTCCTTTGCACTTGAGCACGTCTGCTACTGAGAAAAAATGTTGCAGGCTGAGTTTCAAGAGCCATGAGAGGAAGGATTTTTCTTTAAATGAAGTTCTATGGAAAAACAATATTTTCTCTAGAAATAACCTGTGATGTTTCTCCCTTTGTAATCATATTGCATTTTAATATTTCATATTGTATTCTAAAAGAAATCAAAATTGTCTAAAATTTTCCATTAAAGTTACAAGGCATTTCCCGATTTGATTAGGAAAATATAGCCTTCCAAAATTTAGTAGCAGGCAGCATTCACTTGAATGCTTGATACTCTTATTCTATTAATACTTCTTGGGTGTGATAAGGCATTTTATTTGACACATTTCTGGAGTTTGCTTTAAGACTGGAGTTCAAAATGTTTCCATTTGGTGTGTGAAACTGGGGAAATAGTTCAGCCTGTGGAAAAAAGGAAACAGATACTAAATCTACTGGGTCAGTGGGGAAAAGTGAAGTTTTAAGTCAAGCGTGAGCTACCCCAGTACAGTTTTTTTTTAACAGTTATGCAAGACCTTCCATAAGAAATTTTGTTCTCAGGCATGGAAACACTGCATATATCAAAGTAAGCACTTCGTACTTAAGTGCTTTGTTCATTTAAGTACTTAAATACAATTAGACAGCAACAAAGTGCTTATTTCTTTGACTATTATTACAATAGCAAAGTTATTCATTACAGGGTGAGCACAACCTTGTCCCTCTTTCAGAGAAAAGTTTGTTTTAATAGAAAAGCAGAGGGTTTTTTTCAATATCTAAATATATTCTTGACCAGCAGAGGCTTGACTGTCAGAAAAGCTGGGTGCCCATAAGAATAATTTCATGATCATTTGGAGCTTCTGAAAGTCAGATTACTCCAGATTCTTGCATAAAATGGTGTTCTCACACACAAATTGTGACTTGTTTTCCTTCTTTTTTTTTTTTTTTTTTTTTTTTTTTTAAGCTGGAACCCACACTGAAAATTTGCATACTTCATTCTTTTGAGAGAGACAGTGTCTGGGCAATAGCTGGCAGAAGAATATAGATTGAATAAATGGTCTTTGCAGAAATTACCTATCTAAAGGAGTTAGAAGATTTGAAGAATCTTGATTTTTCCAGAATTCATTTGTGCTGAAATTGCTGTTTTAATCTCATAGAAAAATAATGGGATTTATTTGGATGGCTTTGTATATCTCCATTTGCTTGTCACATACTCCATTCATATCCAACACAATAACTGCCTGTTATTGTGATCTCTGAAAAAAAGAAAACAAATTTTGAAAGTTTGGAAAGATAGACTGGAAAGACAATTGGGTTTAGAATTGTAAATGATTCTAGGTATATAATTTCTGCTAAGAGCAATTGTACTTTTATGTTTCATGATGACTGTATTTCAGGCGGGATTGTGCCTTTGGGCATTATCTGTAATAGAAGTAATTTGTGATGTAAGCCAGAAGGAGGATCATTCTCAAACACAGTTTTCTAGGCTTTCTCCCTGTTGGCTAGAGGGAAGGGAGTGTGCCACATGAGTCATTTACAAGCTGCAAGGTGCTCAAAGAGCTGCAGCAGTGCAGAGGTTTAGCTGTTTGAGAGAGCCAAACTCAAAACCCCAAGAATCTTAGTGCAACTGCACTGAGAAAGATGGAAAAAGGGAAATCTGTCTAGATGGTTTTATAGGGTGATTTACCTCAAAGGAACAATGGGATGTTGTCCTAGAACATAAAACTTGACAAGCAGCAGATGGAGAAAAGAAATTGTGATTGTGAAAAAGGGCTGTGTTAGTCAGGATACAATAAGAAAATAAGAGAACATAAAGTAATAAATTCTACTCAGCATGCCAATATTTTATTTTTTTTTTTCCAAACTTACTGGCTTCAAGTTACCTGATGTAATTATAGAGTAAGTCTCCTGTCTAGAGAGTCTCTGCATTTATGAAGGGCAGATGGGATGAGGTTAGAGTTAGGCACGGTCAATTACAAATTGTCTTTCCATCAAAAAAAAAAAAAAAAAAAGTAAAAATTTATATATATTCTTTAAGGAGTTCTTTACCTGTATTCCTGTATTTAGCCTAGAGGCTGACAATGAGTGCTTAACGCCCTGACATGTTTTCAGTCCTCTCCAGGACAAACACATGAATAAAACAAAAATCCTCTTGCCTCCAGCCATACTGCTATGGACTGCAGTCTTGTCAGATCTCATTAGCAAGCTAAAATTAGCTCTTGTTCATAACTAGAATACAGGGTCAAAAAAAAGAAAAAAAGAAAAAAAAGGTAGAACAAGATTGGTGATGCAGGTTAACCTATATGCACATATGGATATATATGCATTTCCTGCATGCAAAAAATGTTTACGAACAGTTGAATACTAACTACAAATTTTTTTCAGGAAATTCCTGGATTAGAATCACCTGTGCAACCTTATTTCACCTCTTAGCCCACAATCACTGTGATAAAGCCCAGCTATATAGTCATATATTTATTTTTTCATCTATCCTTGCCTTATGCAATACACGCAAATCATACTCAGGATGCAAAACAATGCCCTGTAGTAAAGAAGGACATTGTGTGTAGCTCATGTCTCATTCATATCTCTGAAAACTGAAGTAGCTGAAGGCAAAAAGATTGTGGTCAGTTTAGGGAGATGAATGCTTGAATGGTAAACTGAGTTACACAAGGCATGTTGTGGTTGCTGAATCACTTAAACTAGACTTAGAAAGATTAATACGATATATGTTTGTTCATTTTATGTGTGTCCAGTTTGATCCTGTGGGATCTCATTCACAGAAGACAAAGCTCTTCTCTCCTATTGCTTTTACCAAAGACAGGTTTCTCAGTTTAGATTAACTTTCAAAAGTCTCTCCAACTCCATTTCTCAAATTTGCCAGAAATTTGTAATGTTCTTTTTTCCTCTCTCAATTTTCTGTACCACATATTCTTTTTTAATTGAGTCACTGCTTGTTCGTGCAATGGCACACTTCCCAGTTCATGTCTGATTAACCCCGAAAATACACTCTCAGTTTTCAGTGCCATTATATTCAACTGCAAGCGTCAGCCATCAGCCATCATTTAATTCTGGCTGATAAAACACAATTAAAAAAAAACCCAACACATAAAAATAAGCAAAACCAAAACAAAAATAAAACCCTAAACATATGTTTTGAATTCTCTTTCAATGGAAAGACTAAAAGACTGTCATATAGAAAATGAATGCATAAGAAAAGATGGTGCGCAGCAGTGAATTTGACTGTAAGCTACCATATTTCTCACTGTTACCAGACTCACTGATTGCAAAACTCACAAATCAGGACATGCCTAAGTTCCACTAATAAATTAACCCTTTCAAGAAAATAATAATTTAAAAGAGCAAACAGCAACAATTTTGAAATTACAAAGATGTTTGGGAAAAATAAGATTCTCACTGATTTTTAATGTAGATGTCACTTTTCATCTCTGTATATAAAATAGCATGTGAAAATAGCAATTTTGAGGACACAAAGCTTGCATGCTGTGTCCTCTGATCAAGATTGTTTCAAAATGCACACTATACAAGGTCTGAAAGATTGAATTTTCCACAGTACAAAGCATTCAATAGTTAAAAACTCCTCCCTCTCAAAAACCTCTCTAATCTAACAAAAGCAGGTAAAAAGGGTTCCATGAAAGTGTTGAAGATTTCCTACTTTTTATTCTATTTCCTTACGTAGTAGATGTAACATTCAGGTACTTTATTTGCCCTTCTTTAAACAGAGGTGCCTTGCTTTTATTTCTTCTGTCATTTATTACTGGACTTTTTTACCTGCATTGTGCTCTGACACTTGGAAATTTCAGCTGAAAAACTGGTAATAGAAGAATTGAGTTAGCTTCACTGAATAGATAAATCAAGCGTCTTAAAAGCACTGTGAGAGAAGAACAAGTGCAGAATTTTGATAAAATTAACAGTGGATCTGTAGAAAAACGCAAGAACAACGATAACATGAAGAGAAAAACAGATGAATGAAACCTCTTTCTGAAGTAATATCCCATATTTATCATATGAACTGGAGTTGATCTTAAAAATGTGGAGTAATTCAACTTGATATTGTCTAAGGCATAACAATTTAATCAAAATAAAAACAAGACATAAATGGATTTAAATTATGATGCAGAAATGCAGCTTTCTTTCTTTAACAGTTAAACAATCTAATACCTTGCCTAACTTCAAGTAATTTTTTCCTTTAGCAATTATTGCCAGTCAGACAATTTTCCCTTCTCTGTTGTCATGGTAGACATAAACATCATGTATAAACAAACAAACAAGAACACACCCAATGACCTTAGAAAAGTATAATTATGCTGGATGGTTAAAGCAGGGTCAGGAAGTTGTATCTTCAAAAATGGACCTCTAATTATTTTATCATTATTGTTATTATTACTGTTGCTATTTTTGCATCTGTTTTAGCTGACTTCTGACAGCACAATAGGAAATACCAGTAACTGTTTGCACCTGTTTGCAACTTGAGCTCAGGCTTGCAGTCTGCTGAGTCATACTGATGGATCTGTGCAAAGCCAGTACTTTAGTCCTGGACTCCAACTATTTGCTTACTACCTGCAAAGAGAAACTTCTTTATTTTAGGAAAGTGTAAGTGCAGTGAAAGTGATATAGAAAACTCAAGCGTGTGTTTCTCCAGTACTAGTACCAGCAGAGAGGGAAGAAAATTGTCTAAGCAATGTGTTTATATAGCAGCAGCCCTGGGTCGAGAGCACAGAAGTTTAATGCAATCAAGAAAAACAGATTATAGGCAATGAGGTAATCTCAGCATGTATTTACATCTGCTCCTGTGGAGGGGTGGGAGAGGGGAAGGGAGCAGTACTGCAGAGGTACAGGAAAGGATGTGAATTGCATGGTATGACTAACAAGACTAGCAAGCCCAGCATAAATCACAGAGCGCAGGCTGTTTACTACAATATTTTGGGAATCTGAGGAAGCATTTCTGTGTTGGTTGCATTTTCTGGCCAGAATTCTTTGTTACTTTTAAGTATACCTCTCAGTAATATTACAATGGAGATCAGTTGCTGTTCTGCAGAAGAAAAAGTGAAAAGCCTAAAAACTGCCAGCAGGCACTTTATTTGCATGCATTGGATTGTATGTGAACACTTATGCCCTCGAAGTTATCTAAGTGATACTCCCTTAATATTGAACTGCACTGTTTTACTGTATACTTTGTTGAGTACTGTACATAACCAAACTATAACATGTGGCATGTGCAGAATTTTCCCTCTTTTTGGTTCAGCATCGAGTATTCAACTACTCTTGGAGGAAATGTCCAGCAGGAGTAACCAGAAATTAGACATTGATCAATAAACGCTTTCTGGGATTCTGTGAAAACAGCATTGTTTCAAGCTCTTTCTTGCTTGTAACCTATTCCAAACACATATTCTTGCCAAATCTGCAACTCTTACCCTCTAATTCTTACTTCACGTTAATAGATTGTAAGCAGAAAAGTGACAGAAGCATACTTTGGTGATTCTTCAGGTAAAGCTAAGTTTAAGTCCTCAGGAACCAGTTCATTTTCACAATATTTACAATGCTAACTATATCAGGAAGTCATTTTGTTACATTTCCTGAGCGTGAATCCCACTCACCTCTGTCTATAGACCTGGCTTGGAAGCTGACCCTATAAGCCCTGCACCTTTCAGTGTTCACATTCATTTTTGTCAAATTTATCATAATGACTTTTTAACTAACTTACAAAATAACCAATCAATACACACACATTGAAAATAAGAACATACATAATTGCATGTGTACCTTACTCACAGTTCCTGGAATCTACTGAGTAAATAGTACATAAAATATATTGTCCAAAATGTACTTATCCTTTTTCTTATACATGTATCAAAGTAATCAAAATTTACAAGTCAGATCTATTGTATGACTTGGGATTACTAAAACAACATCCTTTAACTTTTGTTGTTGCTATTTCAGGAAGACATACATACTCAAAATTACATAAACAGTAATGGAAAATGAAAAGCAACAACAAAACAGGATCATTATTTAGTCCTCAATTCTGCAAACATATTTAGATGTTAAATATAATTTTAAAAAAAAACACCTCAGTCATTCTACTGTATTTATGCACGCAGTATGTAGAACTACCCAAAACTGAAGTGTACCGTCCAAGGAAATACACCTCCTACACCTGAAATGTCAAGACATTGACATTGACGTTTGTGATACCAACCTGCTAATATGATTGTGTTTATTGTCATATGTATGTTAGACATAGTAAAGTTGGTTAGGTTTTGCACTAAAATGTTTAAATTCCTTGTAAATTTTGTATCATTATGGACTTCTTTTGTTTTCTTGTTTGTTGGTTATAAACCTTCTCAGATGTACATACAGCTCTACTTCTGAGAGCCAAACTTAGCAGGGGGAGAACATTATGAAATGCCAGAACAAGCCTAGTGCCAAAATAAAAAGCAAGCAAGAAAACATAACTGTTTATATTTTTTTAAAAACTTTGGCTTGTGCTCTTTTTACACTTTATAAAAGAAGTTGAGAGCAAAGAAGAAAGGGAGCATTTCTTTTCATTTTCTAGAAACACTGGGGAAGGGATACAGGACAGGAAAGGAAGAAAGAAATGGTCAGGGCAAGGTAGAAAGCTTTGTGTGAGGATGTGAAGAAGGCAGGCTGGTGCCCTCACCAGTCTTTTATACAGCAGGGCATCCTCTTACTGGTCAGAGCAATTTTTGTAGAGTAATAACCTGACTGTATCTCCTGCCTCCTGACCTGGATGAAAACAGAGGGGCTATAAAAAAAAAAAAAAAAAAAAAACCACACAAAAAAACTGAGCGAAGAAGAGCAGGGAGCATGGAAGTATTGTGTGGACTGCTCCCTCCATCACAGTGTCTGGTTTACAGATGCGTACTTCTATTACTCTGTTAATTTATCTCATGCAGATGTCTCTTATGGCTCTTCCTTCTACTGCTGAAGCAGTAAATAAGTAAGTTATTAGGCAGTTATTATAAATAGGCAGTTATTAGCTGTGAATATTTTGGGGCCCAGTGAAATGAGGAGACTGCCGAGGCGGTGGGTTGGGGCCTGGCAATGCTGAACAGGTTTTGCTTCAGCTGGAGCCGGAGCAAAGCTGCTCTCAGCACCAGCCGCCGCTCCCTACGACTGCTGTGTTTGTTAATAAAGAGACAAGCGAGGAGAGCTAAAAAGGGAAAAAAAAAAGCGTCTTGAGGGAACTCTCAGCAACAGTAGCGTGCAGCCTGCTCCAGTGTATTGCTCATATGTTAAAGGAAAAGGGAGAAAGCTGCCATCCGGCCAGCCACAGGGCCGCTCGTGTGCGTCCTAGGGCTCGACCCCAAATACTTCCACCGCTGCGGGCAGCTGCGAGCTGTGGTGTCGCGGGAGGCATCCCGCCCGGAACCCACAGCCCCGCGCCACACTGCTCGCTGCTGTAGGCTGCTCTCGGGAGCGCACCCCCCTGCGAGTGCACCGCTCTGAAAACACTTGTTTACTTCCCAGCTCGGCCAGCAACTTTGGGATGGGAAGCATCAGCCTTGCCGCTGGAGGGACGGGAGGAGGGAGGCTGTGCAGCAGGACAGAGGCCAGGAAACAAAAGCGGTGACGGATGGGACCGGTGGTACTTGTTCTTCTGTCCCCCGCGGCACGTGTGAACCGCTCTCCGGAAAAAGCCGGAGCAGCGCTGCTCAGACATGACTGGGTGCACAGTGACTGCAGCCCCGGCGCTCGGCACGGAAACACCCCGAGCTGCGCACACACCGGAGCAGGAGTGGCACAGGGGAACACTCGCTTCCCCCGCCGCCCTGTACAGGCAGCAGCGGTGCTCCGGGGCTGGCGTGACAGAAGGGGATGCCCCTCCATGTCTTGTCTGCCTGCCAGGGTACTCCGCGCACCCACGCTGACCGGAGCTGCGGGAGGGGCACCCCCGCACACACGCGTGGAATCAGAGCTGGCACCCCGTGCAGACGGCGAGCCGGGCGGCGGATGACCCCCTTGCGTGCGCAAGTACCCCCGCGCACAGTGCCCACAGTGCCTCCATTCCCCGCCGGGTCGGCGGGAGCGGTACCCCGAGTGCACACGCCCCGCAGCCCCCCGATGCATCGGGGCCACCGCCGGGCCACCCCGCACCCCGCACCCGGGCCAAGCCCGGCGCCGCTCCGCTCCCCTCCGCTGCCGGGGGCGCCGGGCGGCGCTGCAGCCGTGGGGCGGCGGCGGCGCCGCGGCCCGAGGGCAACAGGCGGGCGGCGACAGGCGACAACTTCGCGCAGCGCCGCCGAGCAAGTTGCGCTGCCGCGCAGGACGCGCCCGCCTCCGCACCCCGCCTGCGAGGCCGCTGCATGCCCGCGCTCGGCGGGAGCGAGGGAGTGCGTGTGTGTGAGTGTGTGTGTGTGTGTGTGTGTGTGTGTGTGAGGGAGGGAGTGAGCGAGCGAGCGGTGCGGGTGTGAGTGCGGGGGCGAGCGGCACCTGCCGGGGCCGGCGGGGCGCGGTGCGGTGCCGAGCGCTGGGCGGTGGTGAAGCCGGGCGGCTGCGGCGGGCGCGGAGAGAGCTGGGCACGGCTCTGCTCGGCTCGGCTCGGCTCGGCTCGGCTCGACTCGGGCTGGGTCCGCGCCCGGCGCCGCCGCCGCCGCCACTGCGCCCTCCCGGCTGCGAGTCCGCCCGGCTCCGGATCACGTGGCGGTTGCCGGAGGCAGAGACTAGAGAGGAGAGAAAAAAAAAAGCGCCTCATTCCTTCTTCCACCGCCATACTGTATTTTATAGTAACTCTCATTTTTATTCCTCCCTTTTACTCCCGCTCGGTGAGTACCTTTCCACTGACATTCTTGTCCTCCTTTTTTTGTCCTGTTTTTTTTTTTTTTCTTCCTTTTGTTTTTTTTTTTTTTCTGTTTTCTTTTTTTTCTTCTTTTTTTTTTTCTTCCTCTTTGATTATTGTTTAAATGGATTTGATCTTTTGCTGATGACAAGTTTTTTTCCTAGCATGCGATGGTTACTAAACTGTGAGCAAAAGGTGCTGCTGGGGCCGGGAGTCACTGGGAATGAAAAATGATAATATTAATTATACAGACTTGCCAGTCCAGCAACAACTAATATACATTTAGTACCTATATATCTATATATGCAACTGGTTTTGTTGTGGCACGGAAAAACGATGTGAAATATGATGCTTATTTTTTAAAGATAAGAGAAAAGGCATGTTTCTAACTCTTTTTGCAGAGGATTTTCTCTGGTGTTGTTTAATTTTTTATTTTTGGGTGTTTTTGAAGGGTTTTTTTTTTCCATAAAGAGATGGGAATTGCAAATGCATTTTACAGCAGTGTTTACACAGAGTTTGTAATCTTGCAACACTGGTGGAACCCACAGAGCAAGATGATAATTTTATTATTTTTGTTACTGTGTTTTGGGTTTTTTTCCTTTTTGACAGTGCAATCAGCAGGGTTTTTTGTTTTTCCTCTTCTTCAGTTTTTGATGCCTGTTTATAATGTGAAACTTTTCTTGCAGCGTGTTGCAGTTACCATTTTTAAATACTTTTTTCCTCCTTAAAGACAACAAAGCAAAACAGAAAGCCAAAGAGATGATCCTTACTTTTGCACATTTTGCACCTTGACTTTTTTATTCTTTTGCCAGCAGTGTTTTAAGATGGTTATTGTTATCATGATGGTGATGATAGATATATACATATATACAAATAAATACATTTTCAAATGATGGCAGTGGAAGGTTTTCGTGGAGAATGAAGTGCGGTTTGGTTTCCTTGTCAACGGAAGATGAAGTGAACAACTGAACATCTCCCCAGTGCAGGTACTTCATCTCCTTGTAGGCGTTTCCACGCTGTGTAAATTACATTGTGAGATTTATTTTTTTTTCAAGAAATCTCATCCCACCCCTTTCTAAAGGTATTTGTGTAATACACAGGAGGACTGAACTAAATATCTCTGCCTTATGATTTCTTGCATGTGTGCAAAATGTTGCACTAATTAAGCCTAGATCGGTTAAGCTGAAGAGAGGTGTTTTATGTGCTGTGCTGTATAGAGGGGAAGGCAGCTGGGGCAAAAAAAAAAAATCCAGACGCCTCCCCCCCCCACCCCCGCCTCCTCCTTACCCTTTAATAAAACCCCCAGACCAAAACAACCAAAAGTAAAGCCCAAATTGAAACTGGATGGGACCTTGGGATCCTCTTTGCGAGTGCAAATACTTACAGGACTTTAGACAAAAACAAAAGCCCCGGCCCTGTATTGTGCTGACTTGTGTGTTTGTGTGTGTCTGTTTAAAAATTATCCATTAGAAAATAGCTGTGAAACAGCAAAGGAGGCTCCCTCGGAGAGCTGGCTCGCTGCCACATGAGGCATATTTTGTAGCCTTAAGGGCAGCAAACCCTTTATATCCAACTTCTGCTCCTAATATTAAAAAGGCGTAAACAAGGCAGCAGGTTGCCTCTTATGAATTTAATTCGTTGGGATGGAGATTAATCAGAAGCTGATATTTGCTTGAAGGTGTTTCGTTTTGTTTTGATGATTAATAATGCCACTGGCTGACAGGGAATGTGAAACTGTTACTTTCTGTGTTGGTACTGAGAGTTCAGGCTTGGAGGAGAAACTGTTACTTTTGTTTGAGAGCACTTAAATGCTTAACAGAGACTGCCCCTGATGTACAGACAGGATATTGGTTCTCTGAAATACAATTTGGAAAGATTTTTCCAGATGACAGGGTGGATTTTGTTGTTTGGGTTTTTCGCTTGGTTTTTAGTGGTTTTTTGTTTTGTTTTTTTTTTTTTGTTGTTTGTTTGGTTTTTTTGGTGTTGTTGTTTGGTTTTTTTGGGGTTTTTTTTTTGTTTGTTTTTTTCCCCCGGAAAGAAATATGGCGCAATATTATGCCAAAGTTGAAGTGCTAAATGTTCTGCGGTGTTCTCTGTTGTTTACTTTGATGGGTTTGCTCAATGTATTTTATAGAAACACCTTTTAGGAATCTGTAACTGACTATAAAAATATGCTGTGTATTCAGATGTGGAAACTAAAATAAGTTACAGAGGATATATTTCTTTTAGCACTGTTGCATAAGCAAATATAAGTCATAGAATTACAAATGCATTTAGAAGTTTGAAACTTCTAATGTTTATGTTTACATTCTTACAGCTTAACAGCTTCCTTTAAAGTAGAAAGTGTAACTAAGAAGTGTATATATCATGCTATTAGTCATGTTGAAAAACAAATAAATTCATTTATCTTTGTAGAAACATAACCATTATGTATTTACGGTGGTTTTTTTCCAGTTTAAATGTAATAAAAATATTTAGGACATTTTTATGCATGAATTCTGCTCTGACATGATGAAATACTTTTGGCAGTATAACAGGATCAATAATTCATGTGTCTAAAAAACAGTCAAGATATTTGCATGATAGATTATGATGAATTCTCTGAAACAATTATGATCTGTTGGGTCCATAGTCCACATTTTAAGAAGACTCAGTCTGCTTATTTTTTCATAATTTAATGTGAAAGGAAGCCATTAAAAATGAGTGATTGAAACTTTATTCTCCATCCCCTTTTTATTTCCATCCCTCCTTATTTTTAAATTAAGTTTTTTCTTTAAATTGTGAACTCCTAGTAAGCAAAATATTTTTGTTGCTGTTAGGGCACTGAAATAAAGCGACTAGGCTAGCAGTTTCCAGAATGATGTTCCTTTTGTCCTTTCTTTTAATATTGCAGGTGTGTTGTGTAATTTTGTACATATAGTTGCTGACTGAACATCTACTCCTGCTCACCTAATCTTCTTGAAGTCTGAGAAAGAAAGTTTTAGGAGTGTACTATCTTTAGCACCCAGATTTCATCTACAAAGCACCTGTTGTCTGAGTATGCTACTCAGACACATACATTTCATTTGCAGCATTCTGAGATTCTACAAGTTCTTATATATCAAACAACCTAGGGACTTTAATAGGAATAAATGAGTTAATTTTGAAAAGAGTGTCCTCTGTCCTGCAGCATGTGGGTACAGTAGGATTTGGGTTGGTGGAATTGGTTCTGGCTTGGTGCTTCCATAGTTATGCTATGACCAATGATATTGAAAGCATGATTTAGAAAGCCATAGTTAGTGTCAAAGACAACTGTTCTTTCGAGATTAATAAAAATTTTGCCTACAAACTGTAACTTACTTTCTACAAGTAATGATATAATTACATTTCTTATATTTAGCATGAGATATACTCGTACTGTCCTAATTTCTGGAAGTGATGAGTGTCCAGATTTAAATGACATCTATTTTTCTAAAATCTGTTTTAATATTCAGGACAACATAGGAATTTAAGATACCTTTATAAAGGGTTATAAACTGAAAGCTTTGGAAAACAATTTTTCTTTTCTTCCTCCATAACTATTATTAGCAGTACTTACTTGCAAATAAAAATGAACAGGTGAACAGAAGTTAAAAACTATAGTGCACAGCATACTGACTCATGAATACATGTTTTTAGCTGCTGTAGTGGCCTGAACTGGCAACAGAAGCATATCTTCTCACATTTTTCTAGAGAGATAGGACTGGAGTGGCCTGTGGAGTCATCAAGGCCGTTTGCTGTGGTGCTAGTCTGGTCTTATTGTGTTCAGATTCAGCAAGCTCCAGTTTATTTAGCTGGGGTATCACTCTTACTGTACCTCATGAAGGCTGGGCAGAGCCTCACTCAGGCTGCTAGAAACATCATTCCTGTCTTAAATTTGTTTTCAGCATATTATCCTTTATTTTATGTGCCAGTGCTGACCCTAAACTGTAAGATTCTTTTTTCACTTCTTTGCTCTTCAGAGTATATTTCTAGAGAGCAATTTCAGTGTGCTTTCAGTCACATTTTCTGAGCTTACTGGGAGAGTTTCCCAGCAGTGTGGCTGACACTGGGAGGGGATGTTGAGACTAGCTCTGCCCAAAGTCATGCTGCAGCAGAAACAAGGCAGCTGCATTTGGATTGTCTTCTGCCCAAAACTGGTCTGTTCTGCATTCAGCTGCAGGCATGGCAGCCTGATTGCTGGCTCTCACATCAGCCTGAATGTTTCCGCCTGGAGTCATGGACATGCCTTCTCCTGGTGAAATAGGTTTTGTGCCACGTGGACCTTCCCTTCCCTAAGCAACCTGAATTTCTTTTGTTAGAATGTAATTGCAGAGGAGTCTGGGGTATTTCTTCTCCAACACTCTGATTTTTAAACTTTCAGGAGTCTTCTACATATTGTTTTAGTATTTTGTATTCATACTACCCGAGGGAATGTGAATGGGCTTGAGGCAATGCTGTATGAGGGACTGTCTTGTATCAGGAATAAATGTGGAAGTTGGACACAATGCTTTTTAAATATCATTTCCCTATTAGTTTCTTCACAGATCGCTTATGTCTTAGCTCTCTAATTTTCTAAAGCATTATTCTATGAGGAGTTTGTTTCTCTTTTACACTGCAATTTTTTTTTTTTCTCCCTTCCCTGTGTTTTGCGTTTCAAAAGATAAAAAGATAAAAAAGCTTAATAGTGTTTAAGGTGGAGGATTATAAAGACTGCCCTCAGATGAACATTTTAAGTTCCCTTAGTCTTCATAGAGCATGTGGTGCTCTGTCAAATTCTGGAGCCCAATCCTCTGTTTTAAGTACTTGTAGAATACCTGAACACAAGGCTAAAGATGGATATTTCCTAATGAAAAATTATGTAATCTGTGACACTGTCCACATAGTCATTCAGTTTGTAGCTTCCTTAAACTCAAATCCAGACTGATAGAAAAAAACCCAGAATGCTACTTTTAAGTGATATGAAGATTGAAATATAACATTTTCACCTTTTTAAGTCACCAATTTTATTTTATAATTTTTGAACAATTACTGGAGTAAAATGACTTGAAGTTTATTGTTTTGCACATACAAAGATTGGAATAATTTGTACCTCCCCCCTCCTTCCCCCCTTTTCTTTTTTCTATTTCAAAATTACACCTTAATCTCTATAATGTATTTAATTCTTCAAAAGCATTTATACTTCAGCTTTTTTGAGAAAGTTTATTTTTGTACAATGAAGAGTGATTTTCCATCTCATTGAATCATCTGCCAACAATTAAAAAATAATCAAGTAGACCTTCAAATTACTAAGTAAAACTCGGGTTCCTTAGTGTGAATACAATTAGCATGTTTTTATCATTGTGGTGTTCTGGGATAAAAATATAGATAGGTAGATGAATAGATAGAATCATAGAGACAGATGTTTTTAGAGTGATAGAGAATTAACAGAAATCTTACATTAATGAATTATCCTTCAGGACTTAACCAACACTTTTGTTTAAAAACTAAGAGTTTAACTTTCTCGGTTGTAAATTTACACAGACCACTGTTATATACTGTCCCTTCATGAAAGCTATAGATTTAATAAATTGCCTCTCTGATACACCTCTGTGTGTCTCCTGACTTCTTTCATGCTGGCTGGCCTGCCAGGGTATCGGAGCTTAACCATTCTGCAGTTGCGTTTCAGTTTCAGGAACAGAGTTGTTTTTTCTCTCTGTTGAGTTCCTTCATGGTTATGGACATCAACATAATAACTTCTACTCTGACTTAAGCGGCAGAGCTTTGAAGAAACAGAGGTGGATTTTATATGAGTGATGACCCACATGAATGGACGTGGTGGAATATGAATGACACTCACCAGGCTCTTTGTTTTTCTCTCATGAGTCTTTCTCCTGAAATACCCAAAGGTCTGATTAAACTTGGTTAACATCAGTGGTCCTTCCCAGGTGGCCCTCTCCTGATGTCAATGATAATTGCCTCTACTGATGTGCAGTCTTTGAGCAACCAATTCAGTGTGGAACTCTGAAGAAAGCTGTTGCTTTCCATGGCTAATTCTGTGGTCCTCTGAGAACAACTTAAAGTCCCTTGGACAGGCATAGCTTATAAAAGCCAGTACAAGCCATTATTTTTATTTAAAGAACAATAGGCCATAAAGGATACAATGATAATTACTGGACCTTGGTGATTATTGAATGACTTGGTGAAAGTCTGGTCCCAGTCTTCCTACTGTGTCCTATACCAAACGCCTTTATTTCAGCCTGCTCAGTCACACTGGTTCCTTTCCTCAAAGATCCTCCCCTGAGTCAAGCATGTGCTGTGTGTTGTTCAGGGTCAACAAAAATGGGCTAACTGGCACAAATCAAGTATTAATGAGATTCTTCACCTGACTGAAACAAGGCTAAATTTGTTATGCAGAAAACATCACAATATCACAGTTCATTCAGTAAAAAAGCATCTCTGTTTTTGCTGAGAGTTTTGCATAGGAGCTGAACAGTACCTATTGTCAAATAGATAGGACACATCTTGTTAAATAGGGGTAACCTTATGATTTGAAGGAGTCACTGTGTATGTATACTTCACATACAGTATTTCTAGGCTGACTGAAGAACTGGCATTTCTGTCTCAAAGAATTATATTTGTATTTTTTGTGTTGACAATGCTAGTCCCTGTTTCTGTTTTGTTGTGTTATAACAGGGTATAGAAGCACTAAAATATTTGCACTGTAATGGAGCGCAGAAGCATTAAAATGTTAGCATTGTCCTAGGCATCCTCCTTATTAGAACAATATGACTGGAAGTAACCAAGATAGTCTTGTGCATTTTTGCACACCAGGCCTGCACTCAGGGATTACTGAATGCTAACAGCTCTTTTTATAGGTAGAGGGAGTTGTAGTAAGTCACTGACTTTTTACAATAAAACATTGTGCTTTCTGTAATTGCAGCAACATGCTTCTGAGCTAGATCTGTAATACAGAGTTACTTTTTATAAAGAAAAGTAATTCTACCTAATTAAAATATTTTGTCAAAAGATCCACAATAAAGGATAGAAGTAATATAAGATTTAAAAATGTGCTGTGCAAACTGTCATGCACTGTCTATGAAACAGACCCCCTGAAGGTATAATTAAAACAAAACTTCCTGTTTGGGTACCTATAAAAGGGATTAATTATTTTTTTCCTAAACAACAATAGCAATAACAACAAAAATCAGTGCTATCATCTCATTTCCCAATTTGTATTTGCCACTGATTTCACAGGATAAAACCCAATGTTTGAGACATTGCACAGTAGGTCAGTTTTCTAATGTACTCAATTGTATAAATTTGGATGCACTTTCCACCCCCACCCCCCAAACTGCAGAAGAAGAAGGATGTAATTTTGTTTTCTTCCTGCATATACAACTTACAGTTAAATGGGAGTTCTGTAGATGGGACAACTGCAAGACTGGCTCTGAAGAGGTTAGCATCTTCTAGTTGTGCACTTGTAAGTTGTAGACAATTAATGTACATTATGCATAATGAAAAGAGAAGCTACATTTATGCCACTTTTGCTTTACGGGCATAGTTTATCAGGACATGGATGCTATTTTTATTGTTTATAATTTTATGAGAAAAACATACTGTGTTATTCCTCAGCATGTGCCCTGCTTCCATGGGTGTTGCAGAAATAGAAAGGTGCAGAATTAGACCCTGCAGTGATACATATCCTGGTCAAAATTTCATGTCAAAACATTTTTTTTTCTGTGGATTTTTGATAAAGTGGTTCACACAAAGGCTCAATTCATCTCACTTAACCTTGCTGTTTAAAAAAATAGGTTTTCAGAGCTAAGCTAGTCATCATTTTAGCCATCTAAAAGTTAGTCATTGAAGTCTAACACAGTTGCTCAAGGCTTTGTAGTCAATGGAGATATATAGACATCTCCAAAGAATTACAGATTACATCCCAACAGAGGCATCTGTGGACAGCTGAGATGAACAGCCTTCCTAAGATGCCTCTCTCTTTTCACTGATGAGAGAGAACCTACATGGCCCATTTAAAATAGATTCCTAATTTTTTGACAGATGAAGTTAAAGGAGATGAAAGTTAAAGGGGATGAATCTCATGCTCCCCAACCCTTCCATCTGTTGAAATACTAATTTCTCAATTAAATCTTTGGCTGAAAAATTATTTTTTGGCCATTAAAAGTTTTGGCTTTAAGTTTTTACTCAAATTTATTTTTAACTTCTTTAGCAATTCTTTTTACAGAAATGCAAATGTGTTTCTAAGCACTTTGGATCAATTCTGGGCTATGACAAATTTCACAAAGATTTTTGATGTGGCCAAGATTTCACACCTTTTTACTATTGCTTCATGCAGTTTTCTGTCTGTTTATAACGTAATCTGACAACAATCAATTCTTCAGCGAGTTCTCCTCACAGAGCCCTATTCTAAAATCCAGGGACTTGAGCTATTGGGTACAATCACAGACCTCATTTGAAAACCTTTGACAATAATTCAAACAACAATTATGTGGGTGGAAATGGAATCAGCTAGTTGTACTTTGTTTTTGTACATTAGTGTAAGATATATAGTGTTAAAAAAAATTAGTAGATCAACAAACAGCAGAAGACCTGAATTTGAAAGTTCTAGATGTCTCTGTAGTGGGATTTTAAAACTAAAAAAGGCTTTTTAGTTTGTAAGTTGAGGTAATCCAGGAAATGTAGGGAGATATTTAGCTATTGATAGCATGCCACTAATACCCTCATGTATATTCTTGTTTTAAAATGCTCCAGAAAAACCTGTATTTTTAGATATCTAGATAAATTTTATTTTTATCTGTCTCAGGTAATTTTCTAGAGAAGACTGGAATTTTATAAGACTGAGTGTTAATGTCTGCAAAATCAGCTCTTAGATAAAAGTTTACTTCAGTGCCTTTCTTTAGATTTGTCCTGCAGGATGTCAACACATTGTGCCATTGCCCAGTACACTGTGATATCATCCACTTACACAAATTATGAATTCAGTGATTTCATTCAATATGTATTTGGGTTTTCTGTAGGATTTTGTACAGGTACTGAAATATATGAACACAGAATACACGTTTCCACCATAGGGCTTGTCTTACTCTTGATGAGGCACTATCTGTGTGCCTGTGCAAAGGTCATTAAACTGCGTGAAAAGGCCATGTTTTTCACTGACAGCATAGTACAAAACTGAACCAGAGCTGAATCCAAATTAGAAATGAACCATTTGGTATTATAGGAGTAAGCACAAAACTCAGCATAGTGAGAGTTAATTGCCCAAATACCACAGTGTTACTACCATGATAAAGTAGGATGGAGCTGTGCGCTCTAACAGCTACAATGTAATGGCTTGTACAGACTCAGAAATCTTAACGGACTTGTCAGAATTGAGAAGGGGAGATAAAAAGTTGGAATTCTCAGCACTTTGAAATAACTGCTTCAAATAAGTGCAGTAATATGCTCTGGGGACTATAAACCGCTAGCTGCAGCTACTGTGTCATGTTATACACTTCACCACCTCTTGGTCTTTGTCTTTGTTCCTCACATTCTATTTATAGTTCTAACTTCGTTTTTTTGCACTGTCCCTCAAAAATACATTGTCTGAGCAGAGTTTACATAAAACAGATTTACAAGGATAAAACTGTTTGCTGACTTCATGAAGCATTTACCTCTTTTCTGTCTTTCATTTATGCACCATAACATTTCCTTTTCACTCCTGGGTCTCTGCTCAGATTTAGGAGCACAATGTTGTCATGGCCATATAAAGGTCTCATGACCATAGATTGTAAGAACACAGATGAGCACAACTGAATTTCTCAGTGAGAGTAGGACGTATAAGCCAAACTCTTTTATGTGATTGATGTCTCTGGGTCTATCTCTGCCAGCTGTACTGGACGAGTAGGTGGTCTAGGGACCTTGACTGAAGATTGCATATTTAGGGAAATGCTTGTGAAAAGAAAGGCTGCAAGAAAAATAATTATAGTTCAGTTTAAGGAAATAAACTATTTCAGGAATGCCACATTTTATTATTTATTTTTTTTTAATTTGATGCACAATTTAGCATCTTATATAGCATGACATTTCATCTCAGAAATTTTACAATGGGTTCAGAAACTGTTGATACTTGGTCAGAGTTATTAATGAACGTTGTTAATATTTTAACACAATAGGTCTGGCCACTTTTCACTTTCAGATCTTTTAGGATCAAAGTGAGCCCAACTTTAAAGAACTGTGCCATACTGATCTGCAGTAACAAACAGAGGAAAGTATATTTTTAAATATTGGGTGTGTTCATTTGAATTTTGGGATCCTTTTTATCTTTTATTTGTAATTTTTTTTTTATTTCAGACTTGCTGGACCTTCCCTCCTGCTCTGGACCTCTCCCCTGGCGTCGACACAGCTCAGAAGGATGAAAGAAAAGGAAACAATAGGAGAGGGACGGAAGAGGGGAGAGGAATAGAAAGAGGAGGAGGGGCAGCAATAGAAATGAAGGAAAAAATCCCCAGTGTTTCAGTTAAGGCTCCAGATAATGGAGATGTTTTCAGTCCCCACTCCTTCTCACCTTCCTCTCCAACTCAGGCCACTCTCCCTCTCTACCACCTTAGCTTTCATCACCACTAGAGATATTTCACTACTCATTTCCTTTTCTTTTTTTTTTCTTTTTTACTTCAGGAATGAAACCAAAGCAATTTAGGTCTTGAAAACAACAAAATATACACATCTTTTCACAAAATATAACATGACAAATTCATGTAACTGGTTCATGTGACTGGTTATTTTCCTCCTAGTAGTCTTACATCTTTAACTGCAAAAGTATGGAATGGTTAAATGCTGCATGAGGGAGACAAAAAAAAGCTTAAATTTGTCATTCCTTTTATACCCAACTTTCCCCCTCTAAATCAGTTTGCACATAACTCTGTGTTTCAGTTTTATTCATCTAGATCCAAAAGCTGACCTTCTACTGGTCTTTATTTACTTATTTTTTACCTCCCTTTCCTTCAATACTTTACTCCTTACTCTTCATCCTCTTAGAGTATAAATTTGAAACTTTCTGTAATTCTTTCAGTTAATTTGAAATTCGCAGTGTATTATTCAGCTTTGTAGGCCAAATACTCACACTGGAGTAAAAAATGCAGTCTGATATTTTGCTGTGCAGTGTTACTGTCAAACAGAAAAGAAATAAGGACTCCATGATTCATTGCTGATGTGGGTTCCAGTGTTTGGTCTTTCTTCACAGCTGGAAGGTCAACCACTGGAAGTTGGAGGACTAAAAGGACTCTTTGGCCAAACCTCTTTTCAATCTGTACACATCCATGCTTCGTCCCAGCCATTCCCACCAGGAACCCTTACACCTGACAAGGGGATTTTGGGAGTGTTACTAGAAAGGGTGTATCCAGTAACTGGTCTTTCTAAAAAAAGTATTTCTTAAATATAGAGCCTTAATTGGCCCTATGGCTCCACTATACCAATCTGCTATACCAATATACCAATACCAAAAAAGCCAAAGGTAGATAAGACCCAGTTGTAAATTTGCAGACTTAATTTTTTTTAAAAAAAAGTACTAAGAATTCCCAATTGCTTTTTATATACTATAGTCAGTTATGGTAATTGAATGAAGAAATGTGTTAGATTTCAAAAGATTCTGAATGGAACAAGTATGTATTACAGATGCTGATGGAACAGGTCCAGAGCAGAACAATCAGGTCCAAAAGGCTGAAATAAATTTTATATCTGAAAAAGTCTTTTAGAAAAAGTTCTAAATACTATAGGTCAAATGGAAACATGCTATTCCGTAAAATATAACTACATAAAACTGCAAAAAAACAAATGCTTCTTTCAGGGATGTTATGTTTAAGGATATGTTTTTGCAATTTGAAACTTGTCCTCAACTGCTGTTGAAATGTGCTGTAATGTATCCCAGGCTTCAGAATTTACAGTCATTTGCAAAAGGAGAAATCTTTCTTGCTTCTGTAAGTAGATATTTTGAAGCCACTGGTGTTGATGAGCTCAGTAAGATTGGCCATACTAGCAGGATGAAGGAGCTGCGGAAATGGACCGGAAGCAAATATTTTTCAAATCAGGGGTGGAGTAATGTTGTATTTCTCACTGACTGATATATTTAGCTTATTCTCAGTCCTACCATTCTATCCTCTATGTCACAAATATTATATATTTTAACTTTGTATTCTGCTTTTCAACTTTTGTCTTCTTCAGAGTGCAGCAAAATTATTTCTTATTGCAATTCCCATTTCACTTCAAAATGTAACTACAGTATAATCCATAATCATCAATTTCTTTTATGACCAGCTCTTTGCTATTATGTTTTACAGCCTTTCGGTGCATCAGTAAAGTATCCTTATAGAAGTGGAGTAATAGATTTGGCACCTTTTAAAGCTAGGAACTTCCTAATGAAGCCTTTGAAATCTTTGATCCTTTCCTGAGAGTGTAGTTCTCCTTACATATGTTTATAAGCTGTCTCTTTCAAGTTAAATACTTTGTGACCTCTGGAATGTAATATAAAATTGTGGTATTGGTTGCTTCATGTAATGTGTAAGTTTTGAACTAAGTTGCTTTAGTCTTCTATTATTAGACTTCATCACTGAAATTGAAAGAAAGATTTCCAAATTATCACATGTACCTCTTAACTGCTGCTCACAAAGAGCAACAAGCAGTTCTCTCACTTTTAAAAATTGACAAAATTTTGAAAGTTGAGAGAATTTTGGCCATCTCTAAATGGCCATACTAAATACAGAGTTAAAGACCTGACTTCAGCTCCTTTGTGAAGGATTCACTGTGTGTAGAATGTAGATTACTGTATATCATGGCATATATATGAGAGGCATCTGTCTATGTAATTATAGTAATTACTGTATAAATTGGCAATCTCTCTTTGGCCTAGAAAACAGAATTGTAGTGAAAACAAGGCTGAATGAAGGTTAGCATCATCAATAAAATACTTCATGTACAAAAGATTTAAAATAAGTCCTTTTGCAAGGACAAGACTTATCAGATACACTTTGAACATAAAATGTATAGCTTTCTATGTATAGCTTGTAGCAACATGGAGAAACTGGGAGTCAGGTATTGCTCTCACAGTTTTGCAACACTTGGAATGCTAGTCCATTTGGATTGCAACATGAGAGAGTTTTATCTGAGGATGTAATTTCTTAAATATGAGACACTGTGCACAATATTTTCTCATGCAGGTTCCTAGTCTCATGTATTTCGAGTAGTACAGCACTTACCATGATACGTAGTGTTCCGATGCAACTATATCCAAGGATACCATTCCTTGTAATTAAGTCTATAACAACTTTGTTATTGAATTCATTGGAAGCAAGATCAGGCTTCTCAGCACCATAAGCTGTGTTTCTGACTTAAATGTGGAACAGGGTATTAACTCAATAGAACAGACAATCTGGTACCTGTTGAATTGGGGGTTCTGATGCTGATGTTAGAAAAATTGGATTTAATATAAAAATTTCATTGTTCCTATTAAATGAGTTGGCATATAATTTTTCTGCTGCACTGAAAGTGAAAAAGAGCTGATGTAGAAGGTTAAATGCAAGACCTAGATAGCTCATTATTCTGTTTCGGCTGGTAGTAAAGAATAAGAAAATAATGTTCTCCAGAGAGGCTAATTTCTAGTAGAATACATAGAATACTAGAATAATACTGCAAGAATAAACTAAACTAAACTGCCCTATAGTTTATTTTATAGTTTATCAATATTAATAAACTGAGGCAAAAATTGATATCTTGTACAATTGGGGAGGTATCAGGACAGATCACACTATCTTACCAATATCTATTAGTGATCATATCAACTAATAGTGATTTTATACTTTGGAGGAAAACAAACCCTAATATATATTGTAGAAAGTATGCTCAAAGCAGGAACACTTTTTTTAAATTATTTTTTTTTTAATTTATTTTTTTTTAAACTAGATTTTTTAAAATTTGGATTAGTATTGCAGCTCATATTGAACTTCTGAAATAATTTCAAATTATAGGAGTTAGTGAGTTCCTAAATTCTGGCATTTCCTAACTTTGGCTTTGCCAACCTTCTTATCTTTTTTCTATATGATGTTTTTGAATATGCATGTGTACAGTCTATATTTACTCTATTGAAGGAGATTGCATGTCTAGATATATATATTTGAAGTTTCATTATGAAATATGTAACAATGGTAGCATAAAAAGGCAGATATTTATGAATATTGTTTTTTGGAATATTGCCTTGTAACTTATTGAATCTATAAAT
>JAWWTY010000077.1:123889777-123958239 GCA_035222235.1 Margarornis squamiger
TCTATATTTACTCTATTGAAGGAGATTGCATGTCTAGATATATATATTTGAAGTTTCATTATGAAATATGTAACAATTTTGCTTTTTTTGCATTTTTTGCATGTAACAACATGCTTTTTTTATGGTAGCATAAAAAGGCAGATATTTATGAATATTGTTTTTTGGAATATTGCCTTGTAACTTATTGAATCTATAAATTTGAAGGTTTTCCATATTTTCTATTTTCACAATTGCAAAAGGAAGTATAACACTAAGATTTTAAAGTAAGCAGTAAGATTTTAAAGAGGCATGTTTAATGAGTAAAACAGACCACTGTTGACCACACCTTGCCATATCTTCATATCTTCATATTTTTAGCAGAAACTCTGGGAAAAAGTCCTCTGGTTTTTGTGAACTTCATCTTCCCATATGTGTTCATTTATTTCTTCTAGAACAGTAACTTTTCTATAAGGACTTATTAGTCAGATTTCATCTAAGTGTTTTAAAGCATTTATGCTTAAATGATAAGTTTAAAGTAATGATAACATAAGAAAACTTTATTGATTTTTGTTCCCAAAGTACATAGTAAAGTAACTAAGCCGTGAAAGTAACTAACACCTTATTAAAAACATAGAGGATGAGCTCCAACCTCAAACCCACATGATTTATATGTAGCTTGAAGCTCAGCACAAGTGTTCAATATTCTGCAGTAGAATATTCATTAATAACAATTATTTTTTTCAAAATAATACACACATTGTAAATATTTAAATTCTTTATAACACGAAGTCCTCTAAAGTATTTGCATACATTATCTTTGTGAACTCATTCAGTTACAAGCTCTCACCAGCAGTATATTGAAAATATAAGCAGTGAAAAGATCCTTATGCATTTTAAAATATTCTTTCTTACCATCAACTTTTTTTCTCTCATTCTATATGTGTGGTATATAAGACTTCTGTTATACTTGAGATATGATATCATTGTCCTTGTATTCTTTTTATAAGGCCCCAGGAAGTTCTCTGTCTTTGAGGGTTGTTTTTTTTTTTTTTTTGTTTCCATCTTTTTCAATACCTTTTAACAAAACTCAACCTAAAAAGAAAGGGAAAACAAAAGGGGAAAAAAATTGGGTCTTTATTAATACAATAATAAAAACATATTTCAGAGCAGGTGGAATCATAAGAGACATCAAAGTTGAGTTAACAAATAGTGAAATTATCATAGTGAAATCTTCAGGAAAATTCTACAGCCATTTTGTTGGCAAAAATTTAAAAAGACATGCAGCTAATTTTGATTTTTAAATAAGCTGGCTTTCATGGAAGTAGTTATATTCCAAGAGTTAAAGAGAATCCATGGGAACCTGCTGAAATTATTCCCTCATAGACTACATTTTGCATATATATATATATGATAGGGTCTGTCTTACATGACATTATCTTGTATGATATATGATGGCAGATAAGATGTAAATTTCTGCTTATTTACAGCAGAGAGAGTCAGTTTGTTTTTTTAACAAATCTCATGTGTTACACCAATTACTAAGGTCAGACTTAACTAGCAAGTAATGGTTTTCAGAGTTCAACTGGCTGCTATAGGAGGACATCTACAATTGCCACTTTTTGACATCCATAATTTTATCTCAGGCATAGCCACAGTTTTATAACATTTAGGGTGCAGATTAAAATAAAACCTTGTTGTGACATAAATTAAGCCGGAGTTCTGTGAATTTCTTTTCCATAAACACTTGTAGGAATGTTGACATCTCAATTTTTGTTAATGTAACCCACTTGAGCTTTGCAAAATCCCAACACAAAGTATTTTCTCCATCTTACTATTAAAACTCCTTATTTTGGAATGTGGTGATATTGTGCATTTAGTGTAATAAAAAAGGGTTCTAATCCAAACCACTGATTTTCAAAAATGTTACCAAAAAAAAAAAAAATTCAATATTTGGAGTTCCATTTGTTCTTTCTGGTTTTAGATAATAATGGAATTCATTATTTATATTTTCATATTTGTTTAGAAAAGTGAACAATGAGAAGTTACCTTGTACACAGCAAAAGGCAGGCAAGGGAGCACAATTTTGTGATTCAGTTTCTATGGTACTTTTAGGCAATGTTTTCTTTTTTTTTCTAGGACACACCTACAGTGCTGGCACACATACAATCCCTCTGCCCACCCCAGCTTCAATGCCTCTAAGAATGGTAGAGTTTATGTGCTTTTCTCTGGGAATGCTTGATTAGGTCCAGCTCAGTGCTGGGTTAGTGTAGGCTCAAACACACTCTTTCCTGTTCAGTTCTCTGTAAAAATCTCCTTTTTAAACAAGTGGTCCCTAAACCCCTTGCAGAGGATCAGTCTTTTGGGTTGTGGGCACAGTTTTTCCAGTGGGAAGTTACACAAAGAAAGCATAAAGAAAAATTTCCTGTTGTATTAGAGTAGGATGAAGGATATTTACTAAAAAACAGGAGACTGGTCCAGCAACACCTCTTTGTCTTACTAAACATAAACTAATTAATTAATGTAGTGGGGACTTTCCTATTAGTCTCTTTCCTATGATCAGTAGGAATGAACATGATATTTTGGAAATGAACACTGACATTTTTTTCATATTTGTTTCAAAGCATAGAAAGGACAAAAAACATTGAAGTACAGATATGGGTTATCATATTTCCTTTACATGAGAATATGAAAATAATTTTACTGTTGATGTAAATTTTCCATTTATTATGGCTAACTGCTTCTCCATACATGCAATACAGTTAATGTTCTTTGAGTTAAATAAAATAATCTACTTAATTTCACTGATGGACTTCAACCTTTGACCACTGATGAGAGTATAGTCACATTTTATGGAACACATTGAGGAAGTGTTCCCTCATACAAATATGTAGGAGAGTGGTGTAAGAAAAAAAAAAAAATCCATGTAGAAACTGAAAAGGTACTGGACAGTGAGAGAACTGTAGTATTTAATAGCAGGATGTGTATGCACAACAGAAACATTTGGTGCCTAGACCTTCACTGTAACTCCCCTCTACTCTTTCCTGCTTATTTTCTCTCTTTATTTCATTTTCACATGGAAGCCTCCTTCTGTCAGTTGTATGTGTCCCTCTGCACAGCTACTAACATATGAAAAAGTTTCACTAATCCTTCATAATTATGTAATTTTTAAGGTTGGAAAAGACCTTTAAGATCTTTGAGTCCAACTGTTAACCCAGCACCGCTGTGTTCACTACTAAACCATATCACCAAGTGCCACATCACATGTTTTTTGAACACTTAAATCAAATACAAATAATCCCATAAGCCAATAATAATAGACAAGAAGGCTACCAAAACTAATGTTTATTTGAAGTTAAAGTAAAATAAAAGAACCAAAACCTGTGGCCTGGATATTTGTAGACATGGTGACCAATATTTGCAACTGATATAAATTGGGAGGATGTCTCCACCAAATCAGTAGCGAATCATTTACCTGGCTTTAAGCTCATCATTTGTTCACAGCAAATGTGATGAGAAGTACTTCCTTTCAGTGATAACTTGTGTGAAATAGGATGGTTAGTTCTGTACTGGGAAGATCATTTCAGTTTTATTGCAGAGTAACAAATGGAGTTTTGAAAATGTTGAAGTAATGGATGTGTGTGCTGTATGGATATGGTGGGGGGAAAATGCTGTGCATGTGAAACCTAAGCACAGAAACTATGACCTTGGAAACTAACTTTTCAGTGAAAAGTATTTAACTCTAGACCCTCTCCTTTGCATTTTGAGATGATTTAGAAGAATACATTATTCATAGTGGAACAACAGTTAGAAAGTCAGTTATTCCTGATGGAGGGTGATGGACACAGTCTTGCATGCTTTTTAGCCATTTTATGTTGCACACTACTGCAAAAAAAATCTGTCTTGTGCCTTGAATAGTGTATTGATTATAATCAATCAGACATTTTTCATAAACTAAAGTATGTCTTACTTAGCAAAAGCTGCATCAACAAAGAGTGTATTAATGAATCTTGAAAATTAATTAAGCCAGCTGAGATCTCAAATGTAAAGGATAAATGTGGCATCATTCAATAAACCAGTTTTTAGATTGATTATTAGAGATACAATGTAGTGTGTTATTCTGTTAAATCCTGAAAAGGGTTAAATGATCGAAGGGCTTAACTGATACAGTCAAAACACCATTTTTCTGACTGTTTTGCTTTGGTTCCAGAATTGTAATTTGGTCTGGGAAGTGTGCTCTGGAGCCATCATGTATGAGAGGGTCATGTCAGGCAAGACACAATTTTAACTCTAGGATCTGATCTTTTGTGGAAAAAAAATGGGGTTTTTCTCTCTTGATAAAGAGAAAATTATCCATAAGTTGAAAAAGTCATTATTGTAACACTTCTTTTTCTCTTCCGTGTTTTAGAACCAATATTATTTTTTTCCATTGGTATGTGTAATGAGCCGTAGTTAATATATGCTACTTAGCTTAATCTCTCTGAAACTCAGCTTTACAATATGAAAGAAAGGGGGCAGGAGGAGAATTAGCATATACAAGGAATAAAACCTGGAAATATATTTAGGCTACCTTACCCTCAGCTATCATCTCATGGATGGAGTATAAGATGGGACTGTAGGCAGATACCGTTTTTCTTCTGACCTTATGGTGTGAGTGTATCACATAGACTTTCCAAGGCTTTGTTCTAGTTATTAAATTTATTTTGCTAGTTGGAAGTGCATGTGCTATTGTTGATGTAAGGTATCATAATGAATCTGCAATTATAAAAGAGTAGCTGTGCAGCAAGAAGTGGTATTAAGACAGATTCCTTACACCTTGTTAGGGAATTCCCACACTGCAGGCAGCTCTTTCAAGACTGATAAATATGGATCTTTGAGATGATATTGTAATATCTCTGAAAACAATCAAACAAAGGACAAAATTTAAATTTGAATAGCTACTGAGCAGAAGCTTTGTGAATGTGTGAATAGGAAAATGTAATAGCTAAATATTTTCACACCAAGTTTTATTCAGCTTCATTCGAATGCACTTTTGAGGCTTGAGGAAGCTATGGAGGAACTAAGAGCGTGGAGAGTCAAATCAAAGGTATATCTGTCAGTTTGCTCTCACTTTTATAATTTCACAGATTAGCAGCTGTTTTTATTTGTTCCAATAACTCCAATGGATTTTTTTAGGCAGGAATTGTGAAAGTGTGGGACATTCTAGTTGTATTTTTTTCAAGGTCCTGGCATGTACCATTGGGCAGAGGGTTAAGATAAGATAGCTGCTGGAACCTGCTCTTAATTCTCCCACATTAGTGGGATCTCTTAAATGTCTTAAAAGGCAGCTTTTCCTGACATCTCTTCAGTTCTAGAAAAAGGCACACTTGTTGCCAGAATGTGGCTGTAGTCAGTCTACTCTGAAAATTGTTGAGATCTTAATATCATTGTGTTACACTGAAAGAATCTGCCTCTGTGAGGTGATTCAGAAGTAAATGGTATGCCATGTACAGTCAAGCTACAGAATAATAATGTTAATATGGGATTAATAAACTCCATGAAGGACAGAAATAGGATATAAACATTCCCTAGGTTTCTTTTTTTTTTTTTTTTTTTTTTGAAAAGGTGTAGAAGAGGTCCTTGTCATTTGGTTCCAATGACTACTTTTTAGTATGAAGGGACACCTGACAGGAGCCAAGATTTGGATTTGCTGATTTTATTTGTGAGACTTTCTGTAAGCAGTGCCTTTAAAGCTGATTTGGTGGAGTTTTTAATCAATGTAAGCTTGAATGCAAACCCCGTTCCATGTTTGCTAAATACCATTAGTTTTCACTGGGGACAAAGCTGGGTTTGCAACTCAATCCACATCTATTGACTCTCCTGGTTGTTCTAATGCTTTTGAACTGTGTCTTTCTCTGGCTTTTTTCCCCATCACTGAAATGGGAATAAAGCCCTCCATCATCAAAATTATTGTTCATGATGCATATATTTTTATCCATCACTGTAAGACTTAAAAGTAAATATTTTATCAGCTGTGTTTTCAACCACCGCCACAAAGTTGTCTATAAATATGTTGAAAAGGTAGCCCTCAAGAGGAGTAAACCTACAATCTCTTCTGGGTGTTGTGCTCAGCCAAAGGTCACAAACCAGTAGAAAGAGAAAACATATGGCTGGAAGGTGCAGAATAACTGTCTTTTCTGCTCAGTATTTCATTTTTGGCAAAGCACTTGTAGGTTACAGTATTCTTGACTTTTGCATTGGTGCATGTGTTCTGAAAGAGATGGAAAGGAATCTTTTTCTTCTGGAATAGCACAATAACCACTTGAGAGTTTTGGGAGCTGAGTGATTTAAATGAGCATGTGGTGGTCTCTGTGAGAATGATATTCTCTTATAGCTTTTTGTTGTGTTCAAATGTGACACAAGAGAGGCTTTGAAATGAGTCAGAGGTAGATTCTGCTCATGCTGGTCCTGTGTCTGAAATTTCCTCTGATCAGTCAAAAAGGAGACTGCTTTCCTTATGTAGTAATAGGTGAATTGGTCTAGTTAGGGAAAAACACAATGACAGGAAACCAAAATTTTCCTATATACGTATTTAACTAAAAATACTAAACAATAAGCATCATTTTGTCACTGGAAATATTTTGTTATGAGATGATGGTTCATTGTTGATCTTTGCTCTCTGCTGATGGAACAGCTCTCTTGAGAGGCAAATATAATCTATATCTATCTTATTTGTTTGACAAGACAAAGAAAGTCAAGAAACAGAATTCTGATTTTGTTTCAGTGATTTAAAGTACACTTTATTTGAAAAAGCTGTTTGTAAATCTAGTCTAGAAAAAAAGCTGGTTTTTATAAGCTTCAGGTACATGTTTCATTCAGAACAAATGAGTTATTCCTTACCAACAGACAGCTGTAAATACATAAGATGTTCAAGCTTTTTGAGGCTTGACTCAAATGCCAGCACAAAATCAATGATAAAAATCAATGCCTTATATGTGCAATACTTTACTTAATCATTTAAAAAAATATTTCAAGGGCCAGATCCAGAGCAATTTGTCAGAAATAGCTTAGCTTCTCTAGAGTTCTATTGATTTACTCCCATGCTAGATCTGGCTCACTGTGGAAACTAAATTTAATATAAGTGTGTCTTTTAATGTTTTTATTTATTAGTACTGAACATCATTGCATTTTCCACAACCACAAAAGTGAATTATGTTTGTGGCAAATTCTTTACATACATAGAATGTGTAGTTGTGTCTGACATGAAACAAAATTGCACTTGACATTTATAAGCTCAGGATTGAGTTTTCCATTTTATTTTGTGTAATTTATAAAACAAGTTCATTGCTAAAGTTACACCACTGATTACAACTAGTAATTTGCATGAATGATTAGGGAGCCCTTTGTGAATTAGTGGATCTGAATAAAATTTACAGCAAGTATGAACTTTCAGAAATATTCTTTCTATGTTGATTTGATATAGATCGTTCAGATTTATTAAAATAGGATAAGCCACCTAGTAATGTGCTTTAAATATTTTGTAAGGATAACTTAGCGAAGTACAGAAGTACTAGTAGACATCATTACATCTCTCTGCTATTGAAATATTGACAATAAGTAGGGCAGACTGTTTAGAAATAGTTCCTTAAACCTAATTTGATGTGTCTTGTGCTTACTCATCCATTCTATTGCAGTACTGGGATCATTAGGTGGTGCAAATGCTGTGCATTGCAGTGCTGAGTGCAAATCTAACCACGGAGTAAATTTTCTGGTATATGTGAAGAGTCAAACTTTCAGAAGTGATAGCTGTAATGCTATTGTCTTGACTTGTAGCTGGTAGTGCTCATTATCTCTAAAATATCAGGAAATAAGTAGAATTAAAAATATGTTAAGTTGTAAAAACAATCATGTTAGTATTATTGTGATTGACCTTTCTCAGTTCCTGGCATCATGCATTTGAAATTCTTTACTTGATACTTTGTTAAGGTAACTCCCCTCATGCATTATCAGTCAGCCCAATCCTCATGAAAAATACCCATTTAGCTCAGTAATAATTTTCAGCCAAGTAAAAAAATGCATCTTGTTTGCCTTCTTTCTTTTTTTTTAGCAGAATGTACATTTTTAAGCTAAGTAACCTGACTTTTGCCATCTCTTTAGTTTTTATACTATTTCCTCTGGTTAAGAACTAATACTTCCTTTAATTTGCTTTCTGTCTGTGACACCTCATTTATTATAAATTGCTGTAGCCTGTATTTAATACTTAGATCTATTATTGTACAGAATATATTAATTAGGTCATATAGCAGTTTATACCATTGGGTGAGAAAGCTGAGGCAAGGTAATTTATCCTGCATAAAAAAAGTTGTGAATCATGGCCAGCTGCTGTTTGTGCATAAGTAGTTAATGTGAATTTCCATACCTAAAATATGAAATTCTATTATAGTGGGGTTTGCCACACTTTTGAGAAAAAAAATTGTTAGTAATGTAAGAAAAATTGTGTTTATTCTTCAATTGGCAAAGCTCATTGATTACATATTCAAACTAATCCCCAGATCAGATATCACATGTTAAAGGGTAGACTGGATGACTTTTTGAGGTCACTTCTAATTTACTTTCATAATTCTGTAATTAAATTGAAGTAACAAATAATACAATGAATTTTCAAGTTTGTGAAAGATTATAGGCAGCCCTGGGTAAAATTCAACACTATATTACTATTTTTTTCCTATTTATACTATTTTATACTATTTTTACTATATTATTATATATTACTATACATTTACTATATTACTGTTTTGTCTGTTATATATGTCTCTATTCTGTTTATTTTCCTCTTCTGCCCCTTTAGAATTGCATGCTTTTGTTAAAGATTGGAAATAAAGGATGTATTCAATGTTGGTTCTTTCACCTCATAAGAGCAACAATATGAACCAATACTTAATTCAGGAATTTAAGACAACATTAATTAAACTTTGCCATGAAAAAGATGCATATTTCTCAGCAAGGAAAATTTGTGATTAATAAGTACTGAAACCCTGTTGTCCTGAAGTTCAGTATTCATGGCAATGTGTAATTTTGTTTGAACAACATTGCAGCGTTATGAAATAAATTTATAAATATATACATATATATATATATATAATGGACAGACATTTTGTTGTTATTTGTATTTAAAGCTTGAAGTATACTTACAGGTCTTTTTAAATTTAAAACAATGGAACTCTGTTCACTAATGGTATACTTTGATTCATTAAAGGGGAAATAGTTTCTTTATGGTTATCTAATGAAGCTTGTACAGTGACTGGAAAATACTCTTAAAAATGGAGAATATATAGGCACTGCTTTGAAAACTGAGGAAGAAATGTAATACAAGTCATAAGAAAACATTTGCTTCATACCTGGCATTCATTCACAACAGGTGTGTGTGACATTATTGTGTAAAAGGGCATACAGTTGTCTTTGCACTCCTTAAAGTGGTTCTCTATGCCAGAGGGCTGCTCAAAAATTCCTTTTGCTGCCAGTAGCCAAGGAGTTATTACAACATTTGGAGACTGCCAGAAAAGCTGAGTCCTGTCCTATTTCCCCTGGCCATTCTCTGTACTAGTTGTGAGGAAGGGAAATTGTGTGTCCCCTACTCCAACTGCTCAGCATCACTGCAGGATCTCTTCACACTGTGCTTGTCACCCCTGCATCCTGCTTTCTGCTGCTGACATGCTGTGAAGCAACTGCAGTGCTCTGAAGGCTGTCTGTTGGGTTAAGGTGAACATTTATTCACAGATGTAAAATAAGCCTTGTAAAGACAAGTGTTAAACTTGAGAGACAGTAAAATCCTCATCCTGGATTAATTAAAGGAAAGGTTTTTATTAACATCTGAGAGCTCGTCGTTTTGTCTTGGCTACATTGCAACGATCATCCTGACTGAAGCTGCTTCTTTTCTATACAGACTTCTACTAGGACTAATACACATAGCAAGAGATCAATTGGTCAAATTAATTTTGCTTATGCCAAACCAAAGTAAACCAGAACTGCAGCAACTCCAACAAAGGAGAATTTTGGGAATGGCATCATGTCTCAAGATGAATTGCTACAGCTGTCTCAAAACATGTGGCTTTGTAAAAAGGGAACATTTTTTCACATTAGCTGTGCTGAGTTAATTGCCATTCTCTTTACAGCTATAAAAACTTGCATTGTCTTGCTCACATCTGTGTTTTCTGAAACATAGCATTCTTATCATGGTCTTCTAAGAACTGATGGAATAATGCATTTCAGTAGTTGAGAAAGGCTTGAGTCTCAAGTCTCACTAGAGTGAAAGTCCCTTTAGCTTTAAATAGAGATTTGACTGATGAATTGAATAACCTGTACTTGATGAAACTGGTCTTCAAGAGTGAGTGGAACAAGACTGCACAGTGTCTTTTTGTCGTAAATTCAGCTTGATGAAGGCTGGGTAAGGTGATATTTTGAATAACACCACCATTACTATTGCTTTTCTGTGTTACAATACAAGTCCAGTAAAGACAATGAAGGTTTTCACTGAATAGAAGATTACAATAGTCCTGCCAATCCAGTTTTGGTTTGTTTTTTTTAATAGAGGATAGGGGAAATGGTTTTCCTTCTCACCTGCAAGTAAGAAGACCATGTCTGCTAAGGCTGAGTGCAAAAGAGTGATCATCATCTCAAAAGAAGCATTCAGGAGTCAGGTAAACTTCCCAAATATGCTCAAATTAGAGCTGTCATTTGTCTTTGAGTGAACAGATGGAAATAGTGAAAGAAGACCATAGCCTTCAAATGTCATTGGGAAAAAAAAATCAGGTACAAAGAGACAGCCAATCTAGGAGAAGAAGCAGCATGGTAGCCCTAGGCCTTGTGTTTGTTTAAAATTGGAGGACTGGTCACACAACTATTTCAGGTGGATCTTGTACATGTGTATGTGAATGATGAAAAGTAATTTTTTCAGTAAAAGTATTTCATGACTAAGAAAAAATTGCCAGTACTTTTTTGTAAGTGACTAAACTTTGGTCTGGGAATATTCTAATGCCAGCATTAGAATATTCCTGTACATCATATTTCATTTTAATTTGAATTAAAATGATGAATTAAAGTAACTGACATCATAATTTCCATCTTTTTTTTTTTTTTTTTTTAATATTCTGATGCAATTTCTTCCTGTGAGACTGAGCACAAGGTTTGAATCGATTTCTCAAGTTACAAGCTATGTCAGGTTTTGTACATATTCTCTTTGAAACATTTAAACCTATATTTTCATCTAAATATTTTGATTGCAATCAAATCAAGATATAAAAAAATGCATGTTGCCTGAATTAATGAATATTTATAGATATTAAAAAAAGCTAATGTTGACTTTATGTCAAGCACAATGCTGGAAAACATGGGGCATAGTAAAAAGAATCATAAAGAGGGTAAGAAATTTGCAAATGCACATGACAGACATCAATTTGGGAGTTTACAATGGAAACTTTTATGCAGATGGTCCTGAGGTATTTTTTTGTTTAATAATTTCATTATTGATATTGGTAAATATTGTGAGTATGCTTATGAATTTTGCCTCTATCAGATAGGCAGAATGACATCAATTATACAGAGAAGGAATGGTATGTCATAGAGGAGAGATTGAATAACCTTTAGGAGTAGGGTAACGGAAATGCAGTTAAATATTATGAGGGTCACTTATTAACATCAATTTTCAGTTATAAGATATCTTCAATTCCTCTATATTTTTGCTCTTATTAATTTTGGGCAGTCTATTTTGTGCCACCACTGTTTCATTTTTAACTGCTTTTCAAATCATACCCCTTAGGCAAACTTGTATTTTATTTTTTTTTTAACTCAACTTGAAAATGGTGAATTTATTTTTTTTTAACTAAAATAACCTCCAAACAGAATTACCTTAAACAGGAAAAAAAGTATTGCTCACTGAATTGTAAAACCCAAAAGCAACGCTGAAAAATATTTCAGTTTTTAGAACACCAACAGCCTACCTAAAAGGAGTTGAATCTTCTAAAACAGATGCTGTCTTGTGATAGAAGATAGATTGGCCTGTGAACCTGACTAAACTTTGTCTCTAATTAGTATGCAAATCTCACCTGCTCCAGGGCTCTTCTTCTTTCAAAAAGCATGATCTATTTAGTTTTTCTGTGTTTTCTGGTGAATAATCTCACACAGGAGGTTTCTTTTTCATTCCAATTTTCTTTGCACCTGTAATTTTCAAAGCATGCCGTACTGTTTTAGATCAATATTTTCTTCAAAGCATCAAGCTGAGAAATGTTAGCATTTCAGAAGTAAAAAAAAAGATTGAAACAAAGATAGACATTTAATAATAAAAATATTTTACTTAATGCTACAGGGTAAAATTCTCTGTTGCAATTTATGCTTAGTATAAAGAGGACTATAGGTATTGAATACTAGTTTAGTTTATCTGGTGTTTGACTTGATTAGCAAAATATTAAACACCAGAATGTTGAATGAAATATATAAATGCCTTTAAAATCCAATCTTATACCACTTAAAAAAGTGATGGGTTTTAACAGTAGTATCCCATCTTAGTCAATGTCATTGACTGAAACCATGTTAGCATGTTATGAAGTATAACATATAGGCTTTCTAAATATCTGTAAAATTCTGAAACTCAAACCTGATTTCCCTTCTCCTTCCCTCCCTTCCTTTTCCTTTTTGCTAATACAATTCCCTGTGTGCCAGCATGGAACATAAAGGAAGCATCTAAACAGCTGGACCTGATTCAGAATGTGGATCTTTTGAGGGATATATTCATGTCATCCGTCTTCAGAAAACTCCTTTCAGGACTCTGCCTTCTGAAAGAAGCAGCCCTTTTTCTGCTGTCTAGATAGGAAAGTTAGTTTTCTAGGCTTTAATGGTCAAAATTCTTAACCTGACTCCCTTCCACTATGCAAATGAGTCCCCGGGGCTGAATGCTTGTGCACCTACACCCTTGTCTGCACACAAGTGTGATCATGACCTGTGACAGCAATTCCTGCCTGTTTAGAGGGCTCTCCAAGTGCAATGAATGACAAGACTGTACATACAGCTTCGACTGTATATATTTGATGGGGTAAAAACTCTTGTATGAAATGCATGAAATGATTTAGCTACACCTGTTCTATATGCATAATTCCTATTTGGTGGCCTTGAAATAAAGAAAAAAGGAATTAAATACACCTGTATTTTATTTTCCAGTTCCGTGCAGGGTGCACCCTTGGACAAGTCACTTAGATGCAGATCCTGAAAAGTTTTCAAAGGCTCCAATTAATTCCAAAGGCATGTTTAAAGGTTTGGGCTTTAATCTTTCTAGCCTTTGATTTCCTTAGCTGTAAGATGAAAATGTTACTATGCACATTTCTCTGCAGCCCTTTGGAGACTTTTGGATGAAAGGTCCTGTAAAACTGTAAATCATGCTTTTATTATTTTCTTATTGGCCACTGAAGGGAATTTTGCATGGAATATAAGCATTTTGAACTACAGGGGTTTGCAGAGTTTATCAGAATCAAGAAATTTGCCCTACATATTTATGTAACTCTTATGAAATAAAAGGACCAAACATAAATAATGCATGAAACTATTTAAACTTTTTCCCTACAATTTTCTTATTATTTGATCTGATTGGATGGACAGCACTATTGAAGCTCTTCTGAGAAACTGTCTCATTCTCCCAGGAATAGTGCTTCTCGATAACTGTAGGAAATCATTTTAGTATTACAGATTCACCTGATTCTAGTTCAGCACTCAGAGGTGGAACCGGCAATCTTGTTAGCCAAAGACAATTCACAGAAGTATATTACAGGTGCCAAACTATAAAATTGTTTGTGACAGAGAAGAGTTATAGGTCAAAGAGAAGCAAATAGTCAAGAAGGAGAAGGTCATCACCATTTCCAGAATGATCACTATGATTTTGATTTGGAATATAAGAACACACAGAAATCAGTGGAAGCTTTGTGTTTAGCAGCACATAAGCACGAAGGAAGCAGTCTGCTCTTCAGTGTCAGCCAGGTAGATGACAGGCCCTTTGCTGCTGTAATACACTGGCCTGGAGGAATGGAACTCGGGGAGCGTGTTCAGAATAGTGTGCACTGCCCTGAGGGCTCCTGCTGGGACCAGTTGCACAAGTCCCTGCTGTGAAAGAGATTTATTTTTTCCCATTTACTATCCCGCTTGAAGGTTAGCCTTGTGCAGCCTGTTTACAGGGCTATTTTCCTGCTGTGCTCACCAGAAGACAAAGTCAAATTTAAACCAGAAAGATCTAGTTCATTAAGTCTTATTTTAAATACTTAGGTTTCTGCCTTCATTTCAAAGCCTTTCTTAGGCATGTTCAATAACTCTTCAGAGATAACCAGGCTTTGTCTAGTTTGATTTTCAGTTAAGCTTAGAGAAAGATTTTTGTCCAACAAATGCCCAAACTAGGATGAACTCACCCAGTTCAGAAACAGTGCACAATACAGGGCTGAATATTGGTACAGCAAAAAAGTCATGCTGCAAGCAAGCTATATTATATTCACATAATCAATTGAAAACTTCTCAGCTGTGTTCAGTTACATAGTAACAGGTACATTTTTATTACTAATATAGGGAAGTACTTGGGCCAACAATGGATAATCTTCAGATCCAATAGATGTGCTTGCACCAGTGGAAGGAACTTTAGAGTTTGGGATTAAATTTTAATGATTAAATATAGAAGATAACAAATACTATGCATGTGTCATAGTATATAATACCTGCTGTACTTCAACTGAGCTCTCTGAAAATGATTTGTAAATGGTTAAGTTATCACTGGGGGTGAAACTCAGACATTTCATATGAGATAGTGTCAGTTTTAAGTTGGTTAGTAGATACATTGAAATTTATGTGCGAATTATGCAGTAAATATGGTCTTCAAAAGAAGACATACCTCTTTCAGAAAAATAGGGAAGAGACCTCAGCTCTGCTGGAAGAGATGGAAACTCGTGGTGCTTCACCAGCTTAATCTCTCAATGTTCAAAATAACTTAAGACTCCAGATTGACAAGGTAGTATTTTAAAATGTTCATTTTAATATAGGACCTTGAAAAATTAATTTCTGAGGAAAAAAAATCTTGTAAATAAAATAATAGAGCTGAGATTTGTTAAAAAAAAAGTTGAGTTTTTTTTTCTACAATTCAGATTAATTTGGTATCCAGCTAATAAGAAACCATTTCAAACCTCTACATTTTGTCTCCTGGGTTAGTTCTCTATTCTTATTTGTCAAATTGTTTGCATTATAGGCCTCTCTCTCAAAAAAAAAAAAAAAAAGGCTTATAAAATCAGGTTAGAGCAGTGTGGATTTAAGGAAATCTAAAGGAAAATCAAATAGAACCTTTCTACTGAGATCCAGGAATAATTTGCACTAATGCAGTAAAATTTTCAATGTGTAATTAAGGACTAAAGAAAAAGAACCTGAAGTAAATTTACTCCTCAATTTAATGCTAAGAAAGCATTATTCAAGAGAATGCAACAACTTACCTTTTCAGTTCATTATTACAAATATATTTTCAGTTCATTATTACAAATATATTTAAGGACTTAACATTATTGATTATAATTTTAACTCAGCAGATTAGTGTAAGCATATTACCTTCAAAACATTACTGGCTAACAGAAGTGAGATTCTTTGTACTCTATTTTATTCTATTTTTTCCATTCCAAACTTGTTTGTTTGTTTTTTTCTATTCCTCTCCAGAGGGTTAATCTCGGAAGGAATGAAAAAGTGACCACACATCCTGAGACATTTCTGTTTCTTTCCCTTTCGCACAGATGATTGAGAAAGAGAGCTGCTCTTAAGGCAGGTTTCTCAAGCGGACATGAAACCAGAGCAGGTGCAAGGAGACCAGGCAATCGTGCATATACATTTTATTATTATTCTTCCTTTCTTTTAAATACATTTTTTTTTATTTTGAAGCAAGTCTTTGTCCTCAGATGACAATATATTTTATCTAGCAAGCTGACCCATCATCAGCTTTAAAAATGCACAATGGCTAGGATGAGTTTAACCCACACTTCATACCTCTTTAACTTTAAACTTCATTAATTTTCTTTAGAGAGATAAAAAAAAAGTGAAAGACCCTTTTAAAATAGAAATTGCTGACTTTGCTGGTCATTTTTTGTGGAAGAATAAAAGGAAAAAAGAATGAAATAAAATGCTTATAGGCTATGTTTATTAGATATATTAAGGAAGAGGATAATATTTGGTGCCAATGGAATGAAACAGAGTAGCAAGTGTTGGTACTTAAAATCAGTTTTCAATCCATGTAACAAAACCAGGATTAACTGGTTGCTGTCAAAGAGGTTTTATAGAACTTCTTTGAAAACGGCAGTGAAAAATTGTCTCGTGGTCAAACTTTCAAAGCACAACATCCTTTCTGCTGCAGCACACACCTGTACCCATTTGCTCCTACCAAAGCTAGAAGGAGACCTGAAAATCACATGACTCTCATTTCTGTCACCTAAAGAGATTATGTGAAGATGTAGAAGATATTTAATCCAAAGGATAGCACAGTTGTTCTAAAGAAAATATCTGACTGCCTTGCAATCTCTATAATTTTCCAGATTCTGTTTGTTAAATGCTGACTTGAATATAAAAATTTAAACTTCAGCAAATAAATTCTCTTTAAACCAGTTATAATTTCATCAATAGTGTCCTGGTCTAAGTTTTTTAAAACTGTTTTCCCTGTGTATTCTTTGTTTTAGATGAACAATCAAAAAAGCTGGCACACATTTTTTAGCTTCATCCCTGTTCTTTTTCTTTCTGGCCAAGTTCATCTGTATGCTACTAAATTGTTGAACAAAGAAGCACCATTTTCAAATATTCACAAGGGAAGGAAATGTTGTTTTCCTTGTGTGGGCTTCTTTTTTTGGCTTTGTTTTTGTTTGGGTTTTTTGTTTTTTTTTTGTTTTTTTTTTTTACTATTTTCCAGTTTTATGTACAGCTATAATATCTACTGCTTTGTAGGGTGTGTGTAATAAATGGGGTTTGAAATTCCTTAAACACTTTAGCTTCGCTTCAGCTATTAATCTCAGCAGCCATTTATTGGTTTGTATGCTACAAAGCAATGGAGATTATCCTTTAATTAATTCCATTGAGGGGTTCAGCTGCCATCATCAACCACAATATGGTTTCATAAATTAATCTTGTAGGGGAAATATAATGCAATTTATTATAACATTTATATTAAAATGCAAGCAATAAGACTAGAAATCCTGTGCAACAAAAGGATATATATATGTGTGTATCTCCCAAATGCAATAATTAATAGAACAATTGCATATTCTATTTTCATATTTTTGAACTTTTTAAAATATATTTAAGAGTCTATAAGAAAATAAAAAGATATTTTCTTGACTGCTGTCTTGAAATGATGAAACGACATCTTAAATATATCTTAATATATCTAGGTATATTAAAAATATATCACTGATCTTTAGATCTCTGCTTGAGATCTAACTTTCTCACTAATTAGTTTGTATTATTGTAGCTTAATCAGTTATAATAAGGTGTATTTGTACATGTGAGTACATGTGAGTACATTTGTACATGTGAGTAAAAAGGGAAAGCATCAAATACTGCCTAAAATATTGCCAAAATGTTTTGATGTCTGGAAGCTGAAGATGCTTGGCATGGGCACCTTTTCTGTAACAGGGGACTGATTATGTTGAAAGATCTGTTTACTGTACTGTTTTCTCTAGCATGACACTAAGCGGACCTTAGCTGTTGCTTTGGAAAAGACAAGAAGTATGACCTGGTTCAAAATTAATTTGTGTGCTGATAGTGTTGGTGTCAGCAGACCATGTTTGACTCCCAGGACAATGCTGGGAAATTTCCTTTCTTTGATGATGTTAAGTTTAAAGATTTCAGTCACACCTAAATTTTAATGGAGGTAGCAGAAAGAAATAGAGAAGTAAGATGGATCTTTTATGCTCACACAGACTAAAGTCAGAAGTTGTGCAGACCTTAAGAATTCCAGATAAGTTCAAGCTGACAAAATAAGGTATCATTATCAGTGCTGCTCCTTTCCTAAGTAGTGCTTTCAGTAGGATTTCTTGAAGATTGGCAATTTTATCTGTGCTAAGAAATGAACCAGATTGCGTGTTCTCCATAAAAGTCTTCATATAGCATTATTATTTAAGGTAATTAATTAAGTAGAATCCTCCAGACTATCTGCAGAAATAGCTTTATTAAACCCCTGAGGATTGTAAGACAATGTGAAACCTTTTTGTGAATTCGATGTAAATCCTAATATTTCACTGATCTGGGCAAAGAAATGCAGGGTTTAAAATAGAAAAGCTTTCTATACTAATTGTAAGTTTTTTGGTTATAGAAATAAGAAATTATGAGTTATTTTTCATCTTAATAAATAGACATTTCTGTGATTAATTAGTAATTTGTGGGGTGATTCCAATATATGGGTTGATTTCTGGCAGTGTAGGTCCAGTGTATTGATCAAGTTGTTAAAGGACAGAAGCAGAATTCTGTGTTTGCTGAAACATTATTAAATGTTCTGCTTTGAGAATTTGCAGTGAATAACAATAGAAATTACACCTGCTCAGTATCCCATAGAAAAACACTATGGCCTAGAAGCTTAGGTCAGCATTCAGGGCTGGAGCAGACTCACACCAGCTATCCAGGTTCTGAAGTGTGGACATGGTTATGTTGTGAACAATGTTGTGCTGTGGCAGCAAAGTCATGTTCTTAGTGAAAGCAGTCCTGGAAAGGCATGTGTGTTCCTAAGTAGCTAATAGCAAAGACAAGCTGCTGTCAGAACATGCTGTTTAAATGTAAAACACCCAGCAAGAACTGCCACTCACGTCTGCTCAGGAACTGATAATACAGCACATAGGCTGCAGTCACTTCCCAGGCTGAATGTGCTCACTTAGCAGGAGAACCAGTGCATGAGGTTGTTCCCAAGACAAGAATCATGGCTCCACTCCTTCACAGAATCACAGAATCAATTAGATTGAAAAAGAACTCTGAGATCATCTAGTCCAACCTTTGATGTAACACCACCATGTCAACTAGACCATGGCACTGAGTGTTGCATCCAGTCTTTCCTTACACATGTCCAGGGACAGTGACTCCACCACCTCCTTGGGAAGCCCATTCCAATATCTTTGTGAGGAAATTCCTTCTAATATATAACCTAAAGCTTCCGTGGCACAGCTTAAGAATATATCTTCTTGTGCTGTCGTTGGTTGCCTTCCTCTTGTGGTTGACATAATACATTCCAGAAAAACAGCATGTACATTGGAAACAAATGCATCAGGACCTGTTCAGTGCTTCCAGTTGTAGATGGAATTACTATCTTAATTTTTTAATAGAGAAAATACAGTTTGTAATCTGTGTATTTACAAATGGGGCTTTTTTTTTTTTTAGGTTTTTTTTTTGTTTTTTTTTTTTTTTTTTTGGTTGGTTGGTTGGTTGGTTTTGGTTTTGGTTTTGGTTTTTTATTTCCTCAGATTTTCTGGTGTCATTGCTTCCTCTTAGATCTCCCAGCTTATGAAAAGCAGCAAGGCTCTGCAAGATGTATTATAGAAAAATGATAATAACTACTTTAGAAATTGAAAACTGCTCTCACAGCATTGACTTTGTCACCATATTTCCATAATTTCTGTTTTACTCTTTGCAAGAGCAGTTATAATTTTATAGACTCAAGTTGCTCATATATTTTCAGTTAACATAGTATGGTGATACGCTGAACTGAAAAAAAACACTGGATCTACTGGTAAATCTGACTTTCATCAGGTTTGTATTGAGCCCTTAATGCTAGTGTGTGGAGCAGGTCAGATGTGCTGCAAGATCATAATGACTCGCAATAGCTGTGGAGTCATAATAACATATGTGTAAGTAGTTTACCATCTGCACAGGCTATTAATATTAATTCGTCCGATGACTGGATGAGAAGCAAATTCGTTTCATTGAGTATGAGAAATTGGAAGCATGGTTCAAACCCTCTGCAGTCAAATTGTCCAGGAAGAGACATGATGCAATTTATTCATGCTGGGCTTGTTACTTTATTTAATTATTTAATAGAAAAACTTTGACAGTCTAATTATATTGTACAGTTAGATTTTAGTAAACCTGGATATTATGGATTCTAGCCAATAAAAAAATTATGTAATATTTTCTCGTCTTAACTTTGATGGACTCTGTAGTAGCTTGTTATCATTCTTTTATTATAATATTGAATAATCAAATGAAAAATCTGATTGCTACCTGCAAATCCCCATATAAATTCTATAATATAGAATTCTATATAATAACATTCTATTTAAATCTTTAAAAGAAAAGGTGCAAGTCATAGCTTAATTTTAAATTTAGGAACTTAAAAGGAAAAGAAACTTTTTCTTTAAAAATTTTTCAGTGACCTGTTATGATAACTGGGAACATTATTACTGTTTGTATATCCATTTAGGTAGGCTCTTCATATGGAGTGTGGTAGGGTTCATGTTCCATTTTTCCTGTCTGTTTGCCTGCCTTGTTCTTTTTACATCTGTCTTGGACTGGCTTTTTAATAGCTGGTGGTACAGGGCTATCAGAAAGTGTCACTCGTGTGATCATTCTCTCAGGGTTAAGCATGGGGCTGCTGGAGAAGACCCAGGAGTATCACTCACCACGGGATACCTGGCCTTTCCCGTCACACTGGTGGCATTGACAACAATGCCTTTTCCCTCTGTATTCAATGAATATGAGCAGCAGCATTGGGAATCTGGGCTGAAAGGCCAAAACAATTATTCAAACCCACCTCACAATTGGAAAAGGTAATTTGTGTCCTCTCACACAAGACAATAGTGTTACATTGTGTCTTTCTGAATATGCAGTTTATGAAAACAGAAACCTTGAAAATCAAGAATGTGGAGTGTGGGTGCACAGCAAAGTACAGTGCCTTACCCTTCATCCCTGAGATGGGTTCTAGGCAGCCAGAGCAGACAACTCTTACCCATTTTTGTATGAAGTGAGGATACATGTGCCACAAGTGCATGTGGTATGAGGCACTATGAGCAGACTTAAGTTTGATCATCAGCTTCATCATTTGTGTTTTTCAAAAGTTTTGATTTGGCTGATGTTTTAAATGCATACAATTTTGAACCATCAGTGTAACATCACATTCATGAGCAAGCATTTATGCAATTATATTTATCAGTTAAAGGCATACTTGTGATTAGCTAAAGGCAGAGATGTTATGTGATTCTTAAATTCTTTTTCTCTTACTTAAATCATTCTTCAATAACCTGTTTGAAAAAGGAGACTATGACAGATTAGAAAGAAAAACAGAAATATCTTAAGTTTATAGATATAGTATTTACTGCTGGGCTGAGATGCATAATTCTCCTTCTCAGGCTTTGTGGCATTCTTAAACTGTTCTGTCACTATATCCTCTTCATCTTCATCTCATTTTCATCCAATTAGACCCTTATGTCTTAAGAACCCAGCCACAACTAAAAAGTCTGCTCTTGTCCTCTCATTCTTTTTGCCTTATCTTGCACTGCAGGCAACAGATCCAGCACAGTAATTCATTTCCCTTTTAAATTTTGCTCTTCTGCTGCACTGCTCCTCCTTGCCAAAAAACCCCCAACAAATCCAACAAAAACCAAACAAATGAAAAAACCCCACCCAAACCAAAACCAAACCAACCAAACAAAACTAAAAAAAAACCCAACAAAACAAACCCCCACAAAATTCTCAGTAAAAGGGCATGCTGTGAAGTTAAAAATAGTTAAGAAATGTTTTAGTATAGTCAGAATTATGGCTTGAACTCTATGTCTGTGGAAAATACGAGTGAATGTGTAAATACTATTACGTGTGAAAAAAATATGAGATTAAGATGACTACAAGAACCTCAGCAGCATGGAGGACCTTTTGAAACACACCAAATTACAGGACAAGCTGTGTAAACGTGGATTTCAGAGTATAGAAATATTTACCTTAAAGCCCATAAGAGAACTCAGAAGTATTTATATATATATATATTGTACTATTCAAGAATTGCATTTAAAATAAGCCTTGAATTAGAATAAAGTAACTTCTTGTAAGTGGTTCCCTTTCTTCAGAAGAAAATTAGTGGTAAGTTTTGATATCAGTCCTGTTCCTATTTCCATCTGTACAGTTTATGACACAGGACGTAGAGCTTTCTCTGAGTAGGGCATATACAGCCCTCCTGTCATGAGGTGGGGATGGAAGAACACCCTGATCAGCCCTGAAAGCATGATATTTTTAATATCTAGGACATCTTACCTTTGTAATGCAATGTTGGATCAGGCAATGAAGTCCTGATGCTGGGCAACTTTCAAGAGAGATGTTTATTCACTGCATTTTTCCTGGTCTAAAAGCCAGTATACAAAATGTCAAAAATAAAAAGGCTGATTAATTATGCCTGACAGAAGCACCATAAGGAAGGCCTGAGTACAGCACAGTGTACACAGGACTGATTGCCAGCATTACATCTGGGGACAAATGAGGAAATGGGGACTAATGAGACCTCCACTAATGCTTCCCCCTGCCACCTCCATTGCACTGCTCAGCTTCAGTGGAAAGAGAATGTTCACTAGACAACCGAGGAGGTGATTGTGCTCAAGGATTTTAGTATTTTATCACACTGAATTCCTCAGCATCATGCAGGATCAAAGGATATGACAGCACAATGGACAGATGAAATAATTGAAAATCAAGGTGTTATATCCACATGGAAAAAATTTCCAATAAAGATAAAAATTAAAGCATCCAGATTTCCTGGATAATAGGGTGAAATATAGAAATTTCTTTGTTTTCAAAAAGGTTTATGTTTTCAAATATGGTAATTATTGAAGTTCTGTTGAAATCAGTGTAATTATGTTGATTTACACAAGCACAAAATCTGACCTAAACAGAAAAACAGGAAAAAAGCCCCCAGCATTTTCTTCCCTCTCTTCCAACATCTAATCTTTGAAGTGTGAAAGGGTCCTCATACAAAATGAAAGCAAATTTAGAAATAGTGAGAATGTCTTAAAAAATAGACTGTTTCATGGATTTGAAATAATGATTTTTCCTGACTATTGTACTGTCTTAGATAAAATAGAAGAAAATTTCTACCTGCAAGCACCAGATTCAGTAGGTCTCTAGAGGTTTAATCTTTCACAGATAGCAAGAAATCTGAGACAAGTGAAAACTTACAGCTCTGCAAAATAGAAGTTACTGATGGAATTATGTTGTTCCATTTTATGAACTACACCATTTATCTTTATTTCTTTGTAGGTGATGCTTTCTGTGAATACTTCAGAGCTGGGCCATGATAAGAGTAAAACCAGATGCAGGAAGTCTGTGTGATATAAATAATGATTCTGCTTGACAAAATACTTTTGACATTTTAAGAGGGATACTGTTGAGCAATTTGCTCTGGTTTGTTGCTCTCCCATGAAAGAGCTAATTTAGTCCAGTTAAAAACCAGTTTTCTCATTGGCTCTGAAAAAATTAGTACTTTGTATGCAGTTCATATCCACAGCTTCCCTGGGAGCTGGCATTATTAACCAAATGCTAGCCCAGTCCTTTTCAGGCATGGCAAAGTCCTGGTAGATTTTTTGTCTAGCACCTACGTCTCCTCCTGTAGAAACACAGTCTAAATCCACTTGTAAGCCAGTGATATAAAAATCTTCATGTCAAACACTAATAATATTGGCCATTACATTTTTGATTGCTGTTGAGTTTACCTGACATGTTTTTGGAAGTTGCTTAAGCAGAAAAACAACCAAACAAAAAACATGCTAGTGGATCTGTGGAAGGTGTTCTGGTTAAGGCTGGGATAGTCAATTTTCTTCTTAGTAGCTATTACAATGCTGTGTTTTGGATTCAGGAGGAGTTGATAATGTTGGTAATACACTGATGTTTTGGTTGTTTCTGAGCAGTACTTACTGTTAAGAACTTTCCAGTGTCTCATGCTCTGTCAATGCGTAGGTGAACCAAAAGCTGGGATGGGGCACAGCCAAGACAGATGGGGCACAGCCAAGACAGCTGACCCAAACTGGCCAAAGGGATATTCCATACCATAGAACATCATGCCCATTATATAAACTGGGAGGAGCTGACTGGAAGGGGAATGTTCTCTGCTTGAGGACTGACTGGGCATAGGTCAGCAGGTGGTGAGCAATTGTACTGTGCAATACTTGGTTTTCTTGGGTTATACCTCTCTACCTCTCTCTTTGTCTCCATTATTATTAATATTATTATCATCATTGTCATCATCATGAAGTTTCACTTTGTTCCAACCATTGAATTAGTCTTATCTTAACAAGTATTACTTTTTGTTTGTTTGTTTGTTTGGGGTTTTTTTGGTTTTTTTTTGTTTGTTTGTTTGTTTTTGGTTTTTTGTTTTGTTTTGTTTTTTTTTCCTTTTCGTCATTGTCTTCCCCATCCAGTCAGGGACAGTGAAAGTGAGCAAGCAGCTGCGTGGCACTTATTTCCTGGCTGGGATTAAATCATGACAGAAGGAAAACAAGGAAGTTTAGGTATCAACTATTTCAGCTAGGCTGCCGAAGGGAAACTTGTCAACAGGGATATTAGAGATGGAGGCAATATGAGCAGCACTTCATCATCCCTGGGAGGGTCCCCAAGGCCATTAATGACTTCAGCTTTACAAACCTCATGCTTATGAATTTATTTCTGGTCCTCCAAAGGATCCCATGTGCCATCCTCTAGGCCCAGCAATGTGGGATGCTATTGGTACAATATTGGAGGGCCCATCACATCATCACTCATTGGTTTTTCATAGAATCATTTAGATTGGAAAAGGTCTTAAGATCACTGAGTCTAGTCATTTACCTTACACTCCCAAGTCCACCACTGAAACCATGTTTTAGGGGCCACATCTGCATATCTTTTGAGTACTTCCAGGGATGGTGACCTGACCACTTCCCTGGGCATCCTCTTCCAGTCTTGGACAACCCTTTTGGTGAAAACATTTTTCCTAACATCCAGTTTAAACCTCCCCTGGTGCAACTTGTAATTTCCTCTTGTCCTGTCACTTTTTACTTGGGAGAAGAGGCCAACCTTCACCTCATTACAGCCTCCTTTCAGGTAGAGGTAGGGAGCAATAAGTTCTCTCCTGAGCCTCTGTTTCTCTAGGTTAAACAAGCCCAGCTCTCTCAGTCATTCCTCATAAGATTTGTGCTCCAGAACCTTCACCAGCTCCATCACCCTTCTCTGGACAAGCTCCAGCACCTCAATGCCTTTCTTGTAGTGAGGGTCCTATAACTGGACACAGTACTCAAGGTGTGGCCTCACCAGTTCAGAGTACAAGGGGACAATCACTGCCTTGGTCCAGCTGGCCATACTATTTCTGATCCAGTCCAGGATGCCAGTGGACTTCCTGACTACCTGGGCACAATGCTGGCTTGTGTTCAGTCAGATGTCAACCAGCACCCCAGGTCCATTTTTTCCAGGAAGCTTTCTGGAAAGTCTTTGCAAAGCCTGTAGGCCTGCATGGTTTTGTTTGTTTTTTTTTTTGGCCCAAGTGCAGGACACAGCACTTGGGCTTGTTGAACCTCATATGATCAGTCTTGGCTCATCAATCCAGCCTATCCAGAACCCTCTGCAGAGGTTCAACCTTCCAGCTTAACTTGGTGTCATCTGTAAACTGACTGAGGGTGATCTCAATCCCCTTGTTCAGATCATCAATAAAGATGTTAAATAGAACTTGCCCCAAATCTGAGCCTTGGAGAACACCACCGGTGACTGGCCGCCAGCTAGAGGTAACTCCCTTCATCATCACTCTCTGGGACTGGCCATCCATTCAGTGTTTTACCCAGGAAACAGTGCACCTATCCAAGCCATGAGCAACCATGGCCCTTCTGATTTTCTCCCTCTATAACCTCATGGCATCCTTAAATTGGGTACAGGGCTTTCTCAGACATACTTCAGACCACATGTTAAGAATTATTTGGGATATGGGGAATTAACACTCGTTTCATAAGCCACTATTATTCATACAGAGGACAAATCAAAAGAAGAAAGAAGGGCCTGGCATCTCTACTCTATGCAGAAATATATAAAATGCAGTGTATAGAATTTAGCACAGTGCAGGTCTGCAAGAGGGATTTTAGCTGATAGAAATTATACCTATTATTAACAGTCAATCCCCCAAATATTATGCTTTATCTTTTGTCCTCCTCTATACACCTTTAAACACACCTTTTTTTTTTAACAATTAATCTATTTTTTGTTTGTTTTTTTTATTTAGTTTGAGTGGTATATTTCCCTTGATTTTCTTCAGAAAACAGCAATTCTGTCCTTCGTTGATATATCTAGTCTACTTGCCATCCTTCATTCTTATACTCTGATTATTAGATTTCATTGCTTCCTTGTCAATAAACTACATTCATTCTCTCTGAACATCCAGTCTCTCTATCTAATAAGGTCACAGGGCTTATATAACGAAAAGAATTACTTTTTGGATGAGAAAATAAAGTAGGATGTGATATTTCCATATATCCTAGCCATTTCAGGTATATCACTGAAAAAAAAAGAAAAAAAAAAAGAAAAAGTATCCTTGTGGCTGTTGGTGGAAATGGCTATATAAACTGATGAAAAGGAATTTATTTGGATTTTGTTGCCTTCCTTTTTTATAAATCTCATTTCCCTAGAAGTGGGTTACATGTCTGGCTTGTACTGGAAATTTTATTTTCATTTATGATGCTAATTTGGAAAAATTGAAACTGTTTCAGGTCTGAAGCCATCTTTTTATAATAAATACATGTATTTGAATAGAACTTTTAGTTTTCTTCAACCGGGAAATTTTCCTTAAAATTAAATTTGACTTACAAGATTATTGGGCTTTTACATTCCTTTAAGTATTTCTAACTTGTACGTTACTTAAATTCTGACATACACTAAAAATACTGAAGTTTCCAATTTATTTACAAAATGTGCACAGGTAACAAGTGTCTCTCAACATGTCTTCTGTTTGGGAGACAGAGGATGTTTTGGCACACAGAGGATAGATTTGGCCTAACCTGAAGTGAGCTCTTGACTGTTGGATGAAGTAGTGTACTGGTGATACAGATGCATGCCATTTAGTGTCTAATAGTGCTATCTATTTATGTAAGTTTTAGTTCTTAAAGTTTCAGCTATTAAGATTTCAGTTAAAGGTTGTTTGATTTTAATCAAGTGGTTGATTATATATTGTGATGAAATACCTTATTTTTTTTCTCTTAATTTATTTGATAAGCATGGTAGAAAAAAATCCAAGATGTTAAAGAGACTGAGTGGAGGTAGTGAAATACACTATAAATCACAAGTTTTGGTGGACTAGGAAAGAGACTGTGACATTCCAGCTAAATATACATGAGGAAGATGGTAGGTAAAGCAGAATATCTGTAAGTGAGCTCATTTGCCTTTGCTCTGGAGAATTTTCAGTACTGTCTTTGTTTCAGCTGAATGGGGCTTTATTATTTTAATTAGCTTAATGTCTTTGGCAGGGAACTACTTTTGGAACAATACAGGAATAGGATGGGGATAAAATATAAGGAAATAGCACCTTAGCGTCACTGAATTAACCCATCAGTAGAAATAATTGCTGATGTTAGGTATGCTTGACAGAAAGCTTGCAGCAGCACTGCTGTGTTGGTTATCAGCCTAGATCTATATATTCAATGCATTTCTAACATGATAAATAATTCCTTCTGAAAGAGAAAAGGCTAGATTTTTTTTTTTTTAATCACTTATAAGCAATGGAAATATCAAGCAAGATAATTGCAAGAAAGATTTCAAATGAGCATAAAAAGACTGTGGCAAGAAGCTATCATTTTACTGGTAATGCCTTACTTTAAAATGGAGAACAATTTTATTCTTTCTAATGTACTCAAAGAATTTTTTCTTTAATATATTAGACATATTACCCCTAATTATTAGTCTCATCTAAAGATTGTCTGCTGTGGGTCTTCCTGAAAAGCTCATGTAGAGCCATTTTACACCTCAAATAAATCTATTCTTTCCTGTGGTGCAGTAGTCAAGGGTTTATCACATGATGGGGCAGACTCTCTAAAGCAGTCTCCTCTGTGTATCACTGGAGCAATGCCTCTTCATTGGTCTATATGCAGACTTACAAAGAAAACACTGTAATGTCTCCTGGAAAGGCGAGTGGAGCCTATGGCAAGGCAAAGGGGCAGATGCTTTGCCTTATTTGGGACTAGTGGCTGGTGCTGGGCTGCAGTTGCTCATAGCCTAAAGCTTTCTGCTTGGATGCAGATGGGATTAAATGACTTTCATAAGGCTTGCATTGGTCATCTTGATGGGAAGGAGTAAGAAAAATAGAAGATATATTGCACTGCTAAGAAACAATTTTTAAACACACACTTTTCTTCAGTCTTGTGTTTTTTCAGCCTCAAGTTACTGTATAATTCAATTCCAAGCATCATGACTGTTTGGTCAGTGGAAGAAAATTTACTAAAAACTTGTTGTGGAAAATGATTGATCTTACTTATCCTCCTTTTCACTTTCCAGCATTTAATTTGAGTTGTAATATTTGTTTAAAGAACAATAAAGATGAGAGTCTTTACCAACTGAAAAACTCGCAAATTTGTGGTGAAAATCATTCTAGGAAAAAGAAGGTATACAGGGAGCTATTAAACATATTTTAAGTGGAATTTAGCCTAGAAGACCTTTACATTTATATAAACAATATTGATAGGAGACTAAAAAAAAAAAAAAAAAAAAGGCATTTTATACTGTGATGTGTTATGCACCTAATAAAAAACCTACAAATGTTAGGAAGTTTTATTACAAAGGTTGCATGATTAAACTTTTTGTTTCTAGTCTTCCTTCATACTGCTGATATTTCTGTGAATCCCTAAGTTTGTGGCAATAGTGGGGGAGGTAGTTACACTGTATTTGAAATCAGAAAAAAAAAGTTTGATAAAATGTAGATGATGTCCTCAATACAAGTCGATCATAAGGCTGTCACAGACAAATGTAACCTTTTTTTTAACTATAGAATCATGTATAAGATATGAAAGTATTGCTGTACATAAACGTGCTATATTTCAACTGGCAGTTGAACACTCAACTATTACATCTGGTATTTTGCCCTTCTAATTTTAAGATCTTTAAAAATTTTTAACTTTTCATGGTGGAATGTTTCCTATATAAGTACCCCAACACTGTCCCAAAGGTCACCTTTCTTTTTCTGTGCTGTTCATTTACATTTCTAAGGGTTTGATTCTAGTTTTACTTCTGTTTATCTCCATAGATTGTATTGATATCACTATTCCTTCTATGTGGAGAGTAAAATAAGATTTACCATGATAAAACCCAGCAGAATCAGACTCAAACAGTTAAAGCCTATGTTTTAATATTTGTACAAATGAAAGTACTATTCTTTTCCATGTCATTCTCATCCACCTTACACTGTGGACTATCTCAGTACTTTCTAAAACTTAACAAATTAAATATGTCTTAATTTCTGATTATACCAACTGCTTCTTCCCTTTTTCTCTTCCATGATATATTCAACTTGGTCCAGACTGTAAGAGGTTTATTATGCTCATGAAAATGCAACAGCATTACCTCATTACACTAGAATTTATGTGCAAGAATTAAAAGAAACATTTTGAAGGCTATTTAAAATAGATATAAATATATCTGCCTTGATTAAAGCTAAGTAATTTAATTTAACAGAAACTGTTAAATAAACAGCATGTTTTAATAGGTGGCAGAGTTCTGATGCCAACGAGTGAGGCTGCCAGAAACTTTCAATCATAAGTCTCTGTTTTCAGTTGCTGATAGCACTGCCAAATGTAAACCATTGTGGCTCTAACACTCTAAGCTGAATATATCCCTTAGATATTTTGTTAAGTTTTGATTAAAATAAGTTCTTCCTTAAGAAAGCTAAGGAATATAAACTCTGTTATGCCCACCACTCCCCCAGCTCCCTTTCCCCCCCTCCATTCCCCACGTTGCATCTTCCTGCCATGCAGGAGGCATGAAGGGAGAAAGGGGAGAAAGCAAATGGCTGGACAGGCCAGGAGTAAAAGGAACCATGGAAATAAAAATATTAAGGGGAAGAATGTAGATGGACATGAAATAAATATTCCCAAGGAAGATACTAGAAATTGAATAGCAGCAGGGGAGGAGTAGTGGCAGTTATGTCAGCAAGATGAATATGGGCTTGCTCAGGATAAGAGAGAAAAGTAAAAATGTGGGTAGGAAAAGACAGGCAGGAGTCAGCAGAGGATACAGGAGTTTGGGAGATACAGTGGGAGAGGAACTACATAGGAGGTTAGGATAAAGAAAAGACTGATAGGGAACCTGATACAGACATATTTAAAACCCACAGAATATATATATTTTTAAGATATCAAAATAAATTCCATCATTCATGTATATCTGCTTTCACTTATTTATAAAATAGCAGACAGATTTAAGTATGCCTTCACTGCCTGAAGGTTAGGACCATCTGGAGACTAACAGTGTAACCAGTGTTAGCACTGGTTTAGCACAACCATCCTTGTTGAGCACACAAACAGGTTATTTTTTTTTCAGCAGTGCTATATGTTTTTTGTTGGGTTTTTGTTGTTGTTGTTGTTGTTGTTGTTGTTGTTTTTTGTAAAACTTTTTTTTATTACACTCTCTCTGAACTGTGCCAAAAGAACGCAAAGGATGCAACTGAAGGACCTAGAAATTGTGTAACACCTGAATTAAGGTTACTCAGGCAACCTGAATTATTACTTCACACGTATTCATTTTGATCCAGTCTTTCACCCCACCACAACGACTACTATATGCATTTTTCCATCCCTCATCTCTATTCAGGTCTGGATCTTTACAGGGCAAAAGACCTTCTCCTCTGCCCTTGTCACAATTTTCCTCAGAACAGGAACCACAGGTTTGCTTTGTTATGGTGGGGATTAAAGAATTCCAGCTGGTTTTCAGTAACTGGTTTTCACAGTGAGCCTTTTTCTTGCTCACATCTGGAGATCTGTGTATGAAAATACAATTATATGCCTACCTTGTTGCTTAATAAGTTTTGATAAATGTCATTGATCAAGTAGAGCTTTATGCCTTGTTTTCTGCCAAAGAATTTGTTTGGTTTTTTTTTTTAAATATTACTTTTATCTGTAAGGCAGTAGTAGGTAAATTTAGTGGTAAATGATTCTGTATCTCTATTACTGTTACTAAGATATTACAAAGAAGAATTATATACAGCTGTATATGTAAATGTAACATTACCCAGATTATGAGCATTTCACTGACTTCATCAAAGACACTAAAATTACCAAAGCATTAAAACCACATTACACTAACATGTTTTGAACTCTGTTGTTAGAGGCCAAGGCCATCCACAACACTATGGTTGTTGGTGATTATTTAACTTCACATGCTTGTCCATTTCTGTTGGTAAGAACAGGATGAAGAGCCATGTGGTGGCAAGCATAAGGTGTGAGAGAAAATGGGAAGTGTTCCTACAGACATGTTTCTGCACAGAAAATCTTTGTGAAGCACCTGCAGAGGTCTTGTGTGTTAGATTTTTTTTAGCTGAATCAGACTCAAGCCTTTTTCTAGAAGGCATCAGCACACAGACTCTAGAATATGTTACTGAGTGCTCCATTGCATTTTGGTGGAAAAATTGTTTTGCAAAAAGGTCTTCTCCCAGTATGTAAAACCATTACAACCTTAGCAGGGATCGTAATGATGCCTGTTCCCAGATGCGGCAAGTATTTAATTGGAAATCATCTAATATATGATAAAAGCATCATCCCAGAATGCAACCCATCGTAGAAACCAATGTCCATGCCAAATGTCAAAGAAACTAACATGTTTAGCAAAATCAATCTACATATTACAGTCATTACAACATTACCAAAATTCAGGTTATATGAGTTTAAAGTAAGTAGCCTTTCTGATAACTTGTTAAATAGTAGAATTGTTGTGGCTGTGACAATGAAAGAATACAAAAGTGACAACACTTCTTCCTACAAGTATCTTTAAATAGTGGCATTCTGTCTTCTTGACATCAACTCATGTCATTCCTAGTTTTAATATGCATACAAAAATAGCATATTTTTCCTGCCTCATTAGCACAACCATATAAAACCCTGAAAATGAAAGTGATACTGGCATTATTTTTGAAGAAGGAAATTAAGATGAAGGAAAAATGTGTGAATCTAATACATCTCATATGCCTAGGCATATGCTAAAATAACATGAACTCATGTTAAAAACATTCAAACCAGAGCCAGATCAGAACTAATTTTCATTTATCACAATTGTAACTGAATTTTTTAACCTTTTATAGAAGGACAGAATTATTGAATAGTAGTAGCTTCCAAATTCTTTCTGTTGCAATGTATAACTTGTTTGATTTTGATTTTTTATAATGTGAGACACATATTGTGCAAAGAATATAGGTATGGAATGCTTGTAGAGATAGCTGGAGAGAGACAGGAGAGTTCTTTGAATTCTTGAATAGCTCAGAAATACTATAAATTTATTATTTATATTTTATTTTTTTAAACCTTTGGTATCAAAGTTATTGCAAGTGCAGGTGAGTTGCAGACATGCCTTTCCCCCCTAGTGTTGATCACATAAGTTAAGTGCGAGGTGTTGATTCAGCTCAAAAGCAGCCCTACAGATCTCTCCACAACTAAGTCTCTAGTGATCACTCTCCAAAAAGAAGCTGTATTTGGATTCTTTTTACAACCGGTGACCAGTAAGACAGTTTTACCTCTTCAAGAAAGGATGAAGTTCAGGTCACACCTGCCCAAAGACAGCAAGTTTCTAGGCATACTGATGAATTTAATCTTGTTTTAAACATTACTTTTATCTGTAAGGCTCATCATAAAGGGACATCACAAGATAGTAATACTGAAGGTGTAGAACTAGGGAAAACCCTGAAGCTTATCCTGAGGTTGTTAATGAACAAGAGTGAGCTAGGTGGTATTTCTACTGAAAGAGTTCACAGACCTCTGGCCCCAAAACCTTCCTATTGCTTGTGAGCCTTAACAGATGTATTCTTCCTGTTCACAAAATAGAAGCCATCTCACACACTGCAAGAGAAAGAAAAATCTCTTTTGCCAACATGCGATCCATTTAACAAAATGTTATCGAAAGATTTTGCAAAGCTATTGGTGGAGGAAAGTGATAAAGAAATGACATAATGAACAGGAAAAACTAGGCAACGTTAAATAAGGTCCCCCACCCTATTTCTCTGGATGAAGAGATTTATCTGTTCTAAAAGCCTCATGAATCATACAACTTAATAAATATTCATTGAATATTTTTGGATGGAAGGATCATGCCATCTTTCATGAAGTGATTTGGAACTTATGAATACATTTCATGATTATGTCAGATGCTGTTTTGCTGTGATTCTTAGATAGACACATAGGTAGAGTTTTTGAAAACAACCCTTCCTCTCTAAGTCAACAACAAACTGTGCTGCCTTAGGACTCCTTTTCTGCTGTCTACTCAGGGCTAAGAAAGAAAATCACAGTGGATCAGGTAGAAGGGGAGAAACAATAAGCTGGGAAATTGACAGGGATAATCAGGAGGAACAGAAGGATAATTAACCAACATAATTGTTTGTCATCACTTGGACAATTATAAATCTCAGAAATATATTTCTCAAAGTAATTGGATAATTTATATACAATAATTTATATTCAATTTATAAGAATTGTGCATAAAATAAGAAAATTATTTTGGATGAGTGGAACCTGATTGTTTTGAAATAAATATTCAAGAGATACAGTTTTTGCTTTAGGAAAAGTCAACTAGAGTGGGATTTTCTAAAGATTTAACAAGGAGGTTGGTGATAAAAATATGTTCTCTCTGTTATTTCCCTAATTTTTTTTCAAAAAATAACATGAAAATTACTGCACGTAATAAAGACTGCTTTGTGTTTCTTGGAAGTCACCATCCATTTTCCAAGGGAGCCAGTACAGAAATCACAAATTGGTGTTAGATGTGAAAGAAAAAGAAGAGACTCAATGCCATGATAATAGTATCCTCTCTTTTACAGATCTGAGAGTGAATGAAGTATCCATTTTAACAAGTCAGGAAGAATAAGTTATTATTTTGTGCATTGAACTCTTCAAATTCACATATATCCACCAGCAGAGATATTATGTGCGTAAGACAGTCATAAAAGGATAAGTCATTTTGTTCTTAGCAAATTTCAGTACTTTTTTACTTTCTGTAGTTGACATTTCTGCTTAAGATTTTAACAAATAAATATAATAAATATAATAAAAATATAATATAAATTAAAAAATAATAACATTTTACCAGGATACTAGTTTTATTTGGCAGGAAATATGGTAAAGGGGGTGACAAAGAAGAATTACTTCAGTATGAGAAGTCTGACATTACAAAACAGTTCAATTTAATTATACTGGGCAACTCTGTCTTTGAAATTTAATGAATTCTTCATCTCATGCATTCTGTACAATCTTAAAATAATAATTGCAGAATGCAAGCTTCCTTCCCTTGATGGTATAGAAATAATCATATTTAATCATTCAGACACTCTGTGCTCATATACCTAAGCAAATTTTCTGGAGTCTGCTATGGATTCTTGCAATGGAGTAGTGATATCTCTGAGCCTTACCACCTCTCTGGGACATAGACCAGCTTTGGCAAAGTTCGTTGTGACTGAATGATAATGAGTGCCCCAAGAGTAGTTTCTGACCTGCTCCATGGCTCCAATTTAAAGTTGTTTAAAAGGACCCTACATCTTTGTGGAAGACCTTTGGATGTTTCTTGCTTACAATGAGCTCTGACTTCACTTCTTCCTGATGTTAATGCCAAATTTCATCTCATATTTAAACTAAAAAATTAACTTGGAAATGTCAAAACTGCTTGAAATGTCTCTCTTTTCAGCAAAGACTTTTCCCAATGGGATTTTCATAAATAGTCAAAGTCAATTAAATGCTTGAGATTAAAATAACAAAAAAAAATCTTTAAAAATCATGTAGATGTGTTTGGGACCCAAACAGATAGTGCTAATCAGTGGCAATTGCTTCCTCTGAGCCTCTGGGAGTGAGAAAATTAGCATCACTAAGCTGCACACCTTACCTAGATTTTTACACATTTTGAGCTTCCTGTCAGCAGCCTGGATTTTTAATGTAAAAGACTTAATAAATGTGAACATTTTTTAAAAAGACCCAAGAATGACCCTTGCTCTGCACTAATAGAGGCTGCAGCTTCCTGCTATGGGAGTGAATTCAAATGTCCAAACCTTTAGAGAGATTAGGTAGCCTCACTTCTGTTCCAGCATCTCATTTTTTCAGCACATGAATATGCATGCAGATAGAAGCAAAATTAACTGTGTCATTAAAACAATTAATTGTGACTGCATGCCAAAAAAAGAAACCACTCCATAGTGGTTACAGGGAAAAATAGGTCACTTTGGCCAGCAGGTTCAGTTTTCATTTCTGACCCAATTAAAAAATACTTCACTCAGAATAACTGTTACTTGCAGATTAGCAGTCCAGCATCATATGTCTTTCAATTAATTAATTATGAAGGATATTTCTATTCTAGGTCATACAACATAGGATAAATCTCAGCTTCAGTGATGTATTAATGAGCAATGTCAGAACATGTATTGATTCATTACTTTCATTTAATGGCTTGGAAATGTTTGATACTCTTAATGTATTAGGAATGCTCTACCATCCCTCCATACTCAAATTTCTAATATGTTTTAAAGAAAGGAGCTTGAAATGTGGGATCAATATTTTTATAAGCTTTAATAGGAAGCTGAGTAACTTTTCAAGGTTAAATATGACTGACTAGATTATGAAATGGAAAATTTTCTTTTCAATTTTGTATTTATTTAACAAGAGAGACCCTGAGATTAACTCAGTTGGTTAGAGCATGGTGCTAATAACACCAAGGTCATGGGTTTAATCCCTGTGTGGCCCATTCACTTAAGAGGTGGACTCGATGATCCTTGTGGATCCCTTTCAACTCAGAATATTCTGTGAGAGCTGTGAAAGATTATTTATACTGTATGGGTTAACTCAAGCACAGTATATGACTAAAACTGGCAGGTATACAGTGGTGCTATTGTACAGATACTTTTGCATTTGCTGCATGTCTTGAGGGAATGCCTTCTAATTGGATAACTGAAAAGTGACATTAGAAATAAAACTATTTGGTGTTTAGAGTCACTTTATTTTTTTTACTCCCGTTGTGTATAATTTTAGTGAGGGTGCTTGGTTATTAACACATTAATATTTTCCCACATATCCTCATATATGCATTACTTCCTCTTAAAATTGCTCTATAGTAATTTACAATATATTGGCATAAAGCACCAATACCTAATAGAATTGTCTATTGACTTAGAGCAATGAACAATGGCAGAATTTTATGCTTCTAATAAAGATGAAGGCACAGTTTTAATGTGACTATGTTTTTTATCATCTTAAAAACCCCTTATCTTATAAATGTGGATTGGTGGAACAAAGTTTCAAGTGATTATTTTCTAGAAGACCAGCAAGTAAATAACAAATAAAACACCATAAATTAAAATACATACATAATGGAATTTCTTGGAGCAAAAAGAAATTTGTAACAGTTTTACAACTTTTTCTGTTGGCTGCTTAAAAACTTTATCTTCTAATGGGTCTCTTTTGGTCATTGTTACAATTAGGAGGTTTTTTTGTTGTTTCTTGTGTCTAAATTTGCAAGATCAGTTTTTGGCCTTGCTGGAACTTTTTAGAAACTTTCTTGGGCTTTTGTACTCTATAGGATCTGTGGAGTTATGTGGATTTTTTCTTAATCAAACTAAATAATGAATCAGGTTAATATATAAACCTTCTATTTGTAAAACCTGGAAGAAAGTGTAGAATGTGAGGAAATAAGTCAAGAACCATCTGGAATTGCTTACCCCTCAATTTTCCCAGTTTTTCTCTCACAGAGTGGGGCTGTCACAGGAATCTAGCCCTAAAATGGTGTTTGATATAGCCACATTACTTTTACAGAAAATATTTCAAAAGGCATGTACCACAAAAAAGAATGATTTCACCAGCCATAGAAGTTCACCTAAATCTCAAGTAGCATCTCTAAATAAACAGTTTGATTTAACTCTGAGCAAATAGTCTGTAACAGGAAGGAAAGGTACCATGTTCAGCTGTAACTGCAGCACATGTCACTGTAGGCCGTGTACTAACATCAGTATTGCAATTTGCATGGGACAACATGGTTTAAAATAGTGAAATCTTTGGAATCAATTAAGCAGTATTAATTATAAAATTACTGATAGTCTTGCTAAAAGCTACTGAAGATATTGCTCTTAGCTCTACCAAATCATTTTTCCTGAAACCTAGGTTTTAAAAGCTGATTATGTTTGTCTTTTTCTTTTAATCAACATCATCTCCTTCTCTCTCTCTCTCTCTCTCTCTCTCTATATATATATATATAAATATATATATATATATATCCATGAGTATATGCAATTTGAAATTAATCTATTTAAAACAAAAATTGATCTTAATAGTTACATTTCTGGTTAAACCAAATAGTTTGGTTGGTTTGTGGGGGTTTTTTCCCCCTAAATTAAAATCAGCTATAACTAATTTAATTACATAAAAAAGTAGAATAAAATCAAGATCAGTACATCTGTTTTCATACTTACAACAGCAAACTCCCTCAGAATTCACAATTTTTTTCTCATAATTATAATGTCTTTCTTTGTTGAAATTTTCTGTTTCTTCACTGCTTTGGTTTTGCTAGTAAAAAAGAAAAAAGGGAATATTTTTCATTTAGACCTATTCATTTGAAGCTGACAGACAAATAGAGGGAGAAAAATACAAGAAAGTTTGGGGGGGTTTATTATGTATACTTCTAATAACAAACAACAATGGCAATGAACATAGAAAAAATATTTGGTCTCTATTTCTAGAGGCCAAGATAGTAACTCAGAAAATCACGTAGTTCAAACTACTTTTCAGACCTTTGAGCTCAGCTCAGGCTTGTCAGGGCTGTTCCATGCTGAGGTGGAGCCACCAGAGCCTCCTGGGAACCTACCCCACTGTCCCGCCCTGTTCCCCTGTAAAAAAGCCATACCATCGGTTCCACTGTCTGTGCTCTGAGAAGGGACCATCTGGAAGACAGCAGAGATAACGTTTCAAGTTACAGGACCAAGATGTATTGAAAGTTGTAGGTCGTAGGTACGAGCCTTGAGTGCCTTCTCAGTTTGATTCTTCACACATCAGAGGGCCAAATCCTGAAATTGTTAACTAGTGAAAATGCAGGACCCAATGGAAACAATTTTGTTTCAGAAAAAAATCTTGACTTAAGCTTTATACTATTGGTTAAGAGTAGTGGCAAATAGCTGTTTTCAAGGGCAGTGTCTCCTCATTTTCTCTAATAAAAAAAATATAATTAATGTGTAAAAGAATTATGCTATTGAACATTAAGGCTAGACCTGCAAGACTTAACATGCTAGATTAAAAAGCTAATGAAATTGAAATTTATGATCCGGGAACCATTTGATCAATGACTTATAAAGCACTTTCCATTGTAGCAGCAGAGAATAAAATTCCATAGGATATTTGTCCTGAATTGATTTGCAAAAATATATAAGGTGATCAACTTTATCAAGCAAAGAGAAAACTTACCAGGTTTGTTATTAGTTAAAAGGACAGGCTTAGTTATGAAATCTTACTTCATTCTATGTGTAAGCAAACTCTAGGTTTTGCCTTTTTAGCGTTATTTTAGCCATATTACTTGAATTCCTGTACAATTATAAACTACATTTTGTCAATAGCAGAGAGATTCACGTCATTAAGTTTTAATTAATAACACAGACTAATTTGTACTGCTTGAATACCATCAAAGTGACTTCTTATATCTACTTAACATATATCTACTTATGTCTAGTCTAATTATTATTTTTACGTAAATAAATCTAATGCATTTATGCAATACAGCTTTACTGTTATGACATCTTCACAGTATTATTTGAAACCTATGAGTGGTCACCAATTAAATAGTATTTGTTTATTGGTAATTTTAATAAAAGTAGTGATGATCCATAATAATACAACTTAAGCATAAAGCAGCAATAAGGTCATCTATTTCAATAGAATCTAATTAATAACAAAGCTGTGTAATAAAGGACCAAAGTAAGCAAAGCTTAACCAAAAGACAAGAAATAATTCCTGTGATTTTTGTATAGAGTTACACTAAATTATATTATATTCACATAGCTGCAAATCTGTGAAAAAGCTTGATTCCAAACCTACCAAAACATTTTTATAATCTGCAAGAGTTTTATGCACAAAACTAACTTCCTGTATTGGACTTTGAACACATAATTCTGATGATCAGTAAGACTGTTTTTGTGATTAATTTTCAAGAGCACTCTAGTAGCTAATTTGATACATGAATAAATGTGCTCAGAATTCAGCTCAAAAATTACATAGACACAGCCTACACTCTTATATTAGTGCAGCTTTTCCATGTCTGTGAATGTAAAATTTCTACACATGAGATGAAACGGTTATTTAACAAGAAGACCATGTAACTTCTATCATGTGTATTTGAAGTTATTGTATATTATAGATCTTGATCAAATTTTATATCACCATATTTTGCATTGTTTCTTTGTAATTTATATTCTGCATTTTGTTGGTAATGGCTGTTGTATAAAGTGTTTATTCTTACTTAGAGCACTAGTGGAAGCTGCTTGCTTCCTTGTGTATTAATAAGGAGATAATATTATAATTTTACAGCTAGCTAAAAAAAATAAAAGTCACCTTTGTTTTGTGACTCTCTCCTCTAGTGTGCTCTTGTGATGAGAATTAAGTAGTCTGTTAAATTTATTGAAAAACTGTTTATAAAGGAGCAAGACTTTATAGTTTGGTAGCAATTAATATTTTTTACCTTAATGTAGGATAAATTCAGTATTTCAGTATACTGATTTATTTAATAGTTCACTTCTGCAGTTTAATGTAGAGAAGGAAAACAAATATCATGGAAATGAATACGTTTTTGTTGTAACCATTTCTTAAAATTCAGACTCGGAGTAGGAGTGTACCTGTTCTGTTATAATTATGTGCCCCTCAACACAGCATGCCACTAAAATAATCTGAGCTCTCATTAGGGTTATGGTTGAAAAATATTGGATTCAATGAATGGGAATTCACAACTTGAAGTTATTTGAGATTTCCTGGATATTGAAATACAATCTGCAGGAAGAAAAATGCACCATCTATTCTGGAAATAAGTTTCTTGCCATTTAACTGATGCTCTAAAGTACAAGAGAAATAATACTTGAAATAAGTTTCTAACATTTAGGATGCTTAGGATTCTGCTTTTATAGAAACAGCAGTCATGTGTCACTTTTTATTCTTGCTTCTTTATGGTTCCAATTCATAGCACCACAGAATCATAGTATATGCTGAGCTGGAAGGGACCCACGAGGATCATCAAGTCAAACTCGTGGCTCTGCACAGGACCATCCCCAAGAGTCACACCATGTGCCTCAGAGTATCATCCAAACACGTCTCGAACTCTGGCAGGCTCGGTGTTGTGATCACTGCCCTGGGATCCTGTTCCAGTGCCCAGCCATCCTCTGGGTGAAGAACCATATTCCTAATATCTAATCTAAACCTACCCTGTCATAACTTCAGGCCATTCCCTTGGGTCCTGTCCCTGGTCACCATATAGAAGAGAACAGACCAAGTGCTCTCAGCCGCTCCTCATAGGGCTTCCCCTCAGGGCCCTTCACCGTCTTCACTGTCCTCCTTTTGATGCTCTCTAATGGCTTAGTATGTTTCCTAATTGGCAGTGACTGAAGCTGCACACAATACTGAGGGTGAAGCTGCACAAGTGCAGAGCAGAGCAGGACAGTTTCTCAGGCTGCAGACCCTGATGCCATAATTTTCAGAAATATTTTGCTAAGACTTAGTATGAGACATTGTCATCCAACAAGAAGTCAAAATTCTGGCTTACTCTTGGATGAAGCGGAATGGCAGTAAAAGAAAGAAAAGGGTACCAAATGGATCCTCATGGCCAATGTTTTCTAAATCCCTAAGGCTGAGTCCAAGCATGAGTTGTGTGAAGAGGTCTTGGCTAGGACCCCTGTGAGGCTTGTCTGTGTACAGGCATCCTTCAGTGTGTGAGTGTGTCAAGAAAACTGCACATGTGGACTACGCAGCACTGAGACTTTGCACAGTCAGTCAGGTCTGTGAGCAGAACATTTGCAACTCAGCCAAGTGCTGAAAGTCCACAGCTAACCATGCAGATATGGACTAAGGGACTGAGGAAAGATCTGTTGTACAAAACAGTAGTATGCTGAGTAAATGTTCCCTAGGCAGTGTTTGGGAAGTGTTAAACGCAAGGCTCAATATAGCCAAAGAGGTAATTAAGAGCAGTAGTCTTTTCCCTAGTATAGGACACTTGATGTTAATGATGGAAAACTTCAGGTCTCACAGCTTCCCCTGGTTAGGTGCCTGAAAGAAAGGTATGAGAAAAATCATCCAGGAGAAAGGTCCCCTGGTCTGCAAGGCTTTCCACTGGGACAGACACAAACATAGAGGAATTTGTCTTATATTTCATTTCTCTCCTTGGTCTCGTTCAGAATTTTCAGTAGGCATTCTGAATTCAGGAACTGCAGCTGAGAAAAATCTAATGCACTTTATTAAATAACTTCTGACACAAAATAATGAACTAGAATCACAGAATAGAAAAGAACACAATGAAATTGAATAGTATAACATAGCACAGTTCAAGTTGGAATGTCCTCGAGAGTTCATCTGATCCAAGCTTTTATGGGAAAAGTGGCTTAGATCCTGTCCTGCTACTGCCAGGAAATCATACTTATCCTATCTAAGGGCACTGACGGTATGTGCTTGGGAAAAATCATAATTGTTTCTATGTCCATATTACTATTGCTGGAGTTTTTATTGTTGAGGAATTTCATTCCTCCATCTTCTAAAGCACAGTATTTGGTTTTGATGGAATTTCTGGGAACCGGGGGAAGTTGGCTTATTGACTACATGTATGTGAGGTATGTGAGGGCTGTAGGTATTTATGGTGGTTTTCATGTTGAAACTAGATCTAGTTGTAAGAGTTTTTGTGTATCTGAGAAGCAGCAGTCAAGGTCTGATGACTGCTCTGAGTAGAGATCCCTGTGCTGTCACATTCACATTATGACCCCTCCTCTGGATCTGGCTGCCACATCCCCTTTCAGATGCCGTCTAGATTACATGTGTTCAAGGACTTAATTTTTGAAAGTATTTGGACAAAAGTGAGACCCATAGTTAAACACTCATTATACTGCATTTCAGCATAATGAAATGTGTCCAACCTATGTCAGCTGACCCTTATGTGCTATTATGTATCTGATTTTGTCTGTGCGTGCTAGGACAACTGTATTCTGACTGTATATCTCACTTGTTTTTCTTTAGTATTTTATCTCAGATTAAGAAATTGTGCTCGTCTGGGGGTCAAGAAGCTTTGCAGAGCCAGGCTACACATAGGGAGAATGGGTTTCAAAACCTTACCACAGCTGAGGGTTTGGTTTTCTTTTAAATTGTGCATTTGGTGTCATTATCTTGTAGTGGTGTTCCACAAGTGCATAATATGTTTGCCTGATATTTTTCTCTGACTTGAAAATATGTGTGCTCCAATAGCCCTCTCCCTAAGCATGGGAAATTCAGCCCTGCAGGAACTACTCTGCATAGGAAAAAGAAAAGAAAAATGCCTCCTGATCTTTCAAGTAATATGATAGTATGTTCCAGATGCAGAAGGCAAGATTAATTCTTAAAAATAGATTCAATAGTATATTAAATTAATTGAAACACAATCTCCAAACTTTAATATTTAATACATAACAACAATCTCCACTGGTAATACAGCAGTGATAATGAACTGCCATAATAAATATATGATTTTTTTTCTGCTCCTGATAAACCTTTACAAGATAGGTTGCCATCTCTCTCCCTCTTATTTGCTTTTGCTTTTGTAACATGTCATGCAGTATGTATAAACTCTATTTAGAGAGATAATTTGCCACAAAATTTTTCACAATGTAAAAGGTTACTTATTCAGAGAAAGTGAAGCAGTAAGGCAGAAAATGCCTGCTTGAATAAGATTTTTTCTTTTTTTTCTTTTTTTTTTTTGTTTTGTTGTTTTTTGTGTGTGTAATGTCATATTCTCTGCAGTACGGGAGGAAGCAAATGGTGTTAGAAGATGTAAAACTCATTTCTTCTTATTATTGTAATACTGACCTTGGCATTTTATAAAACAGCCTTGCATTTAAAAATAATAAGACAAAAGAACAGAGTGAATATACTGTTCAAATTAGAAAACAAATACTTAAGATATACTTAGGGACTAGTAAAGAGAACTTTAATTTCCTGTGGTTTTTTGTCCTCTAAATTGAGTTTTGAAGTATAACACCATACACAGCCACTGGGAATTTCAGACCCATAGAACTCTCTACCTTCTTTTAGGTAGTAGAAATAAAAATGTTGGAGATATTACAGCAAAAATGTTAAAACCACAAGCTCTCCTCTTAAACATCCAAACCATTATAAGCCATATTAATATGTAAGAAAACAAGGAAAATAGAAAATAGTTTAAAAAAATCACCTCACTTAAGATACCTTAAACACAACATTGTATAACAAAACATCCCCAAACCTGAAGCACATTTTTATTCCAAGGAAGTTCACTGTGTTTTGTTGTTACGTATAAGCCTTTGAAAGGACTGGATGTAGTTTCATGTGGTTGGCTGTGGTTATGTCATGGGCTTATCTCAAATGGCTCAGAGGACTTATGTCAATGAGAGAAAAACTGAGACAAATAGTGTGAGAGTTCAGAAGGGTATAGTAACTACCTCTGTGCCTAGGTATAATTGCAGAGATGAAAAAAAAAAAACATACGGGAAACAAATGTGTAAGTCTGAGAGAAGGTTAGTGCTAGGGGAGATTGCCTTTTTTTTTTTTAATTTTATTTTATTTTAATGCAGTCTCATGTTTTCAGGCTGAGAACAAGTCTTATTTCATCATTGGTCTATCTGAGAAAATTAACAACTATATATTTTGTATGTTTTATGTTAGCCTTCAGCACTTCACCACCATTTAAAAGGAGAGAAATCTGCAGGAAAAGGGCATATGCAGAATAACTCAAGGAGTAGAAGTTTAGTCTAACTAAAGGTGAGTTTCACCTTGAAGGTTAAAATACTCAAGTCATGATATCTGCATATAGGATTTAATGTATTTGCCTGAACATAGGCATCTTGCTGCCAGCAAGTGTGGAGCTATGAGGGAACTGCACCTTTCAGAAACAGGGCTAGTATATGGGAGGGGTGCTCCAGATTGTCTCTGATTGTACTGCATACCTATGCTTAAGCAAATGAGTCTTACAGTAGATGTCTAAATAAAAAATACTTGTCTAAACCATCATTATATACAATGGTGTTGCAATCTTTGACAAAATGTAGTAACTTGATGTGAATATATGTGTAAGCTCTGCTGTCTGTGTTTAATGGGTACTTAGACATCTAGGATATAAACAAGTATCTACATGTGGGCATGTAATTTAATTGTCTTCAATGACAAGATTTCAATGACAGACTAAAAATGGTCTCTGGATAGTCCTGAATTAACAAATCTGCATATCTAAAAGAGATATCCGTCAACTTAATAGAGGCCTAGTGATTTGATTTTATTCTTTTAATTGAGTGTAAAACAGATACAAATGTGGGCTTCATTTGGATTAAAAAAATCACAGAGAAAATAATTGCATAAAGTTCAACACAGCATTTTAAATATAAGTCTGAACTCAAATCCAGTGCTAGATGACCTCTGATTTTTACATGAGGAAAAGAGGTGTGCAGTGGTTCCTATTTACAATGACATATTTTTCTGAATGATCCATTGTTTAAGTCTTCTTGAAAGTGAAAACAATTCGGAGAATGTAATGATGCTTACAAAAAATTATGTCCAGAAATTTCTGGTTTTTAGGAAATTCACGATGAGAAACCCCTGTCAACTAACTGGGAAGTTTCATTTTACATGAAATACAGGAGAATTAAGTGAATGTTTCAGAGCTGTTCATTTCAAAATCTCATTTTCCATTCTAGATACCTTGCAAATAGTCACAGTTCTGGGGCATCTCATGTTACAGATAGGTGCGTCAAACCTTAGGTTGCAAAGTAAATGACTGAGTCTTACTTAGGTCTCAGTTATAGCCTAGATTTGTGCTCTGGTCACTATTGAGGATAAGGGATGATCCAGCATGAATACACCAGTGGAAATAAAAAAAAGACACAACAAACTAAATTGCACCAAAAAAACCCACTTTTACTTTTTTTTTTTTTTTTTTACATATATATATAGAAAAAAAGTACAATTGATAAAAAATGCAATCAATAAGAGCAATTGCCATTTTAATATAATTTTGCACTAATAAAAATATTTTTATTGAGGATATAGTTTTCCTCTTCCTCTCTCACTTTGACAGCTCTTATACTTCGTAAAACTACTCTAATATTCACTGAATAAAAGGGAGAGAGGCTGACATTAGTTACAATGCAAATGGAGTAGTAGCTTTGAATATCACACATCTAAATTTATATACCTTAGAATGCTGGGGTGAAAACAGATGAGTTTGGATCTCCCACTGTGCAACAGGACAGTGCTTGTTCTGAGAGTGCTTCCTCTAACTAGCTCATCCTATTTCTCTGTTGACTTGGGAGCTAGAAAACTAGAACTGAAAGTAGTGTTCCACTGAAATGAGAGTGGATGTTCAAAGTAACAAAGTGGCAAAAAATTTCGGGACTGTTCCTGTTTCCATTGCTCTGGCAAACCTCTAAATCATACCCAAAGGGCAACATTTCCAGCAGCAGAGCTGCCTTGTTCCCACAACTGAATCATTGCTCATTAGCCTTATCTTTAGTAACAATTTTCATTTCTCATGCTATGCAGGCCCAGTGAATCTTAGGTAATGTGGCTGTAGGCTGGGTACATTACTTCTGCACACACCCTGCAGTAGATTTATTAAGGTACAAGAGGATGAATCTCAAGGGCAGCACCTGTACAAGTCTCTTTTACAGATTCCTTTTTAATGTTATCATTCCAATGGTTCATTTTTTTACACTGATTCATAAATTTCCAAAGGATTATTTCATTCAAAACATAGGAATTAGGTCAAGTAAGGGATTTTAACGCTCAGTGATGCAGTATACAGCAGTCACGTTTTCTCATGTCGGTTATAAAGGTCATAAATTTGCAGGACAACATGGACATGGAAAGGCAGGGTGTACCTGGGCTGCCAGCTGTTTTTGCTTTGAATACTGCTGTGATATACTCTTGATACTGCTATAAAAGTGACCAAAGTTTTTCCTCTTGATAATTCATTCTGATTAGGTATTTTGCTTTGGAATATCTTCTCTAATTGAATATAACTGGCTCTTTTTTATTACTGCCATTAACTACCAATCCCATTCTTTTCTTCTCTTGTTCTTAATATTTTATTTTTTTAAACAGCACAGCAAGGAGGTTAAAACCCATATAATTTGAAAAAGTTTAAATTTAGAAATCTAAAAAATAAAATTCAAGAAAATGCTTGTAAAAAAAGTTAAGCTAACACTTTCTGATAAATTCCCTGATTGGAATAGTGACATCTTGTTGGCCAACATTTATAGATTTATTCAGTAGCTTTTTTTTCCAATATGTTGCAGAGCCTGCACAGGTGGCACCAGTTTCCTGTCTAACATTACTGATTTTTATAGGCCACAAATACATAAATTTAAAAAATCTTCAAAAACTTTTAAAAATAAGCTCATTTAAATGACAAAATAAAGACTGATACTGAACTGCAATCATTAACCATACGAAATTTAACAAGAAAATGTCAGGTTCTGCACCTTGGGTGTAGCAACCCTGGATGTACATACAGACTGGGGAATGAGATGCTGGAAAGCACTGTCTTGGAAAGGGACCTGGGGATGTTAGTTGATGGCTTTGGGCAATACAATATAAGAAAGATATTAAGCTCTTAGAGAGCATCAAAAGGAGGGCAACAAAGATGGTGAAAGGCCCTGAGGGGAAACCCTATGAGGAGCGGCTGAGGGCACTTGGTCTGTTCAGCCTGAAGAAGAGGAGACTGAGGGGAGACCTCATTGCAGTTACAACTTCCTCATGAGGGGAAGAGGAGGGGCAGGCACCGATCTCTTCTATATGGTGACCAGGGACAGGACCCAAGGGAATGGCCTGAAGTTATGACAGGGAAGGTTTAGATTAGATATTAGGAATATGGTTCTTCACCCAGAGGATGGCTGGGCACTGGAACAGGATCCCAGGGCAGTGGTCACAACACCGAGCCTGCCAGAGTTCGAGAAGTGTTTGGATGATACTCTGAGGCACATGGTGTGACACTTGGGGATGGTCCTGTGCAGAGCCACGAGTTTGACTTGATGATCCTCGTGGGTCCCTTCCATTTGTCATAGTCTGTGATTTTGTGATTCTGTGATCCTGTGATCCTGTGAGCTTAGATTTATTATATTCTAGTGTTTAATTTTTATATTGTCTTACAAAGAAATATCAGAAGCCTGTGTCACAGAATATGACTGACAGTTACATGTTGAGGATGAAAAAGGAATTCTACATCTATAAATTCGTTCAGTTCTGGGAAATAAGTGAACTTGCAATGGAAAATATATTCAACCCACTTCATAACAAAGAATGGACTGATACAAAGATTAATGAGAAGGGTACAATTTTAATTGTTAGCTTTTTATCCAACACAGAGTTGGTCCTGAATATAATTACATGGATAAAGAAAGTCTGCCTTTTTGAACAATTGATGGGGTTTTTTTATTTATTTTTTTTTTTAAAAAAAACTCACTCTGGTTGACAGTTTCTAAAAAATTTCATTCCTGAAAGAAGAGTTCTCTTCTACAAACAAAGACAGCAGTATTTTACCACAGAGAGTTGCCACCAGGTTGTTTGAAGCACTGGGAGTTGTTTGTATTTCTGTTAGGAAGTGAAAATAGTTCTGAAACTATCACCTTTGAAAGGTGTAGTGACTAACTTATTAATAACCATCTTCAAGAACTGGTCAAAGTGAACTAGAAAATTGCATCAGAGCAGGATAAATCCCCAAGGGAAATTTTAGCCAACTCTGACATTTTACTTCTGAAATCTTCTCAGGGTAGTAACAGAACTGTGTGTATTGCAAGCAGTTCTGGCCCACAAGGAACAGCAGAGCACAGAAACTGGCAAAAGGGTTTATTCTGCTCCTCATCTTGCCATTACTGTTAGTATGACAGCAAAGCAAAATGCATTAACTGTTATTCTAATGTAGAAATGAGTAAAGAAAATGATGCTTAGATATGCACAGGGGTCCTTACTGGGATACTAAGTTAGCATTAGACTCGTGTCTATAAAAGTCAGAGATCATAGCATTCCTTTGTCTAAGTTCACCTATTTTTTTTTGCAGTGAGAAATATGATCTTTATTTATACCTCCTTAAAACTGTTACAATGATGTCTTTATTAGTAATCACAGATGACTATGAACAGATAAAGGATTATGTAAATATGATTTTTTTTTCTTGCTATTGTGCCGGATAATACATTGTTCTCTCTTACTCTGTGCTATTAAGTATCAAATACAGTTGTACAATAAATGTGTTATGGCCTTAATCAATGCTATTATTAAGGTGGAAGCCATAATGATGTGCCTTACTGGCTTCATAAGTATACTGATCTAGGTAAATTTTTCTAATTAATTCTTTTTCTGATTACAGTGAGGTGGGCCATAGCTTTCCTTCAGCTTTCTGGTTAGGTCAGAACAGAGCTTTGTTGGGGCTCACTCATGGAGTAAAATTTTTTCTTAACACTGACTTGGAAGTCAGCACAACTTTTAAAACCCCTAGACCTCTCTTTATGCTCAAGGTTAAGCAGAACCTCCTTTCTACTGGGGCTGTTTAGAGGTAAATGAAGCTCAAACACGATAAATACTCTAGGCAAAACAATGCAAGGTAGGCTTATTTGTGTATTTATATAAATTGATACAAATTGATAGCTCTGCACAGTTTTTAATTACTTCTGTTACTAAACATTCTTATAGAAGCAATAACAGTTTTGAAGAAAAAGACCAGTGTTTGACATTTCATAGCAAAAATAACCTTCATCAGCCACCTGACCTTTTTCAGCTTGCCTTGAGTTTACTTCAAAGGAGAAAGCCAGTGAGCAAGACTTTGTAATTTCAGATGTCTCCCAACCTTCTACCAACTCAAGACTTAACACAGCTAGAAAGATTTCTGGATTCAGCTGGCCATTTTATGTGCAAGCAAAGAGAAAACAGAAGGAAAGAAGTGTGAAAAGTATCACAATAAAGCTACAGGTCTTGCCTAACTTTTATTTTTAGCTTTGTTTGTTTTGTGGGAGCAGAGGGCTTTAAGCTTGCCTCCTGCCTGTGAAAAGTAACAATTGCACTTGATAGCAGTCTGCACCAAAAGCACCAAAAGGGCTTGCCAAACCATGCTCTTGTGCTGTGTTAGCTGAAATTCCTCCTCTGATTCAGAAAAGGTCCTTACTTCACACTTTGCAGATCAGTGTATTATAAAGAAGGGAAATTATGAGTATGGTAACCAGAGACAATAATCTTACTAGCAAGGTATGAAGAAAGAGCCAGACCTCCACACTAATATGAAGGTTTTCACTAGTTATGTAGTACTGCATTAAGGAGTTTCATCAATTTGACCCATAGACCATATTCCAGGCAAACTTTCATGCAGTCCATTGCGTACGTATCAGTCAGCAGAAGTCACAAGTCTCAGATTCCTCACTTCATCAGATTAGTTTACGACTTCATATTTAAAGTAGAAAAACAGTTATATAAATTCTTTACAAATACATTTGCATTTCATTGCTACTCGCTGATCTCAAAACTCAAGACCATAAATGGTTTGTTTTCTGCACATATTTGTAGGACACAAATTGAGATTTTTTTGGTGTGCAACATTGCTATTTAAGTTGTATATCTGCTGAAATGCAGGTAATAACTAATCAGAAGATAATATGTGTTAAGAAGTAGTATTCCTCCTTTCTTTGACCTAAGGGAATTCTCTCAATGAATGCTTTTACTTAAGGAGATTTTAATTGAGAAAAACAGCATTAGAACATGCTGTAGTTAAGTATACTTATTGGTGGCTAAGAGTTCTTGAGCATGATGGTTAGGAGAATCTGCAACACAAATCCCTACAAATTTGTCCACAAAACTGCTGAAACAATGGAAATTCTGTAGTTATCATGTAGCAATTTGGGCTCTGCTCCAAATGAGAGAATTCCTTTCAAAGTGTGCATATGGCAACAGTATCAAGTAGATCATATTTTAAGTAGTTTAGGCTCTTACTTAAAATTGCTTGCTCAAAGTTAGCAGTGTCATATGAAAAATATTAGTGGGAAAAGAAGTAGACTAGGATTTCCAGGATAAAATGAACAGGAGAGTAGTAAAACAATGCAGGAAAGGATGCTGCAGTGCCAGGCAGCAGCCCACAGGGAGTTCTCCAGAATCAGCTTTAATTAATGTTCCAGACCACAACCCTTGTACAAAAGCTGAGATCTGATAGAGACTGCTAATAGCATAATACTATCCTTTATCATTTTGACTCAAAGGAATACATCATAAATGAAATGAATGACATACAAGACTGAAGTAATAGAAATAGCCCAAAGTATCATAGTGTAAAAAGGCTTAATGAAACCTCTAATTATGAAGAAATATTTATCAGTAATTGATCACTGAAAAAGAGGCAACCTCAAGATAATCTCAGAAATAATAACAAACATGAATATTTTGCAGCCATGGGAAGGGCAAGTACATTATCAAAATTTATCAGAGATATTTTCAACAGAGCAAGGGTGTAACTATATTGGCCAGAAAGGCCTCATCTTAAATACAATAGCTTTTCTTAGGAAATGTGGTTTCAAATGGCAATAAGGCAGCCAGGGGCTGCAGAATAGGAGACAGAACCTAGGATACCAGGTGAGTGTGACTGGCATTGTTTCATGTAGCCAAATAAATTGGAGGAAGAGAAATGCTGTGTGTAGGTAGAAGAATATATGTAAACTCTAAGGAGTTTACATAAAAAAGAAGAAAAAAAAAAAAAAAAAACAAACATATATTTTAGTCTTGGCTGTAGAACAAATGCATCTAGAATGGCCCAGAAAGAAATCTGATGGGAATTTGGATACTTTATCATTAAAACATTGAGATTCTTGAAATACAGAAGAAATGGAAGTAAAAAACAACCTACCTGTTTCCACAGGGAAAGAGTTGACATCTGCAAGGGGTGGTACTTGTTTTCCCTTGGGACCAGTAGGAAGTTGGGTGTACTTTGGGAAAGTTGGGGTTAGCCATTATCATCTCAATGTGAGGACAAGTAGGTGGGGAATTGATAGGTAGATGACAAAATCAGTTATGAATGAGTTGGGTTAGCTGTATGTTTTATTAGAGATTGAGAAGAAATTTCTGTGAAGATCAAGCAGGTTAAGACTAAAATTTAGTATTTGCTTTTGTCATAGTATTGAACATAGAATATCTCCATAATAATTTGCAAGCTGGACATACTGCACTGTATCAGAGGTCCTCCAAAGTTAAACATCTGCTACCATAGTAGATTGAAATCCCAGAGTTTCAAAAAAACGGATGGAGACCACACCACGGCAGATGAGATCACCTTACCTACCATGACTATTTTTACCTAACAAGATTCATAACTGTATTGAAAGACTGCTGATTCTGAAAATCAGTGTTTTCAAAATGACCAAATGATCTATACTGTCCAATAGTTAATTTACCTTCTATAAGCAAATACTGTGAGGTGATATTAAATTCCATTACTCCAGTGGTTATTTCATCCTTTCATCTATGACAGAACCAAAAGCATATATTTGCAGAAATAAACATTTTCCCACATTAAAAAAACACAAATAATAATAATAACAAAACCAAAACAAAACAAAAACACAAAAACAAACAAACAAATACCTGAATGGTTCTAAAGAAGTTAGAAAAATATATGAGTGAAAGAGCACTGTAATTTTGAATTGAGACTATCACTATCAAATTGGCTTCTTCCATGAAGATGTGGAACAAAAGAGAATGCATAATGCTGAAAGATGGTCACAGGTTTGTTAGCCAAATATGGCAAGCTGATCCTGGCAGGGCCGGACTCATATCTGGAAATACCTGGAAATTTAAGTAACCTCAGCAAAAGAAAATAGTCCATTTAAGGCTTCAGTGACTATTATGATAAAATAAGTCTCTAGTGTCATTTCTTTTTACACATTTTTAGCTAATAAATTTACCTCTCATTGACAATTTACTTCCTTAGACATAAAAGTCAATGTCAAAAAATACCATTTGAAATTTTTGAGAGTCCACTATAACTGCCTTTTAAATTTCCTTGATTAGCACAGAAAATATGGAACAGCTATTAAACTGCTGTTCCCCTAATAAACATTAATTATAAGACAGCAGGTGATTAATCACTGATAATGAGCTATAGATGACTTTTAATGGTCAGCTAATAGTGTCATGGGCCTTTAATGCTGAAAATAATTAAAATTAATAATAGATTGTATGGTGAATACACTTGATAAAAATGTGCTTACGGTTCAAAAAGCAGGCACCCAGACATAGGAGGAATATCTTTCCCTGTGACCATGGCACTTTTTAGCTCTGTGTTTAGGCACTTGCAAGGGGAGAAAATCTGATTTATTGTTCCACTTTTAAGGACCATTTGAGATAGGGCTTGAATTTGTGTTACAACTTATGGCTGTTGTTTTTAACTCTGAAAGGCCTAACGAGCACGCTGCAGTTATTCTTCTTTTGTTCTTCCTGACACAAAAAATCTTTAATTATAGCACAGAGAGTGAATTTGTAATGGAAAGAAATCTTTTCCATCACCTTTCCACTTCTGGAACAACCTATAGATTATTTCTAAGGTACTTCTGTGAAAACAGAGATGTGAGTTAAAATCTCTCCCTGGCTGCAAAGAAAATGTAATCCTGGCTTTTCCTTCCTAAATGGTTATAAGTGTGATGCTGTGGTTCTGCCTTTAGGGGAGAAAGAGCAATTTTTTAACAGAAACAGAGTTACATCCCTGAAAGGAGTTTCAAAACTATCAATATTTTGCACCTTAATGTTGTTCAGAAAATGAAACAATGTGCTTGTCTGCACATCCTGTCCTGTTGGGTCATGTCAACAACCTGCCATTCAGTTGTCTGTTTGCTGGGAACCAAACTCTGCCCTCATACTCTGTGATAGCCTGAAGATTTGTCAGTTCTGCTAAGCTCTCTCTATTGTGATAGATACACAGCACAGGAAGGTTTGCATCTCTAAGACTAGACTTTCTCCTGGTCTAAGCAGATCTCACCTTTGTACTCAAACAGGTCTCATCCATACTGATTGGTTCCTTGTGTGCATTATCTCTCAAATTGTGTTTGGCATTGGTGGGAAAGTGCTAGTTTGCCAAGACCAAAGCCATGTCAGGGAGAGTGCTAATAATTAAATAGCATGGGCAATTGTAGGATGGTGCTTGAGCTCATGTCACACAGAGGAGCAAGGAAAAAGGAGTGAAGAATACAAAAACTATGAAGAAAATTAAGAAACAGAAGAGACTGGAATAAGAAGAGGAAAAATATAAAAACAGGAAAGAGCAGATGTAGTCTGACAAGATCAATAGTAACCACCTTTCAATTTGTCATTAATTGAATTTATCTGCTTTGGGTATGTTTTGGTTTTTTGTTTGTTTTTTGTTTGGTTGGTTGGTTGGTTTATTTTTTTTGTTTGTTTGGGGTTTTTTAACCTCAATGGATTGTTTATATTTAACTAGATTTAAAAAAAAAAAAAAAAAAAAAGCAAATGTAAAGCATTTAAAAAAGTTTAATATCACCATTCAACTGACAGTGTTGACAGTTGCAGCTGATGTTCTGAAAGTCAAATAATGAAATAATAATGTTTTATTTCAATATGCCTTATGTTGGAAAGTAATAACCTACCAATATCAAAAGGAGTATTTATTTATGTCATAAGTGTACATAAATGAGAGAAATAAACCATGACATTGCTTTGGCAAAAGTACTGTTTTCAAGGCTGAATATTTGGCAATATGACATTCATTATTATTACTATTGTTATTATTAATCTTTGTAATGATATAGGGTTTGTTTTTTTTTTCTATTTAAAGATGATTCCTAAAAAGGACATCTGGGTAATTTGAAACTTTCAAGAAAATTGTAGTGTTTTGGATGAGAGCTCATATGATCTTGCTGCCAGATTTTAGATAAGACATAAACCCAACCTGCTAAGTGCTCCTAGTCATTAAAGAGCAGAAGATAGTTTTTTTGAAGAGTTGCACTGTAAAGCACCCACTGTGCTGGCCAAATTCCAGTGTGGAAAATTGCATTCTGCCTACTGACAATTGGCTCTTCTATTTCAAATAGCAAGACCTGCTTTTTACCTATTGTCCTAGATATTAGACATGTGGCTAACCTGGAACATGTTGCTAAATCCATCACATGCTTATCTACCTTGCTGAATTGTCACCCTGATCCATTTATTAAGTCTGTTAAAGAAGTGTCCCATTTTTAATCAGTGAGATGGCAATTTAACTTCTGTACAAAATACAAGAAAGTATTACACAAAACATCCAGACCAGAATTTCAGAAGCTAATCGTTCAGGAAAATGACATGCATTTCTTGTGTTAATGATACTTCTGTCTCAACGTACATTTCTTGTATACTGTGAAACACATTTGAACTCTCTTCCTGTAAACACTCGAGTACTTGCAGTTTTAGGCACCTGCAAAACCCCATCAACTTTGTGCTGCAGATATACAAATTGCATTTTTTATTTATAAAGAGGAAGGATGAGAATTTTTAAAGCTCAAATTACTTGATTGGTCTGCCAACACTAAAGCTGAAGAAGATTTAGGATAATGTTGAGCTCTTCCATAAATACCTTAATTGCAAAGGCAAGTGATTAGAGCATCCTTAACTCTTTTTAAAGACAGTCCTGTTGAAACAGAACCTAAGTCTTATCAAGTAATATGGTAAATGTCAGTGGAAAGGATAATGCATATGTGCAAGATGATACTGTAATCAGCAATCCCTGAGCTCAAGAAGCAGTAACTGCAGTGGCTCATGAAAGCACAGTGAGATCCTGCAGGAGGAATGGCAAAGTACAGCAAGATCATTGTCTTTATTTTAGTAATAGGGCTGCAATTAGGACAGGATTGCTTTTTCCTTGTTTTGTCCTGTAATTACATATAACATCTTTGATAAGATTAAGTGCTGTGACAAATTATGCATTTTTGCTTAGTTTAAAATAACAAATGTACATGTTTTCAGATAAGCAGATAATTTAAAATCTCATCATCAAACTCATGTATCAAGACTTATTCAAAGATTGAAATCAGTCCTGTTTCATGTTCAGGCATATAATTTTTGCATTGCAAAGAGACATAATGCTTCCATAGCAACATATGAAATACATCAAATCCATGCCTTGAAAGTCACATGACATTAGTTTTACATGAATGTTCAACTATTCTGAAGAAAAAAGTTTTTTGTTTATGCTCTCTATATATTTATACTTATATTTATATAAAAATGTGCAAATACATGGTATTTTTAATTGATGGTTAAGTGAAACTTACTCTATATACCAGTGAATCTACAGACAATCCCCTACTTTTGTCTCACATTTTGTACAAAATCTATTAGTAGATGGATGTTTAATAGCTGTACAAGTGTATCTTAATGAACCTTAGGATGGTCTAGCTTTCTCTGTAATTGCTGACAACTATGTTGCTTTACTTTTAAGATCACACATGCTTATCAGAGATGCCATTGACTTGTACTTGTTCTGTTTATTGATTACTTAATTAGTCTCCAAGATAGCTAATCAGGGACAAATTCAAGTGTTTAAGCATCTCTTGCTGTGTCTTACTCTGAGCACAAAATGGTGGAGCAGCTGTGTGATTTGGAGAAATAAATTAACCCCACTGAAATGAATTAGTTCGAATCATTTTATAGAGTATAACACTGGTGTAGCAGTATGAAATTAATTTGGAGGGAGCTGGTATGCTGACTCATCCTCCCAAAAATTACTGAAAATAAAACTTCTTGGCATCTCAAATAATAGAGAAGAGATTTTTTTTGTGCTTTTTCTTCTACAGTATTGTTTACTAAATGTAGCCTCTAACAGTCAGACTAAAAACGTTTTTGCCCACAACAACCTCTAGGGATTTCTCTCTCACAGAAATAAAATCAAGCAAATGTCAACATTCTTAATAGTAAACATTATACATTACTGGTGAAGCTAGGTAAATAATGGGCTGTGGAGGGGTGCTATCTCTCTCAGAAATTTAAAAACTGAGCTTAAGCTAACACAATGCTTTGTTTTGGCATAAAAAGAAAAAAATTCCTGTGTTTAATTGGCTCTTTTAAACTGGTATTGAATGTTTATCTCGAATAAAATTTCAGAAAATATTGAGAATAAAAATTTTCAAACCAAAGAATGAGATCCTTTTTTATCAAAAACTTGATATTACATTTATATGTTTTTTGAGAAACTGTGTTCCTTAAATATTGTTCAACATATTTTATGCAAATTTGCATTATTTTGGTTTATTGAACCTGTTTTACAAAATAAAGGGCTTGATGTAAAAAGCAGGACACAGCTCTGCCCATAATGACACCATGCATAAGAGTAGTCTTTCTAAGTATTGCCCTAAGAGTGGGCATTCCATATTTAAAATTAGGTATAAATAACTATTTCTCATGTTGCTAGAAACTAAAAAAGAACCCTTGCTTTTCCAATTTTGTCCTCATTACAGAAATAAACCATAGATCTATTCAGAAAACAATTTTTCTCAGGTTTTAATGAAGTACTTGATGTTAATAGAGGGAAGAACTTTTTCTGCTAGGTAACTGTTTACATGGAATTAATCATAGAGTAATAGAATGGCTTGGGTTGGAAGGGGACCTTGAAGATCACTGAGTTCCAAGCCCCCTGCTGTGAGCAGGGACACCTTCAACTAGACCAGGTTACTCAGAGCCCCATCCCATCTGACCTTGAAGTCATGCCTCCCAGTAACTGCTGACAGTTTTACTAGGTGTTCAATGCATTTTTTGTGATTCTTTCTGAAAGATGGTCAGAAAAACACAGCACATTAACAGGTCTCTGACTGTCTAACACGTTTTCTAGCTCTTTTCCCAATATAGGCTAAAGAGTCCAGTACTCAAGAGTGTGTCTTTATTACCTGATAAACTGCTCTGCCATGATACCCACAGCTGTTTAATATGAGAAAAAAGCAATGGTGTTCAAGGCTCCTATGGTATCTGTAGGCAAGAGGGATGTGAAGGTTCACTTAGTAGTCAATCTCACATTTAAGCTCAAAGAACACTGAACCAAGACAGTATGTCAATAAAAGCCAGCAACGAAGAAAACTGAGGGGAAAATAGGAAAAGACAAATAATTTCTGAAAATCTTTAGTAAAAGTAATTCATCTCAAGTGAAACTTGGAAATAAGGAATATCTTAACTGTAGTGAGAAAATCTGTACGTCATGTTTACTTTCAATAAATATATCAGCTTATGATTTGTCACCATTCAAAAAAATAACAAACTTGTAAGAGAGCAGACCTGAATCTAGTGCTTGAAAGAAGAGCTACATTCTAGTTGTCACTCACCAGTATTTTGCCTAATATTCTGAAATCAGTCAGCAGATAATATAAATTGAATTCACAATTTTGAAACACCTTCAGTTGAGCAGTGACTTTTTTTGTGTTGAGTCTGAATTTTCCTGAAGTTTTTTTCCTACTCAGGGGAGTAAGGATTCAGATTTCATTCTGACTTTATAGTTGCATGACTAAAATTCAACAGTATTCTTATTAAAATACATAGTCAAAATTGATAACTCCTATATATGCAGAATTTTATAATTTAAAAAATCTAGAATTTATTTCATTATTTGAAATTTCATATAAGAACCTTATTAGACTGAATTCAGCAGCTCTTAGAATAAAAGTTAGGCCACTTCCATTTACCTACAGCAACAGAAATGAAGTTAAGGCACTTCTAGTAAATACCTCTAGTGATTTTCTTTGTCTACTCCTTTTTTAAAATGAACATAGTGTTCCATAAATATTGAACTTACATTCAAATAAACGTAACTGAATATGGGACATGGAGAAAACCAATTTAGTAAATATTACAATTACACTGGTTTTTTGCCTGTTTTCTTTTTATGTCAAAGTAATCATTATTCCAACCAGTAGAAGCAGAAAAAGATCATTTACAATCATACTTTTGAAGGAACAAAAAGTTAAGCTTCTCCAGAAGAAACACAAAGTATGAGCTGATTTTTCAAAAGTGCACACTAATCTGCTAGCAAATGTTGTTAATAGAATATAGAGAATACAAAAAGCTGATAGCGTTGAAGTTTGACAAAGAAAAAGAAAAACTATGGAAACTTAAAAATAATGACTAATAAAATCAGAAAATTGGAAGAGTGCAAGACTTACTTGATATTATTTATGTGACTTTCATAGCCACGTCTTGTAGTCTTTGAGGACATACATTACAATAGTCAGTGCAGCGCCATTATAATCCCCTTGCAAACCCTAACTAAAGACCAAGGGAGTAAAAATTGCTTGCAACAGTCATTTGTTCTCCCAAGTACACAGCGCATCCAAAGCATCATTTACTTTCTACACCAAAAGATTGCTCAACACGAAAAGAGATTGCATATTATCATTAGGCTGTTCAAAGCCAACGGATCTAAAGGACCAGTTTAATAAGATTTGTTCTTAATATCAGGTCCCAGCTCTGAATAAAAAGAAAAAAAAAAAAAAAAAACAAAAAACGTATTGACAATGGATACATTCAAACTAACAAACTGGGATGTGGATGAACATTTGGTCATTTTATTGTTATGGCTCAATAAAATTATTTCTATTTTTTAGAAAGACATCTAGTCAACACACTAAGTGCACTAAGCGATGTTCTGAAAAGTTGAAAAATAAGTTATCTGTCTAAATGTCAGGCTAAGATGCTTTGTATTATCAAAAGGAAAATGACAGTAGTTCCCTTAACTGCGCTGAAGTTCTTCAAAACTAGCAGCTTCAAATAGACAAATAAATGGGTCATTTAATAAAGATCCAACATTAATTATAGCCAGCCTCAAATCATCTTAACCTGATAATCAACCTTTTTTTCCTGAGCCTATATTCCTACATTCCTAGTGCATGCATAGAGGTTTGAGAAGTGAATGACTTTCTGGTCTCCCTAGTGTCACTCAGGAATTGCACAGAAATGATAATAGTTGAAGTGCTTCAAAAAATGACAGGAACAGCCAAGAACAAACAGTTCCTGGAGACTCCAGGGCTACAGGAAGTAGCAGAGTAACATTGCCTCCCTCCCTTTGCCAAGAGCATTTCAAAGATGATATTCTGTATCCTTGGAAATGTTAGGAGTCATGAATTGCCAACATGCCAAGGCCATGGTTTAAAAGAAGTCTTCTAGTATTGCATAGTTTAATTCCAAATCTACCCGAGGATTCATGTCTCTGATGGCGGATGCATATGTAGATTAGATAGCTCTGCAAGGGTGACTTCATGTATTTCTGGTTTTAGTTGTAAAAGTGGATTTATTGGTGAGTAGCTTTTCTCAGTATGATAGTTGCTATTAACGCCATAGCCTCTGGAAAATTGTGCTATCATTTATTTAAGGTAAAAATAATCCACTAAAAGCAGAAGACTTTGAAATTTATTAGACTTAATAAATTAAAATTCTTCTGTCTATGCTTGAACAACTCCTTTTAACTCCTCTAACTATTGAATTTTAAATATTCAAATAAATTAATTTGCACAATTGGATTTTTAAAAAACCATAAGGCAAACCTCTATTTGCAATTTGGGCATGTTTTGCAAAGATTTAATACTAAGAAAGAGCAGAATGGAAAAGGAAAAAAACAATCAGAGAGAATTATAACAGCAATGTCATGTGGGATTTTTTAAAATCCCAAACATCTTTTTTTTTCCTTTTCTTTACTTTTCTACAGTGGTACTGATAATTGGAGATCTACTTTGGTTCTGATCAAGCAGAAATTGTTCTCATGCTAAATATACCGTTTCTGATAGAATGTAACATCCTGTTTAGTTGCTGAAGTATATTAGCTCTTTTTATTTTTATGCACATGCATCATAAATTCATTTTCCTCGTTAAGAAATAGATCTCAGGGGGAAAAAAAAAACAACAATAAAGTTTATTGAGAATGGTACCCTGCTGTACTTCTAGTTATTGCAGTGTATATGTCTTGAAGATCTTGTTTTCAAAACTGAATTCCGTGAAAGTATTAAACTGTCCAGCTTGTCTTGTCATGTTTTAAACCATAAATGTTTCTAGAGTCAGGAATATAAATTTTTGTTTCTGTATGTTTTGAAAGAGAAAAATAAAAACTGCTCATACACTCAAACAGCTTTCAATGATCTACGTTTAATGCAATTCCATATGTGGCTTGCCAGGTGAGAGGAGAACACTGAAGTGTCAAAATAAAAAGAAAAATCTCATTCCTCTCTCCAGTCTGCTCAATAAGAAATGCAGGGACAGCAGAATTAGCACTTGTGTACAGGTGGTCCTGAGGCTATTCCAGTCCAGCCTCAGTGCTGCTCAGCAGCTGCTGCTCAGAGGACTCCACAGCACACCATTAATGCTGCTTAAACAGCATTAACTTTATCCCAGTTACCATGCACTGAGCTGTGCTAAAAATATGATTCTGCAGAGAAAAACTGATTTTTGGCTGTTAAAACCCTGTCCTCCGTTATGCTGAGAAAGCTCAGCAGAATACCCACGGAGATGCTTCCAAGGTCTATTAAGAAGGAACAGCATGGAGCTTGCAGTGGCATCAAAGATACTGTATCAGATCAGTGCTACATAACAAATTAGCACAGTCTTAAATGGCGAAGAAAAAACAGCATGAATATAGGAGGCTGATATAATTAATCTTTCCACTTTAATAGTTATCATTTGGAGAGTTTTAGTTTCACAGTAGGTAAGTAGCTTAAAGAAATACTTCTGTTGTGTATTGTATTTTTAGTGTTGACTTATAGACAGTTGCTTGATAAAGCAAATTCCGACACTTATAATAATACTCAAAACTATAAACAAACCAAACTAATTCATACATCTGATATTTTTTACTTATCACAGAACTATTTTTCTGTTATTATACTCAGTGATTTTTGAGAGTCATTTGTTTCTGTGTAGTCCAACTAACATCCAAACTACTTGACAATATGTTGAGGGTTTTGTGTTTGGATTTTGGTTTAGGGTTTGGGGTTTTTTGGTGCTTTGGATTTGTTCAATCACTTCTGCCTCAGATTCTTTCAAAGAAATTCTCCCATTCATACTACCTGTGTGAAAGGATGTGTGCTCCTTTCATGCCAGACTCTTCTGAGTGGTGTCCACAGACAGGACAAGAGAAATGGGCACAAACTGAGAAATCTGAAGTTCCATCTGAACACAAAAAAATTTTTTCTACTGTGAAGTCACTTAAACAATGTCCCATGTTGGCCAGAGAGGTTATGGAGTTTCCTTGTAGATATTCAAAAGCTATCAGATTCGAACCTGGGAAAATGATCTGTCCGACCCTGTTTGAGTGAGGAGCATACTAGATGATCTGAAAAGGTCCATTCCAACTTCAACAATTCTGTGATTTTAAAGCATCATGAAGAACTCTATCCCCATGTTATGATATACCAGCTATGACCCGTGCAGGTTCTAGTTTCTGAAAAAGTTTGGTGAGTACTTGTTTGGGACTGCTATGGCACAACCATCATGGAGCAGTTATTTCAGCTTGCTTCCATTCTATTCACATCTGAAAACTTGCTCCCTTGTGAAGCCACATCTCTCTGTGGACTTTAACATAAGCTGAGATACATAGCAGTATTTGTGTTGGAAGTTCACTGATATAAGTTCAAGGTGATGGCAAACAATACTAATATCATCTTTACAGTTTTTAAAAGTCACCTTCAGTGCATGAGCCAGGGAGCCCCAAGAGGCCAGCTGATCCATAAGGAAGGATGAGCCAGGAGTTGAGAACAGGTATGGCATGGGCAGCGCAGTGCCCTCTCTGATGAGGCATCAGGGCAGAGTGACAAGAAACAAGGATCCATTAACAGCCCCAGAAGAGCTGAGGTGACAAGTCAAGTCAAAGGTGAGACTAGAAGGAAGGGAGACAAGACATATTACAGCATAGGTGCAAGGTCTATCCAGGAAACCCACAAACCAGGACATCAGGAGACAGTTCTAGACTCAGGGACACCTACAACTTAACTCAAGGCAGGCCTGCCTCACCAGACGTGTGCTTGAACAAAATCCCTGTGCCCACAGACAGAGGGGGTAGATGTTAGCAGTATATGCAAATTTATGTACTATTTGTATGTACCAATAATCTGAAACAATTTTCACTTAACCAATCGTTTTTGTAATTATGTTTGCTACAATATTCAGAAGTATTTATCAATAATTAACGCAATGTGTTTATCCTTTTCATTGGTTTTCTTTCCTCCTTTAAAGATATACACTGTGAAGTGATTTTCACTTTTCCTTTTGGTAGCTGGCAGTTCTATTGCATATATGTAATTTTAAAGAAAAATCCATATATTTCTTTGTTAGTCTTTTCTATTATTATTATTATTGCTATTATTATTACTTAGAAGCACAAATGGTGATATGAATGAACTGCTTTTCTGTTTAAAGTATCTCCCTTGAGCTTCTCAGAATCCCAGCCAAAAGAAAAGCCCTGGAAATAAGAGGTAAGATATGAATGAAACCAAGCAAAAATCAGGTAATGAATCACACTGCAATTTTCTATTGAGCCAGGAGAAGTATACTTGGAGTATGAGTCTAAATCCTGTTCAGTAAAAAAAGGCCTTTCACTGATTATGTTGTCCTGAAAGTGGGCTCATTATGCATTGCACAGTGCCAATTCACAAACTGAAGAGAGGTATTTCTATTTTTTATTATAGTGTATGCAAAGTAGGGTGATAACCCACAAAAAGCTTTTTATTAAATAGTATTCAACCCCCTATCTGCTATTTGTATCTCTTGCTCCTCATGCTAATTAGTCCACATGTGCAGTTTTCTGTCCATTTGAATCTGGAGAGCATTTTGAGTAGGTGGTGCATTGTGGTCACAATCTCCCAGTGCTGGAATTATCTTTCCCCCAGTTACTGCCCAGTTCTGCTGACTTCAGTCCTGGTGACTACTATCCAGACAACCCATTCATCTTGGATTGTCTTCCCTTTTTCTTAAAACAAAAGATTAGGCAAGCATACAATGTTCATGATGCAATTGCTTAATCACAGCTGTCTAGCTAGAGCTACTGATTAACAACTAATAAACAAGTTGCATAGTTTTCTCCAAATCTTGAGGGCCTCAGGTCTTGGGGGGTTCAATATCAGCTTCAGTGGATATAGGTCATGTCCTGTTGCAGCACGATGTAAACAAAGAGAGAAGAGTGTGTTGGAATAAAGACATGTTGATATAAGTGTCCAATTAATCCTCAGATGAGAAGTAAAAGTTACTTGTGAGGTTTAGCTTCTTCAGTCTGATTTTTTATTAGGCATAAATAACTTTTTTTTTTTTTTTTTTTTTTTTTTTTATTTTGCATTGAACCAGTTTTTCAAGGGCTCTTCTAGTAGTTGTCATGCTGTTTTAATACACAATGAACACTCATTACAGCAACTTTAATCGGGCAGATATTACACTTCAAATAATGGCTGCCTGCCTTAATTCCTGGTTTGTCCTTTTGTAAGCATTAATTATATATGTCAACAGTAATCAGTTTAGAGTAAGATAATTACAGGTATGGGAAAAGGTTACTCTTTGCAAATGTATACTTAAAAGATAATGTCTTCATAGTATTAGGATTCTATTTACTTCAAGAGCTTCAAGAATTTATTGGACACCTCTTACTTTAACTATACAAACAAAAAGGATTGTCCATTATAATTTCTTTCTGTATATGCTTATCACACTAACTAATGAACATGTTTGGGGTGGGTTTGTAACGAATTAGACACATAAGCATTTGTGGGTGATTTGGAACAAATTGATAGATATTTATAGATATTTAGTTCATTGCAATATATTAAATTAATTACTTAATAATATGATTTTTTTGCAGATATACCTATCACTTTTTCTCATTCTGTCTCAACTACAATATTTTTGACAAAAATTTTTAGTGCCAATGCCGTTGCTGATGAATTTCATCACATAGATGCTCAACATTCTGTTAGCTGTTGATCCTGTGTATTTTTCAGGGTCTCCACCACACCCCTGATCACAAATTTGACATGGTTTATTTTTTTAGGAAATTCTTATTTTCATTTTCTTTACTTAAAAAAGTCAAAACAACTGTGTCTTTGTGGCATATTTATATAAATATTGTTAAAAACATAAAATGTTATTTTGATACAGCATTTCATTATTTTTACCACCAGAAAGGCTCTCCTAATATCTTATACCTTTGAAAATCAGTAATATTCTCATTCCTAGTTAACATAGAGGAGAACTGATCATTATTTTTAATGATCATTATTTAATAATAAAATTTAACTTGCTGGAAGACTGCTTACCTCTCAATACTTTGTGTCATTCACAGTGGACTTTTTTGGTTTCCTCAATTTTTCTTCACAGGTCATGTTTTATAATCTTAAGGATAAGAAGAATAATAAGAAGATTTTCACATATCTGTGCTTAGTATTAGTCTCTTAGGTCCTTCCAATTTGTCTTTGGACATACTTGGACTCCTCTCCTGGATGATGTTTCACCAACAGCTGGCAGAATATTCTCTGTTCCTTATATAAAACATTTTTTTTAAAACCTGCCAATGTGGCACTGATTTCTCTTGAAAGAGTTGCCATATGAAGTTTGTGGGCCAGTATAACTTTTAGGTAAATTTTTGCTTTACTGCTGCATATCTAGTTGCCTCCAAATGTTTCATCATCTGCTCCTTAGAGCTGACCTTTTTTTTCTCTTTTCAGCAAAACAACTTGCATTACACAGTAGGTTTCTGGAAGGCAGAGAACAAGTAGTTATAGATCAAACACAGGGTTCTTTACATAGGGGAAAAGAGGCAACCTGTCAATTTAAATAATAATAATTAAAAACCCCAAAAAAAACAAAACAATACAAAACCAAACCAAAACAAAATAGAAAAAATATCTGCAAGACAAAGTTTTCTTCAGACTACCAGAACTGTCTCAAATCATAATTGTAATCTCTTACCAAAGTAAATGATGGCTATTTTTAAACATATGTGATTATAGTTATGAGAATGCATAAAATGTTTTTTCTTGCATATATTGAATTGGAGCTAAATACTTGGCAAAAGTGACTTCTGAACTGTAGCATATTCAAAGTAATAAATGGTGAGATTATGAGATACCTCTTTCCGCAGCTGAGTGAATACATGATGCAACACCAGTGCAAATTTTATATTATCTAGGATTTCCAGAGATTTTTTTTTTTTCCTACATCACTTTACTCAAATATTAACTATAGAGAGAGAAACATAAATTGCTATAAATTATTTATTTGTCTGCATCTGTCTCCACACTATCAGTGGTATATTTGGGGCATCTGAAAAGTTTGTTGTATGATAACTTGTATTGAAATGTCTGAAGCTGACAAAGAACGGAAGAACAGAATAAGCTAAAATAGATAGTAACCATTAAGCTAAAATGGATAGAAACTTTCTTGTATAAGCTGCTTATAGCATATAAATATATGGCAGGTCATTATTAAGACCTGAAGAGATTTAAAGTTATGAAAAAAAAAAAAAAAAGAGAATGACTTTTTATCTACCCATGTAATCTACCAGTGCAATGCATTAATAAAGCATCTAGCACTTTCAGGAAGAGTTGATAATTAGTTTTTGGCACTTAACTGCTAATGACAGCTGTAAAGGATATATTCTTAACTTATATCTTATGCAGGTACTAATGGTTAAAGTGAGAAGCATAATTAGCATACCAGGACATGATGATTCATGCTGTTATTGATTTTGTTGTAGTCAACTTTATGTTTCCATGCCAAAATTGTCATATTGATTATTATTGTGGCTACTGGTATGCAACCCTTACATCAGGCTTCTGTCTAGACAGTAACAACTTTTATAAAATATTTACTAGGAGTCTCCATGATCCAGGAATTTTCTTGAAGCTTAGGGTTTTTTTTGCTTATTTTCACTTTAAAGTCTTACAGGAACTGAAAACGCAGTGTGATGTTCTGATTTGGAGACTTTGAATAGTCTTCTCCTAGAGGATATAGTTTTCTGAATGTTATTCTCAAAATGCAGAATATATTATGAAATGGAAGAAACTTAGTATATTGTGTTTATTAATCATAAAGAACATGCACAATACTTGGGGCTTAATATATTTCACTATTTTCACATAAGCAGAAATTTATCTGGAATAAAAAGACTTTAGCCAGACATCTTGAATATGAGGAATAAATTTTATTTATTTATTTATTTAGTATAATATATTTATTCTATGAGTTAGTTCTGAGGAATTAAGAACTGTGCAGAGATACCAGAACCTGACAAATTCTAAGCAGATTTTGTTTTCATTAAAAAATTCATGAAGTTGAATATTACAATTGAGATACACCATGATCATCTTTCTGGAAATGGGAGCTCAAGAGAGTAATCCCACACTCTCCTCCATGCTTCTGGGATGATCTAATTCAAGTGTGATGCAGAGGGACTCAGAAGCACATGGAGAAAAAGGGACAGAGAGAAAGGTGTATCCTGACATCTGAGGCAACTGCCTTGGCATCTAAAATAAAGAAATGTCATATACAATTTATCCAATAATCTTCATTCTTTGATATCATAGCTCTAGCTGTCTATGTGCTGATATTTGGACACACAAACGTTATGTTGAATATGTCTAGTTTGAATAGTTGTTGGACCCATATTTGTACTGAGCTCATATCCTTGAATTTCAAAGGAAGGATACACAGATGCAAGGCAGGGAAGAAAACCCAAGAGGCTAACAGGAGCTTAGACTATGGTCACATCCCGTGCAGGAAAAACAAGGAATCAGGACTTAATGTGGCTTATGAACCACATCTGCCCTGACTGCTAGATGTAGGTGTTGATCAAGGGACTGGTAAATGGAGCAATGTTTCACCATGGTTAGGAAATAAATTATGTTATGTGGTATACAGGAGATTTTCTTCAATTACTTCTGGAAAAAGAAATAAGAAAAGAAAATCCATTATCAGAAGCAGAAAAGGGAATATTTGTTTCTTTATTCATTTAAGGTAAACTGTGCCCAGATAAGGTTTATCACAAGAATGAAAGTAGCCAGAAGGTAATTTTATATGTAGATTTGAGCCAAAGAAAACATCTCTTCCAATTTTATATCATATGAAATATTGCTAGCACAATGTTTGTAAGCATTTGTTACAATTCAAAATGTCAGCTGAATCAATACCCACTGGTGTGCTTGGTATTTATGAGAATCCACGTGAATGTGACTTGCCTTCCATATGCTTTCTGGGAAGGTCTATTTGAATTAGTAGCCTTATGTGTATACAAACACATGCATTAGAGGGAAAAAGTATATGCCTTTTTTTATTATTTTTTATAATTCATCTTTCTCCATTTTTAAAAGGTTTTAATCATCCAGTGAAGGCTCCAACATTGCCATGTGTCTAAGGAGACCAATAACACAGGATAACAACCAACAAAAATCTTGAGTGATATTCAAAGCCCTCATAGACAAAAACATATACTTTTATTTACTGAATACTTGCTATGACCACTCAACATGTACAGAAAGTGGGCCATATCTTTCAGTGGTCTATAGGAAAAAAAAGGGTATAATTGTAGTTTTGAGGGGTTGTTTTATTTTGAGGTTTGGATATTTTTTGTTTGTTTGCTTTTAATATTTAAATCAACTTTACAATTTAGGCTGCAATATTTTTAGATCAAAAAGTTTTCCTCACATTACAAACATATGGCCACCGTTAATGCTAAATAAATAAAAATGGTACCCAACGTTCAAATATGGACAAAGTCAATTGCAGAGATGTAAAGAAACATCTTTTTACAACATTTTGTCTGGCTGCAGAAAGGGAAGTCCTCACGATGAAGCAAGAATGCTGAACCACAGGAGAGGGTGAGAAGTTGGCAGTTGTAGTACTGGGATATTTGTAGGTATACACCAGCTTTACACGACAATCAGACCTAAATGAAAGAGACATTGCCAAACATTTGAATTCTAGTTTACAACCAAGTGGAGAAATTTTTAAAATAAGCAAGTTCACTCTTTTTTTTGTCTTTTTTTCTTTTTTTTTTTTTTTTTCAAAGCAGACCTTTATCAAATTAGCTTGTAAAAAAAAAAAAAGGATACCTATTGAGTTGATATTGGTTTAGTTCCTACTGGC
>JAWWTY010000077.1:123958339-123976000 GCA_035222235.1 Margarornis squamiger
ATACAAGGACTCCCTGAAACAATACCTCAGCCTTGGCCATATTGACCACCATCAGTGGTCCACTCTGGCCTCCAATCGGGAGAAACAGAGACACACCATCCATAACCTTGCTGCTTCCTTTGAGAACACACACAGAATCAGTCTTGAGGAAAAAAGGCAACGCAGGAAGAACCATGCCTTCATCGAGTCTCTCGATGGAGACTTTCTGCTGTGCCTTTTGCAATTGATCTTTCCTATCTCGTATTGGGCTTTTTTTAGCCACCAGCGTGCTTGTAGCAAGCATGGGTAGAGCCCTTGTAAATCTTTGTTTGCGAAGCCTAGCGATGATGATGATGATGATGATGATGATAAAAAAGAGAAATATGAACAAATAAAAACACCATACCTTCACCCCCTCCCTTCTTTCCATCCATGTTGAGGCCAGCTGGAACTATGTCTATCCAAGGAGAGAGCAGCTTCTGATGCCTTCTCACAGAAGTTTCCCTTGTAGTCCCCTCCCACTACCAAACACTTGCCAGTTAAACTGAATACATTGACCTGAGAAATGACAATTGGAACATTAGAAAATCATTTTTGGTAAAATAATAAAACCCCAAAAATCCTAAAATAGCATTGCAGAAACCCTCTGATTTGATTTAGGATTATGGATCATTTCAATTTAATGTTAAATGAAGCTATCCTGCTTTTTACTTTTGCCAAGGTACTAGAACTATGAAAAGTTTTTGGAATAGAGTTCCATTCCCTTTCCTATTAGATGAGTAGCTCAGTCAAACCTAAATAGTTGTCTGTTCCCCTAGCATCCTTCATCTTAGGTCTGTGTAGCAACCTAAGGAAAAACAAGTCTGTGTTTCAGTTCTGAAGAGCCATGGGGAAGGTGTTTACAGTACTTCTGAAAGATAAATCTAAAATTCCTTTCCTTTCACATTGTCTAAAAATTGGTTGCTGCTAGGTTCAGCTGAGGAAGAGCAAAAATTCTGCACAAGACATTGGCTGTGGCAGAGGGTGACAGAAGTTCATGTAAGAATGTGAGCTGTTCACACTCTCTCTGCCAGAAGCTGCTCTTCTAATAACCATGACAGCTTAAAAGAACTTTGACAACATACAACAGTCCTTGAAAACATCAGATGATAGGATGGTAAAGCCTTCAGGAGCAGCAGAACTTGAGGGGCAATAGAGATCAAAGAAAACTTAAGTCTGAAGGCCTGTCAGGGTTGTTACTAACAGCTTTCACAGACATGTGATGGCTGATGCAAAGTATTCATGACATGATTTAATATTTAAGCAAGAAAAATCCTCCTTGAAGTGAGGAGCATAGTCTCCTCCATAGTCCAAGCATAGTCTAATGTAAAGCATAGTCTAATGTAAAGCATAGTCTAATGTAATGCATAGTCTTGTGTAAAGAATTCTGCAGTACTTGGAGCTCAAGGAAGATGCTGCTATGACCATATGCCCATGCAATTGTTAGTATTTCACAATAACATTGGAAGTCTCACTCAAGAATGCCGGTTGAAGGTTCTCCATCACAGTTGTCTGTCTACCCATCAGAGGATCAAAGGAAATAGTCACAATATGGAATGAGCTTCTCAGAGTTTTGTTTACCTTCTGGGGTTGTGGTTCTTTTATTTTGTCTCTTCTGTCATCATCCTGTTCTTATTTTCTCCAGACTAGCTGTCACATCAACATTAGGGTCCAGAGACTAAGTCATATGAAGAGTGGCTGAGGGAGTTGGGGCTGTTTATCCTGGAGAAAAAGAGAGTCAGGGGAGACCTTATCACTCTTTACAACTACCTGAAAGCAGGTTGCTGCCTGGGGAGTAGGCAGGCCTGCCAGGCAATGAGTGACAGGACAAGAGGAAATGGCCTCAAGTTGCACCAGAGGAGGTTTAGATAGGAACTGGTGGAGTCACCACACCTGGAAGTGTTCAAAAAACAATTGGATATGGCAGTTAGTGCTATGGTTTAGTTGATGTAGTGGTGTTTGGTCAAAGGTTGAACTTGATAATCTTCAAGGTCTTTTCCAACTTTAATGATTCTATGATTTGAAAATTCTTTGGAGCAGATGTGTTAACTTGGCTCATCACAAAACGTGGAGTTATGAGGCAGACTTTGTAGATGAAAGATCAAAGAAGAGCAAATAGTGAGGCTATTTTGTTCATATTCGTGTTTTCTGGCTTGTTTCTAGATGCCTAGATTTTGTACTGCAAATATCAATGTATGATAGAATATGTCCATATTTGTTTTTTTTCTCTTATGTGAAGAGAAATAAAATTGTTCTTCAACTTCAAACTTTTGAAAATATTTGTAGAAGCTACATGCAGTTCTTTTGACTTATATTTTTCTTCACTTGGCAGAAATTTCTTGGATTGCTTTTACATGCTTTCCTCCTAGTGTTTAAAACCTGCTTCCTTCCTATGTGTTATGCCTTCCTTCTTATCACACTGGATTTTTGTGTCAGAATTTTTCCACATTTTCTCCCATTTAATTACTATTCTAACAGAATTATTATATTGAAGGCAATTGTTCTGCTGTTTTCTATTAACTCATTCCTTAAAGAGATTTAAACTGTTCCAAATTGGATTAAAAAAACAGGAAAGATATTTAAACTGTCGTCTGTCCAGGCATTTGGTGGCTTTGCAGGATCAGGAATACACTTATCTAACAACTGGAGTGTTTTTCTATAAGACTCTCTGATACAGCTGTTCAAAACTTATCTGGAAGGAGCTTAAGTCAGCTAATGTTGAAAAGACGATAACCACACTTCATATGCCATTAATATAATCAACATCACAAATGCTCTCTTCCATGATTATGCTTCTTGTGCTTATGCCATCGCACTTCACTACTGTACAGGTTTTCATGTACACTAGTGTTGTAATGATACTTGAAAAAACCATCTGCTTTAAATTTTCCCTCTGATTTCTTAAATTTGCCAACTGCTAATAAGCACAAGCCAGGCTTCTCTTAACATAGGACTGAACTAGAAAAGAAAATCAAGAAACATTAACACTGACAGTAAATGGGTATTTAATCATTTGTTTTAGTGATAAGGCATACCACAGTAGTCAGTATAATGCTCATTATCCAGTGTAGAGAGTGATTTGTATTCATTAATATAATCACAGGTTCATATTTCAATATCTCCATGAGCTGGGAAAGTTAATGCACAAAGGAAACAATAAAAAAAATATATTTAGAGGAGTTAGGTAGGAAATAAAAATTACTTGAGGGAAGATAGCATGATTTTTAAAATTAACTAACTGTTTGAGACTAAGCAGCTGCATTACATGTGCTAAATCAAAGGGACTTCTCATTTGGTAAAAATGGAGGCAGGTATTGATGATGGCCATTATTCTGGTTTCAACTGGGGCAGTTAATTTTCTTCTTAGTAGCCGGTACAATGTTGTATTTTGAATTCAGGATGAGAATAATGTTGATAACATAATGATGTTTTAGTTGTTGCTGAGCATTCCTTACTCTAAGTCAAGGACTTTTCAGTTTCCCATGCTCTGCAGGTGAGCAGATGCAGGAAGGAGCACAGCCAGGATAGCTAAGCTGAACTGACCAAAAGGTTATTCCATATCACAGAACATCATGTTTCATATATCCACTATGGGGAGTTGTCCAGGAAGGGTCAATTGCTGCTTGGGAATGGGCTGGACATCAGTCATCACTCTCCTTTTTCTATTATTATTTTTATTATTATTATCGACATCATCACCATCATCATCTACATCATCACCATCATCATTAGTATTATTAGTATATTTTACTTTGTTTCAATTGTTAAACTGTTCTTATCTCAACCCATGAGTCCTCTTTTTTCCCCCCTGATTCTCCTCCCCATACCACTGCAGTGGGAGAACAAGGAATGAGCAGCTGTGTGGTATTTAGTTGCCAGCTAGTTAAACCATGACAATTATCTGCAGCATTAATAATCACTATCCATTATTAAATTCTTATCATGAAATTAAGAAACTAGTTACCACAGAAGGAGAGGTGGAGTAGCCTTTAAGATAAATAAATAAGAGACAAAGTGCCAGAACCAGCAGTGTGTCTCAGTCTGCATAAACTACCAACACAGAGTCAGCACTGCAGAAAGACTGGACCACCATGGCAAGAACGTCTTTTCTTACTCTGCCTCCAGATTTTCTCTTATCTTTGCCCTGCTCAATGCCGCCATCTCCCCCCGTAAGTTGGAGAGCAAGGGAAAGGCTTCAATGACCTTGATACATTTCCATGTCTTTTCTTTGGAGATGAGAACAGACCTTATAAAGTTCACATGTGCATATTAAGCCTATAACCATCTGCTGCAATTATGAACAGTGTGGTGGTTAAGTTTAGCATTTGGAGAGGAGGTCTGAAGGTCAGCTGAGCTTCAGCTGTAGTCTAGCATCTTAGGTTGACTTGAATAAGTGAAAAATAACAGCAAGAAGTGAGCAGCTAAGTTTTAAAGTGGGTTAACTTGCAAAGTATTTAAGACCAGGAATAACACCAGAGATGAGATGGAATGCTCATATTTCAGATACAAGAGGAATTAGAACATTCTTAATGTCCTTGGGATGCTGTATTAGTTTTTGCGGTTTTTTTCCTTTTTAAATATTCTTTTAAAAAAAGTAGAATTATACCTTAGCAGGCATTTCCTTTGTTTTGAGCAAAACTCCATTAGTTAGTTGGGTTTTAGAACCTGTTGCTTCCTTTCCGGCGTGAGGAGATGGAAAATATGAAGTAGCAAGTACTCCTGATGTGTTGTGAGAGCAACCAGATCTACAGAATATGAGCGACTGTTATGTAAACTCTGAGTGTTTATCACTTACATTTTAGAATTCCTTGAAATCATGCATCTAGGCAATTCTGGTAGTTTCAAATGTTTTGGCTTTTGTCTTTGTTTAGTTGCTCATTACCTAGATGCTAATAAATTTTTGTGAAGTTTCAACTCAGAAGTGTCACTGCATGTTTTCTTCTAGAAGCCATGATTATGATCATGAAGTCCATTCTTTTTGAGAATGTTTCTGTTCTTTTGATTAAAAAGATAGTGAGAATTAGAAAGTAATCTCCCTATAGAAATTCCCTGATTGGCCAAGGTTTGCTTGTTCAGTGTGAATGTTTAGTATATACACTTAGTTTTGGCAAATTAAGGGAAAGTAAATCTATATCTATCATGACCTAATAAACACTTCCTTTAAAGTACTCTGTGTTCTTGTGAACAGGTGATCAAAGTGTTGACATGCAGCTCAGGGACTCTGGGGAATGGTAGAAGGTATTATAAATCCAAACAAAAGAATCATTCAGTACAGTGTTTAAAGTGATTCTGTTCCATGCCCAGTATAAGGAAGAATCACATATGCATGAGCAAGGGACAATGTATAACAGGTCATTACAATGAACAGTTTTGAAGTATCTAAAAAACAGTAGGGAAACTAATACCACTGCAATAGTTTCTCAGACTTGAAAATACTGTTCACTGACATGGCATCAAGGCATACAGAAAGGTGGAGAACTTGAAGGAACAGCCTCACATATAATTTGTAGGCCATGTTTCTTTTATGAAATGGAATATTTAGAAACTAGCAATAACTTTATCAAAGTGTTATTAAAAGCTGATGAAGTTCACTGGTTAATATATTGGCTGTCAATGCTCTTTTCTTTTTTTAGAGGGAGAGAGGTAGGGGAAGGTCTGAAGAAGAGAGGGTTGTTTGAATTTTACCCCAGCCTTTCTGATGCCCATTGAACTTGGACTCAGCTTCTGATTTCATAAATCAGGGCAATTACAGATTGTTAATAACTTCAAGGTATTATTTTTATATGAGTTTACCACTTGGTTGTTTGATGAGCATGGTGCTGCAGATTTTTCTTGTTTTACTTTTATTTACTTACATATGGAACTCTGCAAACATGATGACTCAGGGTGTAGTTTTTTATCTGGGATTTAGAGAACTTTGGATACTTTGAAATTAATGGGGTTTTAAGACTCCACTTCTGGAAACTTGGTTTAATTCACCTCAATGAAATGAGTTGCTAAACAATTTCATGTACCTTCAAATCCATAAATGTAAATGTACCTTAAATTTCTTATTATGTAAAAACACACTTTTCGTTTTTAATTCCAAAATGAGAAAATGCATGTGGAAATCCTATTCTATGCTGATTATTTAGTAACGAAACATACCTGTAGTTGTTTTATAAGTTCATTAGTAATTTTTTATGTTCATAAGGAGTTTCCTTTTTCTAAAATAAAAACCCAAACACAACCCACTGAAAACTTTTAAACACTTGACACTTCTGTACATTTTAAGAGGTTGTTTTCAAAGCATGATTTAAAGAGATTACAGATGTTCATCTGTGTTATTTTATGTTTATAAATTTATTTCATTTTCAGTGTGTTCTATTCTGGTTTTTATAGGTTTTAGATCACCTTATTTTTGATGTGAAGAGTAACTGAGATAATCACACTCTAATTTATAAGGATATAACTTGGAAAAAATATTGCTTAGTTTAATAAAACAGAGATTTTAGAGCTTCTATAATGGGTACAAAATGTCTTAAGCCATGGCAAAAACTTCCAAATAATTAGTTTCAGCTGTTAAGATTTCAGTGCTTACTTCTTTATTGAATATTCACTTCTGACTCAGCTGAGGTCTTTGTGCTGATCTCAAGGGTACAAAGCTTTCAGACCATTACTTCATTGTTTTTATTTCTTTCAGTAAAAAGATTTAGGGCTTAATGCCAAAATAATGCTCTGCAAGTACTCATTAGTATGCATCATTCAGATCGTCCCTCCCACTCTCTAATTAGTCCTTAAAAAAAATCAACCTGTGTAATGATCAAAAAAATTAAATTAAGAAATAAATATTAATGTATACAAGTAACAAATATTACTCTGATATTCTGTACTTAATATTAAGTAGCAGCTTATGTTATCTGGAGCTGAGAAGAGGAGGAAAAGTGGTGGGGTCGTTCAATCTATTTACAGGCACTAGGAATTGTGGTTGATATTAATCTCCTAGTAATTGTAACAACTTTTCTGCAATCCTCACTGGTACACGGCTGGCTCATGTGAGTAGCTGCCAGTATATGTCATCAATAGTTACACAGCTTTTCTGGAAGAGCAGGCTACTATATTGATTACAAATGAGCTATTGCACTCTAAATTAATTACTAGCCATGTAAACCAATATGTGTGTCAGGACTGAGGTTGCAAGACTGAATTTTTACAGTTCTGAGAATTTAGTATTTATTCTGATGGGGTAGGGGAGCTGTCTTTATATAAAGGAATGCAAAAGAAAGTCAGCTAAAATAATGAAATGAACTATTTGTACGTTCTTGGTCTATTATTAATGGCAAATTTAAGTCACTGAATTGTTTCTGAAAGATTGCAGCTATTTCAAGTCCTTAAGTGAGCTGGGAGTAATGATCATTTTTAGAACAGTTTAAAAGGTAACGGAGTTGAAACTTATCCTGTAATATTTATGCTTTCTTGCTTACTTCATCATTCTGTTAGTATTAAATGAGGGACACCTTACCCTTCTCAAAGTGTTGCACATACTCTGAGGGAAAATCCAGATATGCCTTCTAGCTGTGACTTCAGTGACGTCTGAAATGCTTGATTTCAGGGTTGCCCCTTTTGTAGACAGATTGACTTCTTCAAAGCTTGTGTTAGTTCCTGCTGTGATACTGACCTAAAAGCTTTTCTATTGCACGATTTTAATGATGAAGATGATGATAATAATAATGATGAAGAAGAGTATTCTTCACGAGGCCTTCAAAACCGGGATTTGTAGTTGGCCTATTGTCTTAGTTCAAGGGTCGAACTAAGATATCTATGTTGGCCAAGAAAATAATCCCTCTCCTTTAAATTTAGAAAACAGAACTTTAATTAGGAAATATATATATATATATATATATATATATATATGTGTGTGTGTATGTGTGAAAGGATAACAGTTCTTAACCACAACACACAGATATATATATCCAGAAAGAACCAAACAAAAACAGTTTGTAATAAACCCCTCCACCCCCAAACGACAAAGCAAACAGTTAAAATGTCTTTTGGCTACCCCCCAAAAAGGGGGGGAAGTGCATATATACGGACAGCAGGTGGCACTGTTGCACCTCAACTGCTGGCCGCTCTCTCTCTCTCAGCGGATGCAGTTATATTTACGGACAGCTGGTGGCGATGTCATGCCCAGGCCTCTCTCTCAGGGGAATGGCAGGAGCAGTCGCAGGGTGAGCTCCTGTGGGGTCAGTCATGAAAAAAACCCAGCAGAAACCCAGCCTCTGCAGTGTAGAAAGCAGGCGTGTTTCTTTTCCTCACAGCAATCTGCCGTGTCCAGGGGTTATAGGCGAAGCCAGAGAGCAAAAGACACAATCCTGGACCCCCAGCGATACCGGACCCGGTGTGTGTCCCTGTCTTCTCTCCTCCGCGCCGAGCCAGAGAACTCCTGACTTGCGCAAAAAGCGCAGAAATGCTGACCCTTTCCCCACCTGAGCCAGTCTTCCCTCCCGCTCTGGTCTGGGGAGAGATCAGAACAAAAAGCTCTGGCTAAAACTGTTAACATCAGGATATGCATATCCATTGTGCCTTTTGTTAACCATCCCTACCAACACTAGAGCATTGGCTCCAAGCTTTTTGGAAGGAATTCCAACTGAGTTTTGAAACTATAACACCTATGGTGTTTCTTAACCAATCTACATTCAGTTAACTGAATCAGTGCTTGAAAAACACGGGTATACTTTTTCTTTAGCTATAAGCTACCCCTTGGACTTCAGACTTCTGAAGTTCTTTATGAAGCATCCATTGCCATTTTGCTGATGTTGTCTTGGAGGAAAACCTGAAAGAAACTTAAAGGTCACATGAAATGTGCATCAGAAATACAATTTGGTAGGTTTTTCCTTTCAAAGTAATAGATAAACACTCCCAGTATTTAGAAATAGCAACATCTTGTAAACTGAGTATTATCGAGTGTCATAAGTCTTTCTGCTTGTTGTAGCATATGGCTGGAAATATTAGATGAGGAGAGACAAGTCTTCTGCATGGTTTGTGTATACTTATGAATAAAACAGATCAAGGAGTAACAAAATCTCTATATGTCATTCCAAACAGGAGTCAGGCCTTCAATATTCCCCACTTTCACTAATGATGTATATTCTCTATTTAATACAGAACTAGAAAAATTAATTAGTGTGAGGCAAATCTGCAGTTTTGCCTGGCTTCAAAACTCAAAATGCTAGGTATTTTCAAACTGTGAAACTTTAAACTGCTGCTTTTTCCAAAGTTTCAACTTGTTGATATTTCCTTTCAGCCACAAGACCTAAAAAATCAGTAAGATTTTCAGTTAAAAAAAAAAAAAAATCTGTGACTCTCAATGGTTCATGAAGGGAGAAAAATGTCAATAATTCAAATGTCATAATTTTCCAATAAACTGTGTGTATCTAATACTGTGATTTGAATATTTTTGGGTAACAAACTTCACACATTGATATATTTTTTTTTTATGCATATTTTTTTTATTCTAAAACTGCCAGGGGCAATGATCTGGGCCCTGTAATATGACATCTTTTTCAGTATATTGAATCCAGTACTTGAACTTTCTGCAAAATTAAACTCATGTTCTAATAATAGCAACTCTTTAGCTGTTCTTTTCTAAATCTACTTTAAGAGCTATTGTTCTGAGCTTTAAAGTGTCCACTGGAGACAGGATTCTGATGTTATGGTCAAGGACAAGTAGACAATCCATCATTCTGGTAGGTCAAGTTGTGTACAAATGCTTTTTTCCTAGGGGGAAGACATCTGAACATTTTTCCTCTTATCAGAAATGAGCTAGCAATATAGCTTTCTAAGAGAGAAGTTGTCTGGTGTTTTTAGGATAATCCGAATCCATTAATAAAAGCATAATTACCCTCTGTACATCTTTGACTTTGATTACTTAGGAAAATATTTGAATTTTTCTTCCTTTTGTTTTATTTTCTTTTTCTATCGGCAGTCAGTGCTGCAGACAGCTATTATAACACTTGTCTCCAGAAGCTTTCACACCATGATGTTTGCCCATGCTAGACATGTTATATTAGATACAAGACTGCTATCACTGCCAACAAGCCTTACAGTCTTGGAGACTGCTTCCTTGATTTATGCCGAACTGGCTCCTCTGAAAATTGCTTGCATGTGCAAGCTTTGATCCCCTCTCAAGTCCTCTCAGTATGAAAATAAGCCAGAGATATGGTAAGAAGCTATGTAATAGTAATATTGATGTTGCAAATTTCTCTTAAGTTTGTGCTAGACCTGACCAGAGAAGCCATAGGTCCTACAGAGGCAAGTGGCCACTAAAATATGGCCACTACAGTGGTATGCTGAACTGCTAAATTGGTGTGTCAGTAGCTCAAAGCTATTGAATACTCTTTCTGGGAATATTGTGTTGGCTTCATCTAATTCTCTGAAATAAGATATTTGTCAAAAGTCCCTAGCACAAGAACTTTGGTAGTTCTGGTCCTGTTTGTAAGTGAGTCTAGTAAAGTCAACAGAGAACAGTTCTCCCTTCAGGGGCATGTGTTTTTTTACCTGCTAAGACCTTAACTGCAATTCCATCTTCTCTTTTATGGAATAAACAACAACAACAAAAAAGGTCCAAACAACAAAACAAACATTATGTCTGTCTAGGTTTCCGTATAGTACTTGCTAGTATAATGTGAATTTGAGGTTTTAATTAATAAGGATACAATAACTATTTTTATTTAGGAAGTTTAATAACTTTGTTTCTGTGTCTTAACTCTGTATTTAGTAGAAATATATACAAGTGAATATTTACTTTCTAAAACCTGAAGAAAGAGTGTTGTGAAGTCAGATTATAATCAGACTTTAATCTAAGAGATTAAAGAATTTGTGTCTATTTTTTATTGTATTCATTCAATTTAAGACAGAGTAGCTACACAAAGATGTCTTCTTTGAAGCATTTTGAAGTTGGAAACAATGCTGAAAGAAAACATTTCAAAGGAGTATACTGAGCTTTCCTGCAGTGTCTGATACAACTTCATATCATCATTAGGAAATTGATACATTACAACTTTTGAATTATATTCATTTAGCCAAATGAACGTGTAGTCAAATGCTGATCTTGAGAAAGAAGATGTCCATCTTTGAAGCAATGCTACCATCATGATATTTTAAATAATAGCAATAGTTGAGTTTGGAGTTGGATTTAGGTGTGTTTTAAAGCAAAAGCAGTGTCTATCATAAAATTACAGTAACTGAATTTCATGCAAGCTTTTCTGTTTCTTTTCTGCAAATTAAAATATAAATAGCAGATAAACTGATGTATTTTGTGTATGCAGCAATTCAAAGGAAATAAGGTCTTATATGGAATATGTGTGCATCTTCATTTCTTAATACAATAGATTTCAATCTATTAAGATTTTAAAAGCAGCCTAGAAAAGCATACAGTTACAGTGCTAGAAGGGGTTCAGAGTTTTTGCATAACATGCATAGTATTCTGATGTTGAGACTATGGCTTGATGGTATGGGGGTAATTTCTAGACCTCTTAGTGAGAATAACCTCCTTAAATTTTTTCAAAACAAATCATTGTGGAAAAAAGAATTCTATTTTAAGCTGTTTATACTTTTACAAAGTAAAAATAGTATGAAGAGCAATGGTTATCTATAAATTCAAAAGATAATATGCTTCATAGCTGTCCATAATTTGTCTTTATTAACTCAAAAGTATAAGCACCGCAAAAGTAAATACTATTTACCTCCAATATAGGAAAGAAAATACATCGGCTTTATCTAGACAACTGAAGAAAAGCTTGAGTTGAATTTTACATTATATGCATTATATACAGTGTATATTTATATTAAAAATATTTTACTTTAACAATCTGGATTATAAACTAGATACCCGATACAGCTTTGTTACTGTGGTCTCTTGGTGTCACATTTAGGTGTGATACACCCAACCTTCAAGGTTATAAGACTGTCCTTTATTTTACTTCTTAAGGGCAAATTCTGCCTTCAAACATGCACTGGACTCCAGCTGCTGAAGTGTATCTGAGGGTATGTTTTCTGCCTTAAGTATTTGTCATTTCAGTTGCAATCATATGGCTAAGTTTAGTTGAGGAGGGTACTTAAGGAATACAGAGGTTTCTTAAAAGTGTGTTTCTAAAAGTGCCTTCTGTTGTTCCTTTCATTATTTTGCTGTGCTAGAAGTTATATTAGGTGTGACATGTAGCAGTTTTAGACAAAGAACAAATCCTGACAACATTTAGAAAAGATTTCCACAGAAACTTTGGGATTCTGAAAATGGGTTTTAAAATCTGCCATCAAAGTAGTCAAGTCAGCTTTTCCAAATATCATTTTATGTCAGTTAATTTGCCAACTTTTATCTGACTGTTCTATAAAACTTTTTCTTTGTAACAGCGTATAATGTTACATATAATAGTGTATAATATTTCAAGGCTCAGTACACAATAACCCAGCATCTCTGCCTGCAAAGTATTTCCATCCCCTTCAAAGAAGAATGTGGTTTTCTTCTATTCCCCTTCCTGCTCCCAGAAAGCAATGGGCCAGAACTATCTGCATCCAATAAGACACCAATTATACTTTTTTTTTTTTCACACACAACTTTCCAGTGAAACTTCACTTAGTAGGAATTAGACTTCTCAGATTGCTCCCATCATTTTTGATATGCTGCTCTTAGAGAAATGTAATCACGTTTCAGGTTTAATGTACCCAAGGTTCTTGGGTGTTGAAACAACCAAAAAGATCAGGTTTGTTCTCAATGAAAGGCTGAGCTTCTTATCACCTGAGGTTTATATATTTATGTAAAACACAGTTAAATGCATGGAAAGAGATGAGAAGATGGTTACCAAGAGACCTGTGTGGCCAGTGGTTGGAATAATGTTTAAAGACTCATTAGGCAATCACCTTGGGAATTGAGACAAATGGTTTTACTGCAGTGATATTTGGCTTTAATTGTGGTGGCATAAGGATGTGGGAAGAGGTCCTGTGGTTTTAACAAGAAATTTATCTCAATTCTACATCAGGCTAGAATCAACAACTGCAGGGCTGGCAGTGTCAAAAAAGAAAGGAAGAAACATTTATCTTGTTCAGCCTTAATGAATCTCAAAGTTCAATTTGATATTTGAATAAAGGTTACAGCTGAGCTTTAAATGATAGTGTATAAAATGAAGTTCACACTTAGGGACAATATTTAAGAAGAAACATTTACTTTCATTTATGCCCTCTCTGGCTGCTTTCTAGAAAGATGCATCTAGAGTGCAATAAACCATAGTAATTTGATGCTTTCTAGGATTAAGAGAGGCCACAGGCAACAGAACAATTAAGGAAGAGCATCTTGCCAGCAGGACCAAACTGGAGGTGTAGGTCAAGCCTAACACAACCTTGTTGAAACCACAGGGGTAGAACCAGAACTAAACCACATACATTTCCACATTCTAGATGATTTCTATATTTAGCTTCTGCTAAGATGGTTAGAACATAAAACAAAACAAACAAACAAACAAAAACCTGAAAACTTTAGTGAGATTGTATTTATGTGTACACGTTTTGTAAAAAATTGTACATATAATGGCTTTTAAAACTTTTTTAAGGATACTATTTGTCCAAATTTAAATTGCAAATCAGTGTTTCTTCTTAATGCAGCCAAAACTGACTACTGTAAATAAATAATTTAAAGTGGGGAAAAATAGCTATTGATTAGATATATGTTGTGAGATAACTGTCAGGTATACAATCTACTATCACTTGATTGAAATGAAGCTAATTTAATACAAAAATGTGTGAAATAAATTAAGACTGATTAAGTCTTCATATTTGCAGAATGTGAAGATATAGATTTTACATGGTAGAAACACTAGTTGCTGGAGATATGGAAAACTTGATAAAGGAGAAACAACTGCCAAAAAAAAGGAAATATGAATGCAGCTAGTGAGCATTAGTACCCTACCTCCATTTTTTCAAGGCCAGCCTTGCAAGATACGCTCCTGGGAACAGTCCTATTCTCACCAATTTCAGTGAAACAGCCCATTGCTGCAGGACTCAGATCTTAGGAAGAAGTTCTTTGATCAAGAAGTTTCAGAGGTTTTTATGAGATCAAAGTGGAAAAGCTTTAACCCATCTGTGTGATGTGCATTTTGAATAAAAATACCCTAATTCTTCTTTTGATAACAAAAAGAGAAGGCAGGATGAAGTGAGGAGATGAATAAAAACGAAAACAGGGAGCTTCAAATTTCTTAAAAAATTATTAGCTCTTATGGTGACCACTTGACATCAAAAAGAATGCTATAGTTCGTTCCATGGAAGGATTACACAAAATGAAAATGCAGTCAGAATAAAGACTTGACTTTAATGGCTGCACAAATTCCAAAATTTTTCCAGTGAGAAGAACTAGTAAAAGTATAATCACAAATTTCAACTCTAATACATTTGAAACTTGTTTCTGGACATCAGCCTTAACCTACTCATTTACTAATTCTACCTTGCTACTGTGTTTTTAAACAGAGAGCAAAATTTATGTGCTGAAGAGAAAATTCAGTAACTTTTCAAAAATCACTTTTTTTTTTTTAAACAAGATTGAACAAAAATTATATGAATTCAAAGTTCTTTCTATAACACTCTAGTTAAAACCATGTGTTTTCTGAAGTCTTAATGTATTTGTTTCATAAAGACAACTAATAATCTGGTTTATTTTGAACTCTGTATATGCATCCGCATAGCCTCAGTGACTGTATCCATGACTCAGGCACTAGTGCCTTAGATACTATCTAAACATGAAGACCAAGGCAAATCTGCAGTCCAAAGCCATGTAACTGGCAGTTATGGTGCAAGGAAGCCTCTGTCATAACTCCTGTAGACTTTAGTTCAAACACAATTCATCTTCAGGAGTATGTGACCGAAAGGGAAATACAATAAACTCTTTTCAACCTACCAAGTAATACACACATGTAGATGTTTAGGACTGAGCAGTTTCTTGAGGGTGGGATTCTTTTCAAATAAAAGTAACAGATTCTGGAAAGTAATAAAACAAACTCAGATTTGACTCAAATAAACACTTTATGCAGAGAGGGGTTACTACTGCCATGTGGATACTGACTAAAAAGAAGATGCAACTCACAAATTTTCTGCTCTTCTTTTTAAATGGAGCAGTCCTGGTGTCGCAGTCAATGTTTGCTCATCCATGAATGCTAATTTGGCACTAAATAATGCTAATCTGTTTGTGGGAATGTGGGCAAAACGATTATGTGCCAAACCTTGGCCTTTGTAGAAGCAAAAAAGTAAGCAAGCAAATGATGTGATGAGGAACCCATCCACAGGCAGACTGGTCAATAACCCTGCCCTGCAATTCTCCATTTCCTTCCACCACAACAGCAAACATCAGTTTCACTCTAAGTCTGAAAAGAAAAAAAAATTGTTGTGGATGGAAGTAGGCTCTACTCATGCTGATATGCAAGTTATACTATCTCTAGCATGAATATATCTTCTTGAAAATAGTTCCAATGATTTCTGCATTGTTGCCATATTGTGTTAACTCATTGCAAGGAGTTCAAGCCTGGTATTAGGCCAGATTCCTACAAGAATCTGGTCACTCCATAAAAACTTGAGGAAAAGGTAAAATCCCTGATAGTTGTTGCAGGGCAGCATAAAATTTTGCCTGAAGCTCCAGATAATGAAAGAAAACTGCAACATTGATACTTAATCAACTATTACTTATAATTTATCATTATATCTGATATTAACATCACATAGGAAATTGATATTTGAAGCTCTGGAGTTTTCATATCGGAGTAGTACTTCCTCCAATACAGTATTCTTCTTCCACCAGTTTTCATAGGTGAAACACTGATGCGTAATACTAGATAGTCCTTGACCTGTGCTGCAGAAGTGCAAGGACATTGGTAGAATCTGATCTTCATAAAAAGGTGTTCTTTTGAACACTATGATATATTCTTGAGTATGTGCATGTACAAAACCTTTGAGCAAAATAAGAGGCCATCAGTAATGTGAAACTTGTGATATTAAGACATGAGGTCTCTTGGTTTGTTCAGCCTGGAGAGGAGGAGACTCACTGCAGTCCTCAGCATCAACATGAGGGGAAGTGGAGGGACAGACACCAATCTCTTCACTCTCATAAGCAGTGACAGAACTTGATGAAATGGCATGAAGCTGAGTCAGGGGAGGTTTGTGTTGGATATCAGGAGAAAAATTTTCACCCAGAGCGTGGTTGGGTGCGTGAATAGGCTCCCCAGGGAATTGATCATGGCATCAAGACTTTCTGAGTTCCAAGTGTTTGAACAATGCTCTCAGGAAAGTCCTTGGGCTGTCCTGTGTGGGGCCAGGAGTTGGACTTAATGATCCTAATAGGTCCCTTCCAACTCAGCATGTTCTATGATTCTATGTTTTTCTAATTGAAGGTAAACTTTCACATTCAAAGACAAAGTTAGAACATTCCCCAAACAGAATGTATTAACTGAGGAATCTTGACTCTCTGTGTTTTTGGGGTCCCCCCCCCAATAAAAGCAACACTTAGCTGTGCTTTGAAGTTTTTATTTCTTGAAGAAATATGGATGTTGAACTCACTGGAAAAAAAAAGAAAAAAAAAAGTAGGTTTTCTACTAAACTACCTTTGATCAAGTGCATATGTAGGTTTACACCTTCCTATCTTAAAGGTCATTATCAGTCTAACTCCCCTCTATAATCTCTGTATATGTGGGTTTTATTCAAGCCCTCCATTTTACACTCTGTATCGTGTCCAAGCGTTATAGAAAGTGTGACCTATATGACATAGCATATGTTCACAGACAGGAATACAATAAAAATTATAAAAGAGCCATGTAATTTGATTACATTGCAGTTTACATTTATACAAAGGCCATGGAGGAGGAAACTGAAGATGATACCTGCTTTAAAAGGACTCAGGAGATCAGACAAAACTTTGACAGGAGAAATCAGAATTGTGCAGTCCAGTGAAGAATTAAACTACTGGGAGTAATAATATGGGCTGATGCACTCAATATAGCAGTAATGCCCTCTGAGAAGGGTAGGAAATAATTCAGTTCCTCTAGGCTGCACAGAAGCTAAATACAGTATGACAAGAAATAGTAGCAGTACTCATTATGTCTGATTGCTAATTACCCCTTTGAATGATTCAGTTATGCCTGCTACTAGATAATTAGTTTAGTAATTTATGGCTGCAGCACAAACTAGTATTTTAATTTTCACTGCACAGTTTTCACAACACCTACAGTTCAGACAATATCTTCCTTTTTATTCAATTTCAAATTGCTTTTTTTGATAACTGATGGAGGAGGAAAAAAAAACCCAACCAATCCTTTCAATTTCCTAGCATGGCTTTATTGGGAAATTGCATATTTTTATGTAACTGTATTCAAATGTAAACTATATAAATGTAGAAAACAACTTTACCTGAGCTCTTAACATGGTTTCTTTATAGATTTGGGAACTGATCTTGGAAACACTTGCACAGGAATATTTGCTGTAGTAAAGTTATTCATTGTCTGTACTCAAACTAAAGTAAAACTACTCCACTCAAACTAAAATAAAACTACTCCTATGCACAGCTGTTGCTAGGATTGGACCCTCGGGATAAAGTAAGGTGGGGGGGGGGGGTCCCTGATGGTGTTTTGAGGCAGCTCA
>JAWWTY010000077.1:123977778-123998914 GCA_035222235.1 Margarornis squamiger
CTTCTGCTTCTCATGGGTTCTCTCATTCTCCGCAAGCTGTTTATCTTCACGGGCATACAACAATCTGGCCAAGGTCAGACTCCTCTGGCTCCATCAAGGGGCCTGCAGTCCTGCTGCAGTTTCCCACATGAACTTGTGTTCTATAAGAAGCTTTTGGATTGTTCCTTTAAATTTTAGCTAACTAGGAAAAGAATGATAAACATGCTGTATGTTAACTTAGTTAAGTGAAACTACTAATTTCCTGTGAGAAGGGTGAGGAACATGAGGCAATGAGCACAAACTGCAATACAAAAAATTCCAAATAAACAAAGAAAAAACTTTTTACTGTAATGTGGTTAAACACTGGAACAGGTTGCTCAGAGAAGTTCTGATGAATATCTCATCTTTGGCGATATTCAAAACACAACTGGACACAGTTCTGAGCAACCTTCTCTAGGTGACCATGATCTGAGTAACAGGCAGTTGGACTAGACAATCTCCAGGGGTACCTGCCTCAGTCACTCTGTGGTTTTGATACTTTCACAACTTGAGCCCTGTCGTATTAAGATGCTCAAGCCCAACATCTGGTTTGACAAGATTTTTTAAGGAATTGTCTCAGTGAATCAGAAACATGTTGAACTTTGGGGTATGCTAGAACCTAGGAATAACACAGGGGCTTCTGTATATGTGCAGTGGCATTGCACCTAATGTTTCTTTTCTTTAGAGTTTGGGCCACTTATTCCCTTGATCCCTCTTTGTAACACCATCCAGGTCCACCTTGTACAGACATTCTCCATTTACTGCTGATGCTTCTCCCTATTCTTTTGTCTTTAGTCCATCTTTATATTTTCCTTTCTCTTTTTCTTCTTTCCCTGCCCCCCTCAATTATTCCAAAGCACCTCTTGCCTTCCCACTGTTGGAAAAATTTCTTTTATTAAATTTAGGAAAAAAACGGCAAAAGTCTGTGAAACAAAAGGAATATAACAAAAAGAAAATTTGGTTACAACACATGTTGGGTGTCCAGACCACACAGGATCCCTAGGAGCACACCCTCCGATTCAAAAACCCTGCTTTTTAAACATTTCCAAAGTCCGCCTTTGTTGATGACGTGGGGGGGCGTTTCCTCTCCTTGGATTGGTTCTTCTGTGCCCCCTTCACCCCAGGGGCGGAGTTTCAGGCAATATGTCAGCCTCCATCTGGCCGCATGGCCAGCCATGCGGTCTGGAGTTGCGTAACCTATATTCTTAGTTAATATGCAATTACCCTATTCCCGACCGCTCTGTCCCTGACATGCACTCCAAAGCTGGACTGGATGCCTTACAACTTTCACGAGGCACCTATAGGTTAGTAACAATCAAAAACAAAAATAAACCTTAGGTTAGTAACTCTCGTTCAGTTTATTTGCTTGTAATAAAACCGGTTTTTCTACTTCTCATATCCTGACCTTAGCTAAAAGTAGATTCTAGTAATGTTTTCAAAAGAGTATGAAAACTGTGTTTATGGAAACACTTCCATGCCACCACTTTTTTTGAAAAACAGGTTAATTTTGTGGGCAAGAAGATGATTGCTGTTCTAGGAGTTTTTTTCTTTCTGTAGGTACATTTTGTTTCTTGGCCAAGTTTTTTTCAAAACTTTTTAGAGAAAAGTTAAATGTAAATGATCAAATTACAGCAAGATAAAATCAACACTCAGACTAGCATTGCAGCAGCTGGAAAAGCAGTTGTGAATTTTTACAGCTTGACTTTAGTGGTCTTTATTTTCTGTTAATTGGCACTTACAGCTGCTTTATTTGTTTTCTAGTCTTGAATTTTGTTTGTGATGTATTTAAATCCAGCAGCAGACAAGGAAGAAAAGGCAGAAAAAGCCTGGATTTTTTTTAGATGTAAGTAATCAAAGTGGTTATGCTGTTTTTTTCTTTGGTCTAGTGTGCAAAAAGGTAGTAATTTCAATCTACTCTGATGGAACTTTAAAACTATTTTGATTCCTGACAAAGTCTTTGTGTATAATAATAATAATAAAATAAAATAAAAAAAAAAAAAAAAGGGAGAGATACTAATTCCATAAGGAGAATATTGACCAAAACATGGTGGACAATAATACCAGCTTTACCTCAAAATATTGTTTTCTTTATTCTACCAAGAGTCGAACAGAAATGCATTAATAGAAATAATGCTAGTTTTTGAACAGAATGTTCTAATTATATCACTTTTTCTTCATGTTCTTTGCTCTTCATCCCAACATCCTCAATTATTTTTAACACTTACCATACTTAGGAAAAACAACTTTTTTTCCTTATACTAACATCATCATTTTGCTCATCATCATACAATCAATCAGTTTAAAAACATACTTTGAGCCTTTCAATAAAGTTCCTCCATTTCTAGTTTTTATTTATTTCTGTTACACCCCAGTCCAACTTTACTGGATGTTACACTTTAATTTCAGACTTCAAGAGATTTCACCCACATGAACCATTGAAAAGCCATTGGTTTAATACCTGGTGTTCATGTCCAGAGAAAAACTACACATTTTAACTAAGAGATTTCTTTTAATTTGGTGAAAAAAATGGGCATTTTAGCAAAAAGGGTTCCACAGAAATAACATGCAACTTCACAAAAGCATTACAAGAGATTATTGAGACTAGCAAGCATTACTATAGAGCAGGGAATTTTTGTTGCACCCAGCAAACACAACTCCATGCAACTTAAGTGAGATACTTGCAACTTTAGTTAAATATAGAAAATAGGTTTTTAAGTTACCCACAAGAAAAGAATACAGGAAGACAGATTAAGAAAAGAAACAATAAAGAGAGAAAAAGAAAAGAGATAGATATAGTTAACACTGGAAGGTCACATGTTGATGGGTTCAAGAAAAGCAGACAAGGGCTTGATGGAGAGCTGATGCTTGCCTGTTTATGGACTCTGCCTACTGTGGCCACTCCCTCCAAGGCGGGATCTTTGGCTCCCTGGCCACTCACCCAGCCAGAGTGACAGGTGCCACAGACAATCAGAGGCCCAGGGGCCGTGGTGTGGACATGGCACTGACAAGTGACTGACAAGTGCCCCACGCGTGCTTGGTGCCATGGGACTGCTGACCCCAGTGGCCGTGAGGGCTGACCAGGTGGAGGAGGCTGGTCCCCTGCCCTGACACCCACACCCACACACACACACACACCCACACACACCCACACACCACATACACACAACACATACACACAGACAAAATCATTGATTCAGTGCATCAATCAGTCAGATACAAATCTGGTCTCTGACAACTTCTCCCAGAAAAATCTACTTTCTCCTCTTTTTAATAGCAAGTGCCTGTTTAACCAACATGTGACCTTGCTATTTGCATTGTTCCTCAGAGGTGTTCGTTTCAGGGTCTAATGGGAGGCTTTGGTGATTCTGTGCACTTTCAGTTCCCACTGAGGGACTGGCATCCCAGTAAGGATGGAGGTGCAGGACTGCATGGTCATACCAGCTATGGCAAAACCTCTAATACAGCTTCCCATGGCATATTTTGACAAGAGACCAAAAAAAGAGTTTGGGAGTTCATTATTGACTTTCTTATTTGAAACATGACAAAACCCCACATTAAATCCAATTTTCTTGAAGTAACAGGTCACAAGTGGGATTATTTTACAAATGAAAAAATTTGATTTGTTGTTCAATTGTGTTTAGCCAGCATGACTAAAGTGCATAAACTACTGGACAGGAATGTTTTATAAAAAGCCAAACCACAGGAGTTATCTCACTATGATTCATATTCAGTTAACTGGAATAGTGCACAGAGCAAAAAAAAGTGAAGAATCATAATTTCATGTAACTTCATGTCTTTTCCCTCTGAAACTGTACATTGCCTTGAAAGCAATTTCTGAAAGAGAGGCAAGTTTAGGGCCAGGCCTACTGTCTCGGGAACTTGTGGATTTAACCCCAGACTCAAGAGCAAGATGTCAGGTCCTGAAAGGGTTAAGTATTATCCCAGTCCTGGTCCATGTGTTTCATGAATCCTTTGAAAGGTCAATCCAGGGATAGTAATTCACAGGACATGTAATCTTTTATTTTTAGTGCTTATGTAAAATTACCAGTAGACTTCCAAGCCATCTGTTTTAAATTTTGATGGTATGCAGTATATCTATAGTGAGATATTTTGACAGTGAACTGTATCACCACTGTAAACCATATATTTGTTCCAGTGAAAGTTCATTAGTATTCACAAGGATCCTCTGGCTCTGTGGTACTAGCAGAAAATGTCAAATTGTTCTTAGAATTTACAAGGAGGTATAAAATTCATGAGCTGAGACCACGAAAATCCCAAAGAAATGATGGATACCGTATATTGTACTCATTTTGGCATATGATTCCTTTATGTCTACAGAAATGAAGGCTAGTCACCTAACCTTTCACTGAGTCAGCATTTTCTGAAATACAAAGATAGGAAAAGTGTTTACTAATGGTTCCTTGGCATCCATCCTAATATATCTAGAATGAGAAGAGCAAGGAAAAAAATACAAGTATGACATTCCAATCCCAGTTTATACACTTCAATGATGCATCTTTCAGGGTATGCTATATTATTCTCTTGAATCTTGGTAAGAAAAGAATGACCTAGTATCCTTCAGTAACCCAGAAATTTAACTTGGATTATTTTTTTTAAATAAAGTAGATAAAGTAATGAGAACAAGAGAAGGGTGCCAAATCTGTGTAAAAATACAAAAAATAGATACTTCACTGAGGCTTCTTGTACTTAATTTGAACTCAAGCCAAATGCCTATCTATTACAAATGCTATTTTCTAATTCAAAAACCTGTTGCAGAAGAAATCAGTATTGATAGAGGAGAACCAATTATGGAACAAATATGCACTGGTTGCTTAGGTACAAATGGTCACAAGCTGCTCTTGCTTAGTATGCATGCTGCTCATAATGGCCAATTTTATAAGCCTTGAAAGTAGACATGAGCAAGCTCAATTTGGAGAAAGAGTCAAAGTGGGAGAGTAGAAATATAATGAGGAAAGATTAAAGTATTTTAATTATTGTCAAAAAAATTAAAAAAAAAATCATGGAAAGAAGGTGGTCTGCTTAAAAATACACCTTAGAAAATCATAATCTGAGAAAGCTGCAGGTAACTGAAACAATCGAATATATTGAAAATGGATTAGATTATATGTATATTTTAAGTATAAAGGACAAAGAGAATTTTAAAGAAGAGTTCCAATGCACTGCTGGGAAGAAACCAAGTTTGTTTTGGTTTCAATATAGATGTATCTGTAAGGGGGTTTTTTTCTGTTTAGGTTTTGTCTAGTTGGTGTGCTTGCGGGGTCCAGCTGACATGACAGGAATGAGTGTTACAGTGGTAAAAGGGCCAAGCTGCGTGACAATTGTCCTGTCATAATTGCTTTAAACTGCAGGAAAAAAATAGTGAAATGGTAAGTGCAGGACATGAATAACCAGGAATGAACATGATGTTACTAATGTCAGCATAACTTTACAGAAAGTAGGGCTTGAGAAATTAAATATGTATTCTTTTTTATAATTTAACATCATATAGTAAGGTTGAACTGGTGTAACATAATTCTTCAAGGCACTTGATTCATTCCAAGTGGAAATTTGATTAAGAAACTGTCTCATGACATAATTACGGAACATGGCAAGTGAATTAAAAACTAGTCTCAGAAGACTGGTATGTGGGAAGTAATCATGTAACAGACGTGTGACTTTTTTGCATTCCATGGTAAAATCACTTTTTCAGTCACAATTTTACCCAGTTGGAAAGACAGTCAAAGTCACTGATAAATTCTGTAGATGGCACAAAGATGCTCAGACTCATGAATAAGGCAGAAAACAAGACATTGATACCAAAATAGAAAAAAAAAAAAAAAATAAAAAGAATAGGAGTCAAAGTGTGACTGCTCTAACTATCACATCTAACACATTGATGATCAGCTCTTCAGCATGAGAGAAAAAGGTGTAACAAGATTGGAAGTCTGGAAGCTTAACTGAGAAAAAGCAAAGCTCAAAATAGAGCATAATTTTAACATTGAGGCCATTAGGAACAGTTTACCAAAAGTTTCAATCAAAATTTCTAAAGTATTGGATGTTATTTTGTAGGATGTGTCCTATCTCAGCCCAGACTTACTTCCAGGAAGTTCTGTGATCTGTTATAACAAACCAAGTTGAATTTTTTGTCTGGACCAGCTTTGGAAACCTCCAAAGAGAGATTCTACAGTCTCTTTGGATGAATACAATAAATGAAGGAAAAAAAAAAAAATACAGTTATAATTTTTTTTAAGGTCCCTAATGATTTATGTCTCATATTAATAACAAGTTTATAGATATTACACAAATGGTCTGCTTGTGCCAACACCTTTGGAAATTAGATTAACAGTATCCACCTAACAATAAACATGGCTTAATTTAGCCAACAGAAATAAGTAGCTTTTTGTCAGTGACATTTACAATTAAATAAATGAAGGAGGGATTTGGAATTAGAAAACTGACCTTTCTAATCACAGAATATCTCTTTTAGATGCATTTATTACAAGTTCTTCTCTACATTTAGGTAGATATTAACAAACCTGGCAATAATCTGTTAGGAAATTTTAAAAAAAAAAACAAAAACACACACACACAGTGACTAACTCTTGTTTTATCTTTGTCTTCTACAGAAACAAAAGATTTCCCCATCAGGCCCATAACTTCTTTTTTATTGCAACCTACTTTTTCATTCCAGACAAGCAGAGTTATATTTGCAGCCAACTTTCTGACCATCACAGACATAATGTTATTTGTCCTTAAGAAAGAAAGGCAGACAACATAATAATGCCATTAGCTTAATACCATCTTAATGTCTTAAGTGTTTTTTTTCTAGAATGAAATTAACACTGGTGCAAAGGGCTGCAATTAAATTTGTTTGGAGAAAGTGAACTGTTCTTGTTAGACTCACTCCTTCTTGAAACTTCAATTAGTGATTTCATTCTTCTTCTGTAGCAGTTATGTTCTACTTTAAATTGCCACAGCACGTCAAATGATAATCACACATCCACCGCATTCCCGAATGTTTTCTCTTCAGACAACTCTTGCAAAATTTAGCAGACCACATGTTAACTCTTCTCAAATTCCTTCCTGAAATGATTAATCCCTGATGGTTCTTTATTGTGCGTCTGGGCTGACACCAGTTCAGAAAAGATTAGGGTTTTACTACCCTCATATTTCAGATCCTTATTTTAGTAGTAGCAGCCAGGGTTCTTTCTCTTTCTCTTATATCAGAGTGTAGCAATTACAGTCCTCTCACATTACCCTGAAATGCTGTTCCCCTCACGGGCATTCTGTAATTTATCTCCCATCTTGCCAGATGAGAGCTCAGCCACATAGAGGTCTTATAATAATTTGAAAAGTTTCATTACTATACTTCTTACAGTTACTTATTTAGGCCAACACATTTATAAAAACATATGTGGGAAATGAGATGCTTTTGTATGCATCTGAATAAAAGGTATTTTTAATATGAAATTTTACAAAGTGTGTAATATTTGTAAATATATAATTTTTACTTTTTTCACCTGATTCTAGTCAGGCTGTAGTTGCAGAGGGAATTTGTTTTACAATGCAGGCACATTTCTCCCAATATCTTGTGGCAAAAAAATCCCAGTGGATTTTTAATTTGCATAACATTGCACATATTTGCATAAAATATTGCCCAGTGGTACTATGAGCATCAGTTTCTCCCTAAGCCCCAATTAATTAATCTGTGTCCCTCCAGACTTACAGCAATTTATTATGCATTCTTAGTATAGAAACAGCAATTAATTATATGCTTCCTAGCCCCACATCAATCATTTTGTTCCCTTCAGACAGCTTTGCACCTCTCGCAGCCCCACATCTGGCTAGAAACACACCCTCTTCTTTTTCTCCAGCTAAAGAGGCCATCTGCAATTTTGCCAGTCAGCAAAAAGCTCTGGGAGCTCCCTGTTCTTGTTATAGTCCATCAAGTTTTAGGAATGGTAGGGTAAAACCTCAGCAGCCATACTATTGTATAATTGAAGACTGGGAGAGGAGTGTAACTTATTTTTGTTCCCTTTCCTTTTTCCCCATCCTTTTTTGTGAAGTGAATAGAAATGCTTGCCCATTGGTGCAGTCACAATTGGGATCAAGATCTGCAGTTAGCCCAAAATGATCCAAATACTCAAACCACCATCCAGACATTGGTTAAGTATAGTAGAGAATGAAAATGTGCAAAAGGGGGTAAAAGGACCTATGCAAAATGCATGGTATAAATGGTGCTGACACTACACACTTTGCACTTGGGAGGGGAAAAGAAGTTTGTGTCCCATGTTTATCAGAATGTTTTTGGACTAGATTGCAAATTTTAGCTAGCAACTTTATTCTACAAGGTTTGCAGGAAAGATGAGGCTTTTGAAAGATTTTCCTTTTTCCTTCATTTTCAGTACAAAGGTGAAGCTCATGGTTTCAGTAAAGGAGCAGGAGGGAACTGAAACTGCCTTCTTTCCCAGGGCATCCCGTGTCTGAGTAAGGTCAATACACTAAGGAGCAACATGCTGAACTGACTGAAATATTTGAAGGCTTTTTTCTGTACTTCCTTTTTACCCTAGCTTCTAAAACAACTTTAAATCCTTCTCTATGGCGTCTGTTACTTGTATGGCATTTCTAGGCCCCTTTAGGTGTACTGTACATAATCCTTCAGTTCTCTTCATTAAATTTAAAATGTGTGTGCCATAAAGTAGCTAAGGATTTTAAGTTTGCGAAGGGAATACATCTACTTTTTCCCTGCAACACTTTTTATATGTTGAATATTTATGCCCATTTGTGTTTGTTCTGACATTAGAAGGATTGGCCTGCCAAGGGTCCCCTTGTGACTATAAACTCAAGCTTTAAAAAAAGTAGCTTAGCTAAGTTTTTTTATTAACTGCTACCTACCACTGTTCTATTGTCCTTATGGCCCCGGGGCTGAATCAGCACCTTAAAAGTATTCCTCTGTCTCACTAAGACATGCCTGTTCCTTCCCTGGATCCTGAAAAAGCATAGCAGGAACAGGACAGTGTTTGGCCATGACTTTTGCAGCCAGGACAGGTCATGGAATTATTTTTAAAGAGCAATGAAAGTATCTATTAGAAATTATAGACAAGACAATTTGATGGGAAGGGGGGAGAACAGATATTTTTTCTGCTTTAGTGTATACTCTGCCTCTTTTTTATCTCTTTACTCCTTACACATTGTCATAAAAACAGAGACCTGAATTGTATATATGAAAACTCATGTGTTCAGCTACATTAATATTGTGCAGCTCAGTAACTGATTTTGCTAAATCTGCACCTATCACAGGAAATTGATTGCTTGCTTTCCTTTTAGAAATAATAATAGCTTTTTTTTTCTGATACATCAAACACTGTTTCATGGGTTTGCTACTAGATAGAATTCTTGAAAGCTGTATTAAAAGTCTATTTGCCCTTTTATTCTCTGTGTAGTCCGCTCCAGCATCAGTGGTGGTCTTTCCTTCAAGAGGGAAATACAACTTGAATCATAACTACCCCTGTATATCAACCATATAAGCAGATCTTTCCTTTTGACAGTATAAATAGATCTTTTGCTTTCTTTAGGTTCCCATACAGGAAACTTATCTCACTTAAGTGTAGGAGATTTCTGGAGGGTACATCTTCTTATTATTATATTATTTAAAATCTGTCTTGTTCAGCATGTGATGTGATGTGATGTGATGTGACTTGATCACATCCAGCCCATGTGGCTGAAATATTACTACTTTTTATAGTATAGGATATTGTAGAATAGTATTTCTAATTGAAGAGACCAAGTGTTTGTCATACATGTTGAGAGCAAAGGAAGCCTTTCTGTCTTCTGAAGGCTGTCCTGAGACTAGTGCTTTGTGTGGGAAACCAGACATGGCTTCCAAGGAAAGCAGTAAGGTACAACATGGGGAACTGCTGGAGGATTGTACCTGAGAAATGGTCCTTTCCCTTCTGTGATGGCATCTTGGAGAGGCTGGGCTGAAGTCAGGAGGAACAGAGTCTTAGATATCCTGTGAGGTGAGGAAATGGCGAGAGGTGTGTGGATAGAGCAGGCAGGTGAGGTGTGTGAGCCAGGGTTAGATGAGCAATCATGCCTGCGAAAGAGTTGATCAAAGATAAATTGCTGAAATTGTGAAGCTGAGTACTGAGATAGAGATGTGAATGCAACTGGGGCAAATGTACAGGGATCTCAAACCTTGGTGTCGTTCTGGAATGGGAAATGGAATAAAGCAAGGCTATCCTCAAGGAAACCGTGGAATTGCATGGGTCACTGGGAAGCAGCTGCAAAAGGAACCAGAGGATGTTGTTAGAAACAGGGCATGAAATAGCAAATATTTGATCTGTGATTAAAATGAGAGGGATATAATTTCAAAATGGTGTGGTTTAGGAAAGATAACTGAACATCTGGCAGGTATTAACTGCATCTCTGTAGTGTTGTTATCTGCCCTTCCCTGATGAGTTTCAATCAATTGTGGAGATTCAGGACATGAGACAAAAGCACTTTTAAACCTTGCTCTCAAAGAGATGTTAAGGATTCATGAGGTTGCTGTGACTCATTCAAACGTGTTTTGCCATATTAAAACACAATAACTTCTTCCAAAAACGCTGCTTTCACAGTTGGACCTGTTTTCCTTCTTTATTCTTTATAAAAATCTAGAGATACTGCTGAAGGAAATTACTGCCAAAAGTATGTGGAAAATATCTATTGCTATTGTATTCAATATTGCTTTCAAATTGTACTAAATAGTCTTTCTTCTTAGTTCAGGGTATTATGGAAGATCAGGAACTTTTTGAAGATGAACTTTTTAACAGTGAAGACAAGGTTGATGTGGACAAAAAGGAAAACTTTTAAAAATTCATAACCTTGATATTGCATTCTCCACTGAACACATCTGCTTTTAGATGATAGGGACAGTTGGCAGACTTGCTATTATACTGAACTTCTTCTGCTTTGAGAGTTACTGTTTCTTTTGGACACTAAAATAGGCAAGTATCCAAAAAGTACTTCCCACTATGCTTGGAAGGGTGCACTACCCTGTCACATTAGATTTAAAATTGTCCACAGCAATGTACACCTCTGTGACCTGCAGGTATGATTACATGCAGTACCTATGAATGAAATCATGCAAAAATAAGCTGGTTCAGAGTTCATGAAGAGCACATCACAGTGGGGTTGTGCTCTCTGTGCAAGCTCCTTGGGGAGGTTTTTCTTCAGGGCCTTCTTTAGCACGATTTCATCTTTTGAAAGTAATTGGATCCTTCTGAGAATCTTAGAGCTCACTGAAGCAATAGGATGATCGATTTGAGGGAAGTGTATATATTTAGGAGGTGACTGTTTCAAAGATTGCCTGAGGAAACTAGTTGGAGAGGTGATCTCTGTAACAGTGATTCTCCTACAAAACAGGATTCAAATATTGCATCCTGGTCAGTGTCCCACAGAATTGCAGGATATGTTGTGGCATCATTTAGTTCAACTTCCCTGATCAAGCATGCCTTCAAAATAAATATTAAAAAAAAATAACGATCGGGCAATGCTTAGCAGATTATGATTAGAGAGAGAGAGAGAGAGAGAGAGAGAGAGAGAGAGATAATTAAGGGAAAGCCATCTACTTACACTGTATTTGACCAGCTGCACAGTATGTTACCATGATATTCAGGCCAAGCGCCCTAAATTGCTCATGTTTTAATTTGGTTTCTCTTTTTATGACAGATGTTACTTGCTTTACTTGCTACATTTAGTTCAAATTATTGCATCAGTGATGTTTTCTCTTGTCAAGATTGCTGTTTAGTTTCCGTACCCACTTAAAGTTCGAAGCATTGTCGAGACAGAAAATTTGACAGCATGGGTGCACAAAGTCCAGCACATCAGGGAACATTCAGATTTGCATACACCCTGCAAGGGGCATTCTGCCTGAATGGCAAAAATGATGAATTATTAGGGTTTATTGTAGAACCATCTGTGAAACACAAGCAATGGTGAGCCAATACATCCCATACACATCAGAATCATTACACTTGCTTTGTCCTAGGAATACATATGGCTCACCTGAACTTGCAGATATCTGACAGAAGTCTGAGTCTCATGTAATTTTAATTTGCTGAAAGGATTTCACATTCAATGAGCATAGCATTGGACAGATTGGTAAACCTTTTTTTTTTTTTTTTTTTTTTTTTTTTTGCAAGTACTAAGTACAGAAAGTACTTCTGTATCATGTTCTGGATTATTTTTTTATTCTTTAGCCTACCATAAATTTATCTTTGTATATTAATTTATTTATTTGGTTGGTTTTGAGACAGGTGCAGCAATTATGGTTTATTGTTGATATGTATTATTTACATGCAATTTTTTATTTATGAATATGCTGAAAAAAATTATAATTTTTTCTATTCCTTAATCCAGGAGATGTGTTTTAGGAATAATGAGTGGGATTTATTCCATTATTATCACCAAACAAGGTGGGATTTTTTTCCTGAATCATGAAAAAAAAATGTTTTGGGCATGTTGCAAACTGATGTTTCTGATGGTTGAAATTTTTCAGTAACTCATTTAATGGTATTGCATGAGATTTAGAAATTTGTATGTTATCTCTCTACACCATAAGAGAGGTAGAGCAATCACTTTGACTGTTCTTTTAAAGGTGACAAATGATGTAAAAAATAAAATATGCTTTCTGGATATTTTGAGCATCTTGACCACTGCTGCTGAGTAAAGAATAGTTCACAGTTTCTATCAAAATTAATCAACTCCTGTTCTTATTTGGCATACCAACTACTGAAATCAAATCAAAGAGGTCTGTGCCATTATTTGATTGGCAAATTATTTCAACTGAAAAAAAACCCAAACCACAAAATCCGCTGCATGTTCTCTTTCAAAGAACCTCTACAGCTGATGATTGCTAATGTTTGTTTTCTACATTTTGGGACTTTTGATTTCTTTAAAATAGAAGACATTTCTGGGTTACGAAGCTAATTCACATGAGGATCAACCTTCTGTTCATGTCCACAGAATTTGTCCTAGCATTAGCAAGTCATTTTCCCTAAAAAAAACACATTTTATTTCAGAGAGTTCAAGAATAAACCTGATTATGCCAAACACTCTCAGGTATCGCATCATTTTACTGTACAAATGGAAAAATAAGAAATGTTTGAAATCATACAGGAGTTGTAATCTCTTTTGCACACCTTTGTGGCTTTTCTGCTTTACAATAGTTATATAATCTATCTCTTTATACCAGCAGTAAGGACAGTCACACATAAAATCCCCTATTCCTTTAAACTTCTCTGAACAATGTTTGGAGCCTGGAGCTCAGCCTCTGTGCAGAGCCCTGTCCCTGCTCATAAGTGAAATCATACCACCATCATGTTGAGGTATCTTGCATGATGCTTTTACAGGCAAATAGAGAAGTTTAACTTTTGAGAGGTATTCTGATGCGATTACACTAAAATAAGTGAAATTAGGCCATCCGTAAGTGCTAAAATGCATATTTGCCGAAGTAATTCTTGGTGAAACATGTTAATGCACCTGTACTGCCAACAGTGTCATTTGATTGCACTTGATTGAGATCTTTATTTAGATGCAAGCAGCTTTAGACATTTTTTCATTCTTCATGACCTTTGTATCTCATTTTATCTGAAAATTGACTACTGATCAACATATTTCTTCTGTACTAAAAGCTATGACTCTGCAGGGCTGACATTTAAAGGTGTTAAAGAGTTATTTCCTGGGAAGCAGGAAGAAGGTTTGCAAATCAAGGTCCTTACCAGTTGTTTTCACTATAGCAGTTGATTTGGAAATTCCCAGATATTTTGGTAGACAGCATGCTTGCATGTTTGTGATGTAGAACAGGGAGAACTTTACAAGTAAAACTCTGTTTCTCTGACTTTTTAAACATGAATTTACTGAAAGAAAAAAAAAAAAAAGGACAACAAATTTTTATATATTTCTCTGTGTTTACAGAGAAGTGTTTTTTACCTGTACAAGATCCACACATGAAAAAAAAAAAATAAAAATGTAGCATGTATGGACTCGGTGTGCTTTATACCAAAATCTGTAGTTCTAATAACACACGGGTTTTAGGTTATGCCTTCACACAGTTATTGACCCAGGAAGACACTGCAAAATGTTCCTGACAAGTTACAACAAGAAATGTTTGGGATTTTTCAGGGTGGTTGGGATTTTTTTTCAATTCTAAAATACTCATTTAAGCTAAGGCTTTTCTGCAGAATTGTAACAACTGCAATGAAACCTTCCTCATAAAGGTCATCTTGGATCTAGACAGGTTCTCTTCTAATCACTCCCCTGCCTTTACTCTGTCTGAAACAAGAGAGACACACATTTTTAGGAAGAGAGATTCATACTGCAAACCGAGTCTACTATTTACGATAGTGGCCTGGATTAAGTCCCTGATCAGGCTGATACAAGAGAGCCCTGAATCTGGCTTTCTCAATCTTCAAGTGTATGCCCTAATTGCATGGCTGCAAACTTTTCTAATGTCAGAATCACTCCTTTTCACTCCAAAAAGTAGTGGCAGATTCCCATTATTGATTTTGAAATGCAAATATTTTTTTGCAATATTGAAAAGGAATGGCATGTTTTTCATTCAATAGGAAAAAACCCGAAATTAAACAAAATCACAACAAAATACCACAACCTCAAATATAACAGAAAAGTAGAGAAAAAAATTATTTGGTTATCTTTTCTATCATAACATTTTAATATAATTAATTGGAATGTTTTAAGGGTTCTTTTTGTTTTCTTTTCCTTTTATGTGTGTTTGTTTGATATTACAGTTCAGCATTTAAATCAAATACCATTAAAATACTATCCTGTTTTGAGCTTTCATTTCTTACAATAGATTGGTCAGCATATTGAAGGTGTAGGGTATCAGAAGTAGATAGAAATAGCCGTTAAATGGAAAAGGAAGAAAAGACTGCAAAAACCATCACATTTCTCCTGCAAAAGGATGAAAAAAAGGATGGAGCCCAGACAGATTTTTAAATATTTGTGCAATGTATTTGACTTTCTAAAAATGTAACAATAAAGGCTTTGCAGAGAAATATTTTGCTACTTAAAATTTAGCTATTTTTTTTACTTTGGTGAGTCCATCTTTTTATACCCTCTTCTCATCAGGGACTGCATTTTTCTCTTCCCATGAGAAAAATCTTTATAACCCTTTAATTTTCTATGAATCTTTTTACTCTGATTTCCAGCTTTAGAGACTCAAGAGGAGTGGGGGTTTTTTGAGTGTCTGTTTTCTTTTTGTTTGGTTTTGTTTGGTTTTGCTTTGGTTTGGATTTTTTTTCATGAAAAAGAAAGGAAAGTATCAGAAATTTAGGTTGGTATTTAGGGCTTCAGAGGTGAATTGCTCTGCCTCCTTTCCCCACACCACTTTTTAACCCAATACATGGTCTTTGATATTAACCTACTAAAAATTCACTAACACATAGTTACTGCTGTTGGTGTAGAACTACACACAATCACAGCTCAAAGTGAGTTACTAATTTTATGTGAGAAATGCTTAGAGCCTTTTGTTCAAGAGTTCTTTCGAACAAGGATGAATTTGTCTTTTATGAGGATCTTAACTAAGTTTACTATGCAGGGCAATGTCAGCTGAAGACTTGTTAATATTCCTTGGACAGGTGAGGAGGGACAGCATTTCTTTCAGGCATGTATGAGTCAATCATTTTACATTTTTATAAAGAGTAACTGCACCCTTAAGAGAAGAAAAATAGGTTCTGTTGTAGCAATAGCTGTAACCAGGAATTTAAGCAATACAGGTCATACTGATTGTCTCGTCCGGGTTTCTTAATCATTTCATCAATGGACAAGTTACTTTCCATGTATTCTTTGTTGTTAGATGCAGAGTGTAACATTGCTTAAAAACAAAATAAGGGAAAAAAAAAAAAAAAAAAAAGAAGAAAATTAACCAAAACATGGTTGTCATGAAATTAGTTGTGCTAAAATTCCTTCTTGTCAAATTTCTGTTCTGTGTTTCTTAAGATTTCTTATGTTTATATGTGAAGATAACCAAATAACACAAATATACAATGTAGAAGTATTAGTATGTGCATTGTCTGTATGTTTATATAGCACTTTCACAATTCAGTTACTTCAAGTTCCATTACTTAGCTGGTAAACTTGGATGACTAGAAATAAGAGTCAGGATATATAAACTTATGACAGGAAATAAGAAAAAATGGTGTTTATAATTTATTTTTATTAAGATTAAATGCTGGATTGGTAAAAAATGAATACAGGCAGGACTCCAACAGCTATGGAAGTTAATGAAAAACTTCACATTTACCTTCATCTTAGCTGAATATTTTAAAATAAATGTTTTACTACATCTTCAATTGTATGTTGTTCCCACCTTTTTCCTGCACCTAAGAAATGGTGAAAAATATATGCTAATGGTGACTTAAGTAAGCATTAACAGTCAAACAGTTTCCTTAAATGTTATTATATTTGGTTGACTACCGAGTTGTCTTTAAAATGCTGCTCCTCTTAGAATCTGATTAGCATTCCCAAGCGCAAGTGCTTCCATGGCATTTTTTACTAAGAATTTTGCTGATGTCTTTATATTTATGCAAAAAAATATTGTAACAGAGTCTAAAAAATTAGGGATTAGATACTAGGTAGCATTTTATGGTTATGGCATTTTAATTGCAAAATTACTAAGTAAGTCTTGTAAATTAAGTTGCATATCACACAACTGTAAAGTGAATTAATTTATCATGATTAATGCTATAGTGAAAACCACATGAATTAACGATGACTGACCACCTACGCTAGAATGTTTCCAAACTAAGGTAACATCATTGTGCCGATTAATGAATTCTGAATTACACTGTAACTTCTAAAGTAGAGTAGGCTCATTAACAAATGACTGAAAGCCAGATGAGTAAGATATTAGCTGTCTGACCAAATGAGCGGCAAATCAATTTATTGAGAAAGGTCACTTTACGAAATCAGTTACTGCTTTCAGACAACATCAACAGTATATGCATCATAGATGCCCTGATAAACTGTTGCATTAAATAATTTATATTCAGGATACTCCTTTATCCTGAGCTGAATGAATGCTTTCCTTTCCTGATGGGAGAAGGATCTGCTTCTCAGCTCATTTCACTGCTCCTGTTGTGGCCAGGAAACTTCTTGATTCTACCATCACTGAGTCTTCTTGAAGATCTTTTAACAGTGCTGAGCTGTCTGCATGATAGCCCAGGGATGTGCAGTGAGAACTACAAAACAGTGTGTCTTAGCACTGAGAAGTAACAGCTTCACCTCTCACCTGTGGATCAGAATTGAGAAACTATTTGATCAATGAACTTTTAGGTTTATTTCCAGTTGCCAAACTGTTTCTTCTTAACTCACATAGCAGGCCCGATCTTGACCTTTGGATTATATTGATAGCTATTTCCTAATAGCTGTTAACAAAACCGAGAATCTGAAGAGAGTGTTGTTACAATCTGCATAAATGTTGTAGAAAGAACTTTGGATTCAAACATTCTCTTGAGCAAAATTAAAACTCACACAAGTTACCTGTTGATACCAAAACCTGATTTTTATTAATTGCTAAGAGATGCAAAGAGAAGAAACAAGAAAAGGTTGGAAAAAGCTAAGATTACTTTTAGAAGCAGAGAAAAGTTACCACCAAAAAGTTACCAACTTTTGCCAAATTGGGGCAGAGGTTGGGGGGGGAAGAGAAGCAGTTTCTGCCTTTTTTTTCCTCTGTCTCTGCCACATATTTCATATTATGTCTTTGGCTACAGGGAGAGGGTTTAGCAGCTTTAGTTTTTGGAACGCAGGCAGGATATGTGATTTCATCACTCACAAGGAGTGTCACAGGCTATGCAGGGTCCCAGTTTAGCAGCACTGTTTGGGCCCTCAAAAATATGGTAAGGGTAGAAGGATAAGATATAACGGATGCATGTGGCATGGTGGGTCTCGATTCTCTCCAGGCTGGAAGAGTTTCAGTCTCCAGTGACTGGTAGGCAATAGATGGTGATGGAGAAAAAAAGTGAGTTGAGGGGAATGTAGGGAGAGATTTTTGGTTATGGTAACCAGTTCTCTCTCTTTTTCCTCACTACCTGGTTTAATTTTATAGTGTTCAAAGAAGGTGGTAGTGGTCTCCTGGTATGTAGCTCTATTCAGATGTTTTGAAGGGATAACAATAGCAGGATCTTTCGGCAGGAAGACTCCAGCAGGAAGCTCTTGTGAGAACTTCTGGCAGGAAAACTGACAGAGAATTTTTTGGTAGAAAATTTTGACAGGTAGAAACAATGGCGAAACATTATTTATATTGTGTGCCACAAGTGTTAACTAGATTAAGGATATCATAAGGTGGGAGAGCATCACAAGAGTTTATCTAGTTCAGTATGTAAAGGTTTATAAAAGATACTGGCAGATCCTAGTTCAAATGTCTGCATCTGCTGGATCAAAGAACAGGCTCTTAACTTTTGACCCTTACCATTCTAAATGAGGTTCAGAAAAAATTTTAGACTAATCCTTGAACCTTTCAGCTTTACAGATGCACTTTTTCGAGTGTGTGACTAAAATCTCCCTTAACAATATTTTCAACGAAAAATGTACTTGGATTAATGAAAACTTTATACAACAGTATTTATCTTATTAGAGTGCAGAAGATAATTGGGTCACTTGTTTTTATGCTAACAGGAGTTGCCCTCATTTGCTTAATAAATCTTAAAAACAAGCTCTCCAGATATTTTTGTTGTTAAGTAAAGGTATTTTAGAGACATTGTTAACAAGAGGACTTATGCCAATTAGAACTAGATTAATACCATGCCAATTACAAATAGATAGATATCTTGTCTTCAATATCTTCTGAGTTCTGTTGGCCCTGAGTAGCCAGAAGAGCAAAAGGTAAAAACTGATTCCTGCCAACAGTCATTGAAAATTAATCATTAGAGCTTATGGAAGCATAATCTACCATATTTATTTCCACCATATCATTTTCTTCTCTATGCTTTCCTCCCACTAACCTGTAAATGTTTGCTGCTATGTCTTTTTCTGCATATCAACTCTGATCAATTTACAGTAAATTTTCCAGGTTTAGAATGTTTAAATGTTTTAGAATGTCTGTGGAAACTATTAGCAAGTACAAGGGACTTCCTGCTCAATTTAGATTGAAACACATGTAAGCATCTATGAAAGATATAGAGTATTTCTGAAAAGAAACAGAAACCTGAATTTCTTTCCCAAAGAACTCATCATCCTTTTTCACAGTGGCAGCTTTTCTGAGCTGTTCCAGGCAGTAGCACCAGTCTATAATTAGTTACTTCCTTGCAGCTGCAGCAATGGATGTATGCGCACTTTCAGCACACACATGTAGGGAGATGGCTCAGTCAGTACTATGTTTTCCCTTCTGGCACTGGGCTCTTCAGCAGGAGGAAGGGTCACGTAGGTAAATAACACAGGGAGCTGTCTTCCATGATAGATACAGACTTGGACATCTGCTCCTTCCCATTAATCAGTCATGGGGGCTGATAGGCAAGTTTGTGACAGGCCAGTGCAAGTTGATGACTGAGGGAGGCGAAAGTGAATTCTGCAGCCTGAAATACGCTGAATCTGTCTCAGCCAGAGAGAGATATATGCCAAAATCTTTGATAGATTTAAATATAAATAAAATACAGTAATATCTTCAAATATTAACAGTTTCAATGTTGTTCAGCAACTTCTAATAGCACTGTTTGAAGATGAGGCTGTTCCTTGAAGCAAATAAGAGTATTGTCTAGGCAGCAGAGTTTTAAAACTCTTCCCATCAGTTTATAATGTGTATTTTGTCAGTCAGATCTTGTTGACTTTACTTACTTGCCAAAGTTTCTTTACATTATTTTCTTATAGTGCATTGTGGCATGTTTATTTGTTGTAATTTAAAGGGAAGTACGGTATAGTATAAACTCCTAGGAGCCCTCAGATAGCAAAGCTATGATGGCTATGAGTTTCTCTCCTTTATGGAATTGTCCATAGGCATATTTGGACACACAAAGGGTTATATGCATTTATAACATCTTCAGGTGGAATCTGATCACATGAAGTGGTTTACAGAGAAAAGTTACTCTTTTTTTTATTTTTTTTCTCCAGTGCTATAAAATATATAATAAAGCAATATGTCCATGGGAAGTGCTGTGCAATTTGCTGGTTTTTACTCACTGTTAGATGTAGGAGTGGTGGTATTTGGTTTGAAGTTTTCTGGTTTGTTGTCATGATAGAATATATTGAGTTTTTGTGATACACTGGTTTCTTACCTCTTTCCAATGACGTCTACCAAATTTAATGTCTGGAGTAACTTGTGAGGATCCTCCCATTTATGGCCACATTCCCATCAGAGGTAGTTTGAATGTTGTTTCTTAGATTGGTTGATGTCAACACAGTATGAAGTGCTACTTCTGTAGTACTAATACTGTTACTTTTGAGGAAGCACATAGAGGGAAATAGTCTTTTATTAAAGACCCTGAGACCTATAGATAGTTAGGGTACCCATCATGCAACTGTTTGCTCAGCCTTGTTTATGGGAAAAAAGTCCATACATCTTGTTTATGAAGCCAAGAACTTAAGTGTAAGTGAACTGAAATCCCAACAGTCTAATCATAGAATGTTGTGGGTTTTTGTTTTCACTGTGGATCATTTTCATGTTTGATAAAAAATATTTTCACACCTTTGCTATTTCTTTGGTGATCTGCAGCTCTGTGTTATGTACAAGTGTACTACATACGTTGCCTTTCAAATACGTTAATCGCTATTTCACTGTTCTCTTTGTTCCCTCTAAAATGTAGACCCTCCAGGTCTACATTTCTTTATCTGGCTATTGGTGAACCTGTGCCTCATTTCTTATAATCCCATGCCTACAGTCCTCTGCATAGCTTTCTAAGTGTGCACTTCTCAAAGCCTCTCCTATCATATGCAGCATACACTAACCAATTCTGCTTCATATCTTTAATCCTATGTATCTCATTCACACAGTAACTATTTTCCTGCAGCCTGGTTGGAATGCTCTCCACCCCTCCTCCCTCCACGCAGTGGCCACCAGGGTCCCAGAGATGTTGCAGGGAAGACCACACGCAGGGGAGGCAGGCAGCAAAGAGGTTTTATTCCC
>JAWWTY010000077.1:123999014-124029673 GCA_035222235.1 Margarornis squamiger
CATAGTAATGAGGGCGTTTACCAATTCTTTGTGAGCAGACAAAGGCAGTGGCAGACCTCATTTACAAGGGAATAAACGTATGAGACTTTAAAACATTATGGTGTAGCTTTCTTTATCTTCTAAGGCTGACTGCTACACTATTTCACACTTATAATTGCATAAAACTGTAGTTGTGCCATACAAAAATACACAAAAGTTGAAAAAAAAAAAAGTAAGAAAATAAAATACTCATGTCTCAAGAATAAAAACTGATGTTAGAGCTAGTCCAAATGTAAACAAGGTGTAGGCACACTGTGATAACAACAGCCTGACAGCCTTGGTTGTCAGACCTTTTAAACTTACCTTCAACTTTGGTTTTATTACATATCATGTAGAATTTGGGAATATACAGAAATGTTGCCTTTTTTTGCTTCTCTTTCTCTGTTGAGGACGTTTTAGCTTATACTCTCATATGTTACTGTCTAGAGTTTGAATCCCACCAGATGAACACTGGAATTGAAGGTTCAAGGGATGGGGATGATTTCATTCACTCTTTTACAAAATCTGCATTTGGAATGGAGGGAGGGATATGTCCACATCTGAAACAAAACCCTTTCAGAGCCTGGCTTTGCACAAACCACAACATAAATATGTGCATGGACAACAAATCTCAAAGTGCTACTTAAGCTAAGCAATCTTTCTGTAGGCTGGTGCTCTAAAGGAGTCTACCAAGAATTTAATCACATACTCACTTTTTATCATAATAAGCTCCCTGTTGGCAGAGACAAGAATTTACTCTGCCCAAAATAAACTTAGGCATGGAAGCTGCATTCCTTTTGCCCAGTGAAACAAGCTGGGTTTTGTATATTGCTGCTGGACAAGTGTAAAAATGAATCTATGCCAGGTACAGAAAGCTTCTCACAGGCACAAGTAACAGCATGGCCTATCCTAAACATAAAATCTATATATTTTTTAATCTTTTAATGTAATATTTAAAGAAATGCCAATTGCTATAGTTTTACTAATTGCATTTGTAAGGTCTTATTTTGGTAGTGAAGAGGAAAAATATTTCCTAGATTTCAAAAGGTTTTTCCACAGCATGTTACTGTACCCTGCTTTCTTTTAGCTCTGACTCAAAATTTGGAAGACTTTAAACAAGACTTTTTTTATTTATTTTTTTTTCTTTAATATTGAAGTTACATCTATATTAAGAAGCAATTTGGCAAAACAGAAATGGACTGGTAATCAAAGCAGTGGATGCTATCATTCTTGCATTTTCCATGTATAAGGTTTGGGTATTTACTCCAGCCAAAATTTAATTTGCCATTGACAACACATGATTGAAGCTGTCTGAAGTATTCTTCTTTGGTTCAGCGTCTGTCCTCATTAGGTACAGGAAAACATTTGGTGCATGCTTGGTGTAGAGCTCCCATTTTAGCTTTCTCCTAAAGAGACCTGGTTATCCTGAACAAAAAAACAGTCTGTGGGCTGAGCCAGCACATGGTGAGTGGGGACAATCAGGGGGGTTTCACTCTGGAAAATATCACTGTATCAAATGTAGCTTTGGCCAGAAATGGTCTGTGTTGTAGAAGATAAGAAAGCCTAAATCTTAAAGCCGAAACAAATGTTTGTTTTCAGCATTCTAATGTTTGGTCACTTGAATTTGTGTGTTTGTTTGTTTTTTTGGTTTTTTAAAGGACATCAGGAAGAGGGAGGTTGATGCTGTCTGAAGCTCCTCAGGCAGCATCTTGTACTAACACAGAGCACTTTGGCTACCTCAACATTCAGTTCAAGAAAACTTCACCTACTGCAAGCTTACTGCTTCCTAACAGCTCATTTGTCAGACAAAGCTCATGCTCAGCTTATTAGTAGCCCATTTTTACGGTCATTATCCATGCTTCCACAACATCTGGCTAAGTGTTGTACTCCAGATTGTGGCTGTTCTGGGAAGTAGTTTTAGGGACTTTAAAGGTTGTTGTCTAAGTCATGCTTATAATCCTCCCTCTGTCTCTTATCTGTGGGGTGATTCTTGGGAAGAGGCTGTCTCTTTTCTACCTTTTACATGCTCTTAATAGATCCTGAGCTACTCTGAGTAAGGACCATCATTTTATTTGTTCCTGTGACCTAAGTGGGTAGTCAATCTCAAATTAAAATTATAATTTTTGTGAATTACTTAGCAATATAGTTGTCCTTTTTTGAACTATTGTCTCTGCATAAATGGGTTTGTAGATGATCTTGTAATGAACTGGAAAGTTTTCATTCATCGGTGTGGGTTCTTCATGCATGCCATGGCTAGCAAATAATTTTCTCATTTAGAAAATATTATGCAGAATTAGGACCATGCCCAAAGTTTAATTACAGAAAAAACCCTTCTCCAGAACTCCTGGATATCAATTCCACATCATGGATTTATGTTCATATTTTTAATGCAAAAGAGATAAAAACATTCCTTTAATTTTGAGCAATTTATTTTTTTCTTCCTAGAAAAAGAATATCTTCATTTTTGGAATTCTGTGAATATGTAGCCTTTCTTTTTTCTATTTCCTATAATTTAACCTGGATTTTGTTGTCATTTTGTGAGAAACAGTCTCAACTCAAATAAATTTTTATTATAAAGATTTATTTATATGATAAAAGCAATATGGGACCCAGACACAAGGCGGGAGTCTTCGCTCCACCAACTCATGTATCAGGTGCAGCATGTGCCTGTCTTTTATCCAGCCACTTCATGTATATTTGTTACATTGTATACATATCCATTTCATATACTTTTCTTTATATGGCTACAGCTAAGTCATTGTGTTAGTTATTTTTACAACTGGTTAATTACTACACTACAATTCATGTATTCCTTGATAAAGGGTGATAGACGAATTTTGGGAGTAATCATAGAATTTAGTGACTTGACAGCATCCCTAGCATAATTCAGGTATTCCTTGATAAAGGTCCAGGGAAACTGATGACCTTACGACAGTTTGTTTTATTTCTTTATGGGAGTGCAATAAAACCATTTGTTTCCCTACTGACATGAATCATATACATACCTATTACAATTTCAAGGGTTTTTTGTTCTTTTCTAATAAAGCAGATAGAGTGCTTAGTTGTGCAGGTAGCAAAATATGCATCTGCTTGTTAGGGATTCCAAACTGCCCAGTAATGTTTTGTCATTTCTCACCCAGCCATTCTTGGAAATGGTGTTCACCCAAATGACAGTACAGCAGCAAAAATGTGATTGAAGTCACTCAACTCACTGAACATACCAGAGTCTACCAGCAATATGTATCTGACTAGTCCAAACACTCAACAACTGCCAATTGAGACACTGATTGGCACAGCTAGCAACAATTTCTGGCCAACCCGCTTTCTGACAGCTACAAACTAGCTTTCCTCTCTTCATTCTATTGCCTTCCTTGTCTTGCTTACTGAACTTTGGGCTGTACATAACAGCTGACAGGTGTTTTCCCAGGGGTGATACAAATGCCCTGGCTCAGTCATTATCAGACAGTTTTCAGGCTGCTCCATACCAAGCAGTGATAGATAGGCTATAAGACAAGTGAGCAAATAGTTTCACTTGGCACAATTGCAGGCTTTCTGGAGGGAAAGAAACAGTTGATCTCACGACTGCAGTTTGCCTGACACTACCCAACTATTTGCAAAGTGCGTTCAGAGAGTTCAGACAAGGAATAGGGTTGACTGAAAAAAGCTGAGCAGAAAAGGCTAAATGTCAGGCTTTTTGTGGCAGCTCTGTAAGATCCTGGCAGATGAAGTGAAGTGTGGAATGCAGAATGACAAGAGAGTGATGGACAGAAGAAAGCATGATGGCGATAGTGCTACAAAGGATTATTTTTAAAAACTTTTATACTAGCTTCAATAGTTCTGCTTTTCAAATCACCCATTAAATTAATTACTATTATTAACATTGTTGAATTTTATTAAAAGCATTAAGGACTTTTGCAATTGTTACAGAATAAGACCTATACAGTTGGTTCTCTCTACTGGAGTTTTTTTCAGCCTTTTTAAAGCAAGGAAAGGTATTTTAACAGCAGTTCCATATTAGAAGAAAACTGAGTGCATGAGAGGGCCACATTTTATAGTAACATCAAGGAAAATGCAGAGGGAATGTGATATATTCACAAGTCTTAAGGCACAATCTCCCACAGCATATTTATATATATCAAAATTGGTGGTATCTGCATAAATAAAGTATAAGGTGGGTGGAAAATTGCCTAAAGTGCCAGGCTCGAAGGATTGTGAACAGTAATACAAAGTTCAACTGATGCTTGGTTACTAGTGATGTATCACAGAAATCAATAGTGTTCAAGCTTTTATTTTTGACCCAGATGGTGGAGTGGAGTGTCCTCTCAGCAAGCTTACAGGTGGCACTAAACTGCATATCTGAGAAGGCTGATACACTGGCTGCTATTCTGGACCTGGACACTGTGGAGTAATGTCCAGGCAGAAGCTTCATGACTGAATGAGGCCTCAAGAAGTCTGACCTCTTTTATCACTGTAATATAAATTGTTGGGCTGGTTTTCAGAAGCCTTAAGCAGAGGTATCAGTGCCCATACCAACAGCTCTAGTGATCAGAACACAAATAGCCTTTCTTTCTTTTTTTTTGCTTTCAGGTTGTAGTTTTTATATACACTCCTATAGCTGTTGCTTTAGCATTATCTTCAAACATTTTTATATAATTTATAAATGTAGACCTGTGACAGAGTGTTCATATTAAGCATATCATTAAGAAAAGGAGGAAAAATTAGAATAAGAAATTAACACTTGTATGACTAATAATATAGAGATTTGATCCTTGAAAGAATAAACCTTACTCATTATAATAATCCTATCAACTTCACTGATTTTAACTAGAATGGTAGTATCAAATCTTGGATAGGCAGTATAATCCTACAATTTGGGATAAAACACATCTGGAAGAAGTTCAAATAGGTAGTCTAGTTTTTTAGGATGGAGAACAGAAATACTTCTGACACAGTCTGAATACCTAATATTTGCCTTACACTTCAGACAAGAATGAGGAGTTCCACTGGTTATCATTCCTCCCCAAAGAAGTTGAATTTGCAGTTAGAATTTAAAATATCTGAGAAGGCATGGGTTTACATACTCATTAGATATTGTAAGATTTGCTTTTTAAAAAATCTAGCTTTTTTTTTGGTAATTCTTTAATTATTTAACTATGGATTAACTAAAGCTCTTTAAACTCCCACAGAGTTTGAATTCTATATACATATAGTAAACATTTATTATTATGCTACATACTAGTCATGGCTGCATCTAACTAAAGATAGAAATGGTCTGAATTACTGGTTTGTCCCTAATTTTTAGATTACAGACAGCCTAATCCAATTTGAACAAGATACCTTGCAGGCCAATTTTCATATTATTACACTGGTTTCTCATTTTTAGTGGAAAGTGATGGAGTAATACAAATATATAAAGAGTAAAATCTTATAGAATAATATATATTTAAAAGCACAGCTCAGAATTTTAAATATATATTAATTGAGATCCAAACACTGTGCTTCCTGAAGATGCCTCCATATTATACATACAGATATTTTGACCACATCACATCTAGTCAGTTTGTGCCAAAAGTGAATTTATTCATTTTAGGAAAGAGAGAAGAGCTGGAGTTGCTTAAAAAGTAAGCAGTGCATATCTTAAGTTCAGGAATTTAGTTTAACCTAAAATTATGTGTTTCTGAGTCTGACCCACATCCTTTTTAGCATCCAGTATTTTACACTGTAAACTGATTAATAAATGAAGAAAGTCACAGCATTCTAGACTACCTATATAAAAAATTGTAAAGAAGATTGTGGGAGAATTTATGAAAACTCATCTGTTATTAAGAGTTCCAATTATAAATAATACTGAATTATGAACCTGGGTATTTTGATGCTCAAGCAGGAGGTAAAAAGTTTGTGTTAGCAATTATTAAATAATAGAATTCTGAAGGAAATTTAAATGTATATACTAAAACAATAGCTGAAGTTAAAATCTAATCTCAGCTGAGAGCAGACAATTTGTTTAGACAAATGAATGTTCTCAAACTATGTTCAAAGGTAAAGGCATTTATAATAATTGTCACTTACCTTGGGACAAGTAAGAAAGACCCATTTATCACAATAATCTTAGTAAATAAAATGTTTATTTCAGCCATAATATTTCAAGAGTTTTTAATTTCATGAGCTAAAGTTGACAGAATATAGTGATCTCAATAAAAATCTGATTTTACCTATATTTCTGCATATTTTACCTTCCTTTTTTAGTTTGAACATAGTAGTTGTTCTTAGTTTATGATGAAAATCAAGAAGATGGAGTATGTGGGGAAGATACATGAGGAGTGTGACAGGATTCTGTGTTAGTGACTTAAAAAGGCAAACATCTTTCTCTGAGATTCAGGTCTTTTAACAGGCTTTAAACAGTTATGATATTACAAATTATACAAATATCATAATTAATTATATTCAATTTGGGCTATAAAAAAGAAAAATATTGCATTTACCTTTATCAATCAATAATATTTTAAGTCATTATATAGTTTGAGTTTCAATTTTATCAATGTTTGTTACAAAAATTTTTAGACTTCTTCTATATGAGTGTCTTTGGTCTTTGTAAGACTCCCAAATGGGTTATTGCACTTGCAGAACTTGAGCTAGTGCTTTCCTCTGACCAGTGTGGTTTTCCCCTTGCTCTCTACCCTCTCCTGTGCACAGGGACCAAAGGGGAGTACTCTGCTGCAGCTGCAGGTCTGTGAGTCTGGAGTCTAGCCTTTCCTCACCAGCCTTGCTACTCTTCTGTCTTTATGGAGGTTTCTGTAGTTTTGTCTCTTCTCAGCAATTAACACCTGACGTTGGACTGCCACCCTCATTATAACTATTTCAATCAGTTTAGAGCTGGCATTTAAGAAACAGTATGCCAATTAATGCTCAGTATTCTGGAAATTTTATTCTAGGAAAATACTATTTTAGGTATATGTGTTAGAAACATATTTCTTGCAGAAGGGAAGAAATTTTGCTCTTCCAGTGAGCAGAAAACTGATGCAATGTGAGTAAATACTGTTCATGACTTTGTATCATAAAAGTGAAAATAATTAAGAAAACAACATTCTGAAATTAGATTAATCGATAGTGATGCCTTTATAGAAAAATAGCTTTTGTATGCTGCTTTGCCTTTGGATGAAGTCTATTTTAGGGGAAAAAAAAAAAAAAAAGAAAAGAAAAAAACCCCAAACACCAAACCCAGTTCATCTCCCTTTTATACTGGAAAAGAGAGAAAACACATGGCCATTTGTCTGTTACTCTAAGACAGTCTGCTTAGTAGGTCATAATCTCATCAGCATTATTTTAATGTGTCCTCCTTTGGGCAGCAGTTGCTGAATTATTATATAAGTGTTTCATCTTTTAAGCCTTGATTCAAAGGATGAAGGGTCTCTGCTGTACTCTCTAAAATATAAGGATACAGTAGCATGCTTATTCATGAATGTTCAAGTTTAAATAATTAAAAAAAAATAGAGCATTGATGTTTTCTTTGTTTGTGTTTTGTTTGGTTGCTTTTTTTTTCCCATTTAGTATTTTATTGTTTGGTCAGTCAGTTGGGTTTTGTTTTGTGGGGTTTTATTTTAGTTTTTTGGGGGTTTTGTTTTTGTTTGTTTGTTTGTTTTTAAGAAACATATATGCAGTCTTTTTTTTTATAAAGAAAACAAGAACAAAAAAATAAATTATGACAAACTTCTAATACTATAGGTGGTAGTGCTAAGTAAAAAAAAAAATATTGCAGAATTATTCAAATTGACCACTACTATCACAAGGTCTGTGAGAGGAACTAGAAATATATAAAAATGTTACATTGCTGTTCTTGTTTTTAGGCATGGTCTAATTCAAAATCAGTGTAGAAGAAATAGGGTTTGGATTATGCAGTTCCCAGACCATAAGAAGTGTAGTATACAGCATGCATACTATTTTTTAAAGTGAAAGGGAAGTGTAGAAAAGCCTTTCCTTGCAACACAGACAAATCAGAATTGCTAAATATCTTCTAGTAAAAGAAATTATTAGTTAAAATGTTCAACACTGAGTTATTTTGCCACTTCATGAGTATTTTTTTTTCTTTCCTTTTTTAGCTCCAAGAAGATCAGATTAGTCTTCTAAGAAAGACATATAGTATTGAATAGTACATCTTCTCTACCTGGAGATAAAACCACACATAAACACTTTGTAAGGGACCCTGAAAACTGCTGTAGGAAAGCTGAAGCATAAACACATTAACTGCAGAAAAAGGATAGGGAAAGATGGACAGCTCTGAGATGCCACTGTCTTTATGGTAATATGTAGAAATTTTACTTGGAAAACTATAAAATAGTAGATTCTCACATTCCTGTTTTCTTTCATCCTCCTTTTTTCATCCTCTCCAGAAAGCAGCAGATAAAGACACTGTTGGTGAGAGATAAGAAATGATACGACATTGGGATAAGTGTCAGAAGCCACAGGACCAGATGTTCAAACCCTCCACTGAAGTGAGAGATGCAGGGCCAGCTGGTCATGTTACAGACATTCTAACCATTCCACTAAATATGCGGTGCCAATAAATAATCCTTTAATATCAAAGCTATCTATTCATTACATACCTGCAAGGACTAAGCATTTCTCAACGGCCAGAGGTGGCAAAAGCCATCTCAACGCAACCTCCAGTGACAGGCAATTCCAGACACCATCTGGAGAAACATAGACAATAATTTTTCAAAGGTTTGCTTGAATGTAACTGTATTGCTGCTGTACAGGAAAACAAGGTGGACAGGTAGCTTGCGGGATAAAATGGTCTTAAGCATACTATTTTCCAGTCTCCTCAGTGTGTTCTCCGACAGGAACAACAGGGGATGTGAGGCAGATACTTTCTTGAGGACATAGCTGACAGTTTTGGCAGTCATATTCATAGTAGAATGAATTTAAAGGTGTTCTTTTACAATGTGCACAGCTGGAGATACCTTTTCGTAAAAATACCATTTCAAGTAGATCTTGCCTCAGTGAGGGAATGGGCTTTTGAGAGTGCTCTGTCACATGGGAGCCCCACCAGTCCTGCTCCCTTGTAACTGCAAGTTTGATTCCATCACAAGGAATGGATGTTCCAGATAATGTTATAGTGAAATTTACAGTATCAGATGGCAAAATGTCCATCTCTACAAAAAAAGAGGTTTCATCATCTAGTAAGAGGGACTAATCTTTTCCTGTTAGACAGAAAAGTAGAAGTGAAGAAGAAGTCCTTGGAGAAAAGGAGAGTCTAAAATCTTTAAAAATACATAGAGAATCTCAAAATCTCAGAGGGAGGTCTCCAGTAAAGCTCAGTAAAATTATTGATAAAACTCTTGTTATTTCCACTAAATAAGCTCACTTTGTGCATGTCAAGGGGTGCTGAGTTGAATTAAAAAAAAAAAAAAAAAAAAAAAAAAAAAAAAAAAATTTGGAGTGGAAGTAGCCATGGTTACATTTGGTTTACAGTGCTAATTTTTTCTTCATTTTTCTTAATTTTGGCTTGAAATATCTCAAATGTGCCATGCTAGGTAAAATGGGAAAAAACTAAGATGAGTATCCCAACTTTTTTCTCCAGAGCTGAAGGACTGCTGAACTATGGCACATGTTTTTGTCTGTCATAAGAAACATTTCCTCATGACTAGATCTTTTGTCTCTGTGACTCCTCTCTTGGATGTCAAAGATGTGACAAATATGAAAGAGAATTCTGCAGCTTTTCTACCTTCTTGTTTTTTCCCAGTTCCTGATCCAAATGAAAATTGCCGTTTCTTAAGTGTTGGGGTCATCTTTCCCTTCCTTCCCTTATTCAGAGTGAAGCATGCTTTATCTACAGCTCTTCCCTCTGCTGGGGGCAGTGGCTGACTACCACGAGCCACAGGCTTCTCTTCACTGGCTCCATCCAGTCCTTGCATCTGTTCATCACATTGCTATAGGAGACAAAAATCAGCAGTAAAAGTAAGGTGAGAAAGATATATAACATCTCCCCTAGCTGGTGGCTTTTAGTAGGGTCTTAATAATACAGAACATTTTAATGGACCTACTCATAAGAAAGATGATGTTTTTGCATCTGTGCTGGAGACATATTCCATTTAGAGAACATCTACACAAGTGTACTACAAAAATGCCAACAGGGGGGAAGAAAAAAAAGCAAGGAGAAAAAAAAAAGCTTTTTGTTATTGGAATCATGTCTATTTTTGTAAGAGAGGGTCCAGTGGCCCTACTGTGATAATGTTACACGACATGCTTATAATGTGAGTGGTAAAGAGATTAAAACAACCATGCATGCATGCTGTTTTGTAAAATATTAAAAAGTCACATATTTGCATATTATACAGCTGGCTGCAAAGCCATCAATCATCATATTATCTGTACATTGAGGATGATAAATGGTTTTTATTCTAATGAGAGAATCTAATCACATGGAGAAATGAAGAGGGCATGTAGCATAAAAGCTTTGGCTCCAAAAGCTATAGATTATTATTAAAATTATACATTTGCCTCTGATTTGGAAACTTCTGCACTTCATTTGTACACATGCCTTTCTACATTCATGATTTTGAGAAATGGTCAGATCATTACTTTTTTTTTTTTTTCTTAATAAAATGGCACTAGAAAACCAGAAAAGAAGTTAAAAGTTTAAACTTGGAATCAGTTTATGTGAATTTCTCTAAATTACCTAGGACAGACCATTTATTTTTCATCCCTAATGATGTGGCAGCAGAAAAGCAGACAAAGGTTAAGAATAGGAACGTAGAAGCTTCCTACTTAGGTATTTTTGTCGACTGTCTAACACAGCTCTAAAACAAATGACTATGCACTATATTGCTTGCCTGCTGGATGAGAAAGTGAGGGACTTCTAAAAATGGTACAAATTATAAGCTCTTTCATGTAACAGTAGTTATAACTAGATGGCTATAGTCATTAAAAGTAATGCCAATTATTGTTTAATATTCTGATTCTTACAGGGCGGGGGGTTGGTAAGACTACACAGTACAACGTGAAAGAGAAAAGGATTACTTTTCTAATGGGGTGCAATGGGTAGAGACACTTGTGGGGGAATGGAGAGGGAGAAGGCAGAGCAGCAGATACAGCTGCTTGTACACTGAACACCTGCATAAGTGAGCAATTGAGAAAAAAACCCAAAAGAGTACTTAATAAAAAATATTTCCGTATCTTTTTTCAGAATTAATTTATGACTTTGCGTTGTTCCTCAATGTATTTAAAGCTGTGCTAAATTCAGGAATTTTAAAAAACTAAGTAAACAGCAGTCATTTAATATGGTTTGAAATCTTCTGATGTTATATATCCTGACCCGCAAAGAAGAAATACCTTTCAGGAGAGAGGAAATTAAAAGACATTCATATTAAACAAGCAGTTCTTATCCAACTGGTGATATACATTTGCCTTTAAATTTGGGGAAAGTATTTTTTAGGTATTTGTCTATGCATGCATGTTTTAAAAGATATTTAGACTATAAGTAATAAATAGAATTTGAATGTCCCCTAAATTCTGTCACAACTTCCTCAAAAACTGTATATATTAGGTATAGGAGAACTGAATCCTTATATAGCTAAATGTCTCCTTACAGAAGACATCCTTATTCAGCCATGTGTCTTTCTAATGTATTTCTTGCCTCTTCAGTGATAATACTGCAGCTGTGAAACACTCATTAGTATACTGACGCTTTGCTGATGTGTTACTTTCAAAATATAAGATGTTGCAGAGTATCTACAGTATTTCTTTTTCAACTGCAAAGCTCAGCAACATTCAGTTCAGAGTATCTGCTAAAACACTCCTGGCTTTTGTAGTCTCAAATGTAGTTTTACCTGATATACTTTTATGGGGTTTGTGGTTCAGAGTCTTTATTAAAGCATGTGGTTATTTTTCAAGTGTTCATGACACTTCAAAATAAAGACATATAGAAGATTATAATTTGTGAATACTTACACTATAGAGTTTATTTTAAAACAGCATGTTTTCTCATATGGATTTGTTAGAGGATGAACTAGGACAGAAGAGCTGCTATCACATGAAATAAGAAATCTGCACTCTTTTCCTTTTTTGTTACAGAAACAAATCAGTGTTTGTGATGGATCTTCCTGATTAAACAAAATATCATTAAAAAAAAAAAAAATCCTAGCTTTAAAATGTGGATTTATACTACTGTTCTTTGGATTTAAAAGCAGAACACTTTTTTGGTTGACTTGAAGGTAGTGAGGAGGCCATGAATAAAATAACTCATATACAGTAAATCATGTCTGCAAAAAGAAAATAAAAGAACTTTGCCTTGTCCTTAAAGTATTCTTTGTTTGGAGAGGATCTGTGTAGGATTTCCTATGTGGCTTGTCCTGGGAAGATAAAAGTATGAAATTTTAACTGAAAATCAAAAATAACCCGAACAGCATAAGTTGGCAAAGGATGCCATTCTGTAAACGTGCTAATCTTAACTCAAACAGAAGCTTCAGTCCTAAGGCTTCTTTATCTTGGACTTATCCCATGTTTTTATGACCAGTGATCACTTACATTGATCTTCATTACTTTGATTAATTTACAAAAGGAATTTGCTGATTCCACCAGTCAGTACAGCAAGGGACCTTTTCACATGACAGGCCTCTCCAAGCACACAGAAAAGTGTTTCTAGGTGTGAAACATGAATCTGTAAATGACAACAAATCTGGAGTGTTAGAAGAGTTTCAGTATAAACAAGAACTAGGAATTTAGAATAAGATCTGAAACCTTTTCTCTGTAGAATGGTTGTGACTTTTTAATACTGCTTACACAAAATGTATATGTTATTTAAGCCTGTGATGGTCTCTGCTGAATTCATCAGTAAATCTCAGAGACGTTTTGTTCAAAAGGGAAAAAAAAAAATAAACAAAAAGACAAGGAGCCATTTCATTTAAGCAGTTTGCCCATGGCTGACTAACAACTGTTGGTTATAAAATAGGAAACTCTTTTTCCTTTGAAAGAGTAACAGAAAGCTCAGCTATAGCAATGTACTATTACAATGCAATGAATACTTAAACCAGTTTGCATTGTCATTAAGTAAAACTGTGCAACTTTAACTAACTTTTCTTACTCTGACACAGTCTTTAAATCTGGAATTGTATTACCTTCAGTATACATCTATCTAAGGTTATTCAAAATAACTGTATTGTGTAATACTCTATTATGCACTTCATAAATGTGATCTTGCATAATGTGCATATGTATTTGAATGCAGTCAACAGAATGACAACATTTTAGCCACACCATAGCCAAATTGTCAAAGCTTTATATTAAATTTAATCTGTATATGAAACCTTGGCTTTTCAGAGCAGTAATTTTTATTTAATATTGAATTACTTCGTGCCTTCGAGTTCAGTTTTTTTATGCCTGTTTATTTCGTGGCAATGTACATTAGCAGCAGAAATCAATTGGTGAAATAGAATAGAGTTTGAAAGTGAAGACAATAAAATTATTGTGACCAAACTCACATATCTCCAGGCCTGTCACAGGTACCAATTTAATAAGAGAATATGACACTGATAGGTCTTCTAGGTCACACTGCAGAATTAAGCCTTTTGGCTTGTAGGTACTCCTACAACCTTTACCAGGCAATTTGACTGCAGAGCCAAAACTGCAGAAGTAAATCACTAAATCTCACTTTCCAAATAGGATTAAATGTCTTTGTTTGAAACATGACCTTACATGCATGGGTTTTTTTATTAATCTGGATGTTTACAAGTAGATGACACAGCTGGAATGCTGAGCAATCATCACTATGATATCTGGTTTCTATATGTTAACATTCATAGCAGTAAGAGAGAGATGTTGAAAATTTTATCAGTCTCCCTGTGTTTGAAAAAAGCCTGTTTGTGAAGAACAAAGTAATTGAAATAATGTTCACCTTATAACTCTACAATGAGTTAAGGGATACTATAATAACAAAACTATTGCATTTACTTTCAGGGTCAGAACCAGGCAAATTCAGTTCTTGTGTGCTCAAGGCAATAACATCCTGATGATGAGACTGTGTTAATGAGTATGTGAAAGAGACCTCATGACCTTTCATTATATTTTTCCAAAGCTCTCGTACAATTCAATGTACCAAGGATGACATTATTTCCTCATTGATTTGGCTGTGAGGTTGCACTTCTTAGTAGAAAAGGTAATTTATTTTAAAATGAGGATCTTATTTTAATCTATATTTTCCTACTTCACAAAAGTCAACCTTTTCTAGTAGGTGGTTAGTCCAATAATTCCAGCTGAAATTCCTGTAACAACTGTCAGTATTTGTCACTTCAAAGTTTGGGCTTACTGTGAATAATTACATTTTAGGGCTTACATTTAAGAGCACATCAATGTACTGTTAAAGCACTTTCCAGCAGAACAGAAAGTACTTTGGCTAAATTGTGTTCCAAGTGGTCCCCTCTTTCTAATCTCACCTGAAAAAAAAACCTGAATGTGCAAGCAAGGTACCATTCTTTGAGAGCCAGCAGTTTCTTTACAAACATACTGCCATACTTTTCTATTACTGAAAATAAGATCTTTTTGTACTTGGAATAGATATCCTTGAAATTTCTGATTATCCTGAGTTCTTAATGAAGTTTTATGTGGAGAAACTTGATCTTTGAGAAACCTGATCTTGGAGAAACCTGTCTTTTACACAAATGAATCTTTAATTTATAATGAAGTGCTTTAGTATCCAAAACTGAAATTGGTCTGAAACTCCAAGTCCCTATGCTTGTGTTATAGACAATCATTCAGCTGCTCTAGTTCCAAGCTATTCAGTACAAATGTGAGAATGACACTCCTTGTCTCCAAAAGGAGAAGCCTATCCCAATTACTTCTTTGGTTAATAATGCTTCTACATAAAGTGAACCACATCACTTTCAACTCAAAGATTATCAGATTAGGTCTTGTATATTCATTAAATGTAAAACGGAATTTGAAGATAGGCAGAACAAAATGTTATACAAGTAACTTGGCTGAGAACAGCCCAATTACAGTAATAGCATGTATTTTTATTTGGTGCATTGTTCTACAGAAATCACAAGACATTCTCATTCCCCTTGTCCAGTTTCTAGCAGGTAAGAGATTCACGGGATGAAGGCAGGCTGTGCACTGTTCATTTTTCTATGAAGTGACTGAAGTATACAGTTCTTTTCCCAAGAAAAAGGCAGAAGCAAATCAGAATAGCAATGTGTTGCAGACAAGTGTATCTCAGAAAGAATTCAAGACCACAGGAAAAGAAGGAGAAGCATTCCAGTTTAAAGGTATTCTCCTACCTACTCTGATCATGAATCTGGGCCTGGAAAGATTCTCGGAAGATCCATTTCCCTGCTTTGAGTCTGGATCAGTACTTCTGATTCATTCTTGACAGATGTCTGGTTTAGGTCTCAAACCCCAATAAGGAGAATTCCATAGTCCTCCTAGGAAATGCATTTAACAATAAACAAACCTAAAAATGTAATGCAAGAATCTCTATGTGTTCATTGAAATTATTTCTTCTTTTTAAATTCTCTCCAGTCTTAAATAACAATTGATTGTTTTAATTTTTAGTATTTTGATGTTTTAATGTCCTTTCCTTTCTGTTTCTGTAACCAAATAACAATTAGGCATTTTAATTTTTGCATTTTGAGGTTTTAATGTCCTGTTCTTTCTCTGTCTCTTTTTTTTTTTTTTTTTTTAACTTTGGATCATTCTCACGTTCTTTCCCATGTTGTTTTCTTATATCACTCAAAAAGAGGATGCTATCCTAATGGATGCCAGACTGCTGACTACTTTAAACAAATAATACGTGCAAGCTCACTCAAAAATCTTGTCTTCATATGTGAAATTTAAAGATACAATATTGAAGGTACTTAGAATTTTATTTTTTTTTAAAATGTGTTCCTCAACACGAGATGATGAACTTTCTTGTCTAGACTGTGCTTTTGCTTTTTTACCAGTTGATCCTTGAGCTCTCCTCTAACCTGGTATTCTATGACTCTATGAACCTGTCAGAATTATTATTGCCTAGAATTTACCTTCTTTTGTGTAGATCCCAGATGATCAGCACTATGAATGGAATGTGAGTAATTTACAACAGAACATATCTATTCCTTACAACAGCCAGTCTTTTGGAATGCTATCCTTAAGAGATAATTGTCAGAGAGCTTCATTTATGGTACAGGTTTCAACTCAGCCACCCACATGGAATAATACATTAAAAATTAGTTTGACATTGAAAAAGCCAATTCTTAGTGGTCTAAAATGGTTTCCAAGAAGATACCCACAGATTAGTACTTGAAAATACTGGATAGGCCCAACTATTCACCAAAAGTATTATGGTCATAGTTTAGATTTAGCAAGCTCAGACACATTGTTGCTTCTTGTACTTTTCCTGTGACAATGATAACTCCATGACCTTTGCTGACTTTATTAGAGAAACATTTACACCTAACCTAGACCAGAAGGGCAGAAATAAAACACAGCCTGTTAAGTGTGCAATAACATATTTCACCTAAGTCTGACGAGACCCTTTGCTCAGCCTGACCTCCTTTCTCATGAAGGTGTTTTTTTGTGACTCATAAAGAGCTTTCGCATTTAGGGCATTTCAAAGCCACGACTCAGCAGGAGTTCCCCTAAATGTTCCTCAAACAGCTCTGTGAAGCACATGGATTCAACTGGAAAAATAGCAGACTACTTCAGAAGAGCCATCAAACTGGGCTACTATTTATCTAGCCATCTTTGCCCCCCGAAAAATTCCATGGCCGTTCCCAGTTGTTCATATCCTTAGTATCAGATTATCTGTTTTGCTCACTATCTTGCATATATACGCGCAGTTGTGTTTCCAAGGAGACTTGTTTCTTCACATGAATATTCTGAGAGTCCCTGTATAGAAGCTATATGCAAAGCCTCCCATGCAGTGAGAAGGTCAAACATGACCCTACTAAATATAAGTTCAAATATTTTTAATGAATATGTAATAATCCCAAATGGACTTCGTGTTCTTGTGAAAATATTTCAGTGCTGCCACTACGATATACTTCTCTGGAGAAATGAAGTGCAAGGTAGGAAAGCTGAGAGGTAGCTTGTGTAGTTCTGTCATATCATATAATACATGATCTCCAATTGTATAGTTTCATCATCTTGTATCACTGTAAATTATCACCAATTTTTGCAGAAAAAAAAAAAAAGTGTATTTTTCGTATTACTGTTCATAGCCATACCATCATCCTTCCAAACTTGCAAGAACTTCCTGGGTATATTCAAGTTCTGGAAGGAAACCAACTTTTAAGCCTGGGATGGACATATTTGCTGATATGACAGCACTAGAAATCTGCAGATTAATTGGTTAAGACTTACTGATAATATGATTTCAGTGTGTTTGTGTGTGATTTCACTTCCTACAGTTGTCTCACTGTAGTAAACTCCCATGTTTCCAAATGTTTTTTGCCCAAAGATGCCGAAAATATGTATTCATATTTCCCAGAGTCTATTCATTTTCCATGCAGCTGTGAACAGTCATCGTTCCCTAAAATCTCTACTTCTTTCTGAAAGAACACCCAGGCAGAGCTGCCCCAATTCCTAGCAGTGCTGCTGGCTATTCTTTCTCCCTCTCTATGACAGAAACCTTTACAAGCTGCTCTTGTCACATTAAAACAAATTTTGGCTCAAGGGACGACTCTGTTCATGATGCAAGGCAGACTTCCCTGTGCCAGAACTGCCTATTGAGTACTGACACTTGCAGTGATGGCTTCAGACTAGAGAAGTTTCTGAGCTGCTTAAGTATAGATTTAATACTAGGAAAGCAAGAAAGTAATTAAACATTTGAGCACCAAGATGGATACCTACCTATTGTAATTATGAAGGCCTATTACTTCCTATTTTTCTAGAAGTCCTACTGAGAAGTACATTGTTCTCAGTTGGAAAAAATCACACTCTGAATTAATTACTCATTAATTATTATAGTATCCCCATGCTTTCTTGCCCCACAGTTTCTCTTGCTGAATTGTTTAGCATAAAACATTACCTATCTTAACACATTTGATAGGTAGTCTTTTCATCAGGAACTGATTGTTTTTTCCCACCCTTTCTCACTTTCTAGACAAAGCACTTATATGACCCTGTATTACGCTGGCCTTCAAATATTCTGTAATCTTTAGAGCATTTCGTTTCTTTGAGGAAACAGGAACATAAAATAAGAGAACTTCAGGTGATTTATTTCTAGTTAGAGCTAGTGCCAAAGGTGGAAAGAAGTAATGAGTGTTTCAATGTCCTGACAGAAAGCACCATGTAAGTTTCTCACTGGTATGATAATTTTAGTAATGTCTCCTCTAACAGTTTTAAAGTCGATAAATCAGAAATATTTTATATCAATGTTTCACCGAGGTAATGCAACTTATAATTCCCTTCCTTTGTACATATACGTACTCCTGCACACTCTATCAAAAGCAAAGTACCATTCAGAACATATGACCTTGAAATCACACACTGCATTTGGTCTGAAATACTCCAGAGCTATGCATATTTTTCTTATTGCAGCTGTGGGAAATTTGTCACAGTCCTATAGCAGATTGTGCTCCTTAAATAAGAAAAAATATGTCATTTCCTTCAAATCATCAAAAGTAGAATGCTTATAATTATGCTACATCACTGAGTTGTCTGTCTTTGCCCATAGAACACAAATCTTTTCTTTCTTGCATAGAAAATGCTTTCTGTTCTTGCATTGTCTCTGCAAAGATGCTAAGATTGAGGAAGATGGAACATGCAATATCAAGAAAAAAAAAAAAAGGCAGATTTGTTTACTGAGAGCATAGCAGCTCTCAAAAAGGAAAAGAAGGAATGCTGTTCTCTTCCTTCCTAACTTTCTTTTCTGTTGGGGGCAGCTTGAATTTGTCCCAGATTCTTGCAAATGTTTTTTGTTTTTTGTTTTTATCCCTATTACTCACTATCTATAAAGCTTCTCAGCAGTGCCTATCACTATGGAGTGTTTAATGACTCTCAAGTCTTTCTTGGGTTGAAAATTAATTGTTACCTTGCAAATCTTTGCCATTTCCTGTTGATAATTCTTAGTGACACAAAGACTTGTACGTCTTGCATGGTGGTTTAGACACTATTTAACCTAATTATTTTTAAAGCCATATGAACTAATTTAAGGACTCTAGATTAGTTCTATTTTTAGGTATCTATCAGATTTTAAGCTTTCTCCCCACAGTACATGGAAGAGTTAATACGGTAATGGGCTACACTGCATCATCCAGGTGCAAGACTTAAGAGATCCAAAATATGGTGTTTTTTTGAACCGTGCAAAATTGTATCATTGGGCTTCATTAGTTGTGGCTGTATTCTGGGATTTCTCCAGGGTATCTGAAGTGTTTTAACTATAGCTATCTGAAACACTTTGGTTCTTTTCTGTCTGAGTTGTTCCAGGTACTGACTGAGTGCACTACTTACTTCCAATTCTGGTTTCCCTTTATTATACTTTAGAAGTATTTTCTGTGGTGATGTTTAAAAATACATGCATATTTTATTTTAGTGTCATTATCATTTCCTTGTAGCTCCTTTACAATTTATTTTGATCTCAGCTTTTTCATTATATGAACTATATATGCATAGCCTACAATTAGAATTTAAGAAAAGATACGATTGCCTGCACAGACCAGTCTAGTAATATATGGAAAATAAGATTAAATAAGATAAGGAAATAAGGAACACTAAGATATTAAGTTTATTGTCCTTGATGTTTATGGATTCTCATCCAGTCTGTATATAATATCATGCCAGATAACACTGTTCATCTATATTTTCTTAATAAAATCCCATGAAATTTCCTGTGCCGCTATTATTTCAAAAGATTTCTTTATTTTTGCAGAGGTCTTTGGTAAATCAGTAGGGTAGAATAGAATGCTTTTTGCTTAATTTTCAAATGCTTGTTTTGCAGTTAGGCATATTGAAAATGAAAGAAAGATTGACATATTTTATTCCTCTGCTTTTAACTTACTATTTGTGTTCAGAGTAGCTTGTTTCCTCACTAATTTATTGATTTTCAGCAGAGCTGTCTTATACTAAGCTTAGGTGACAGCTACCCCAAATGCCATCAAAGACGGCTGTGCAGGGATCATGTCTGCTCACTCTCTAGATGGAGAAGCAGTGGGGAAACAGAGACAGAGGATAGGGATATTTCCTCATGACATATTGGCTATTTGAAGTCATGGTGCAGAGGTTCTCAAAGCCGCAGCAGTTTAAATGGAAGAAGGTTTGGATAGACTGGTGAGGGCTCAAAGAAGACACTGTCTGAATCAGAACTCATGTTAGCCCTGTTCGTGGAGGGGACTGCATGGTGACAGTTTAAAGGAGGCCTAGAAGCCACAGAGAGATAATACTTCATTTTATTCAATTGAATGGATCTGTCCAAACACCTTTATCAGACAAAGGACAGTTTCATCACTAGACAACCAATGTCAGTTTCTCATTTTGAATGCATCACCCTGTTTGTAAGCCATTTATAAATACTTGTATGACTCACCAATTCCAAGGCATATAGAAGTGACCTGAGCTACTGTGGGAAAGATCTTGCTGATCTGGAAAAAAATCTGAAGCACAGGAGAGAAGACCACAAGGTACCATTTTTTTGTCTTGAAAGGCTCACCAGGCCTAGCAACGATTGTAATTAGCTGTTTTGATGTCATTGCTCACAGACCAAGGAATGAACTGATGCAGTTCTGCATATCCAAGATAAAGATAATTAGCACTTTACATCATCTCAGTGCTTTCAGAACAGTTGTTTGTACTGATACCTTACATGACATTTTCCACTGGAGAAAAAAAAAAAAAAAAGGCAAGAATTACAGAAACCCACTAAAATCCTGCCATAGACTAAGATACAGTATGCTGGAGGAAGTAGGGATAATATTATGAAATTAATTGATCAGCAGAACTATTCATGTACTAGAGAAAAGAAGGTGAGCTAAATGGTGGTCCTAGAAATGGATACTTGTAACATTTGAGCAAAAGAGGTCTTGGGAAGGAGATGGCACAGAGCCTTCATCAATAGCATGTGTGGAGATTGCCAGTGCATCCTTAAAATGCAGAGGATGACAGTCTGGTAGGAGAGAGCATGTGTACTTGAGAAGAAAAATTAGGAGACAGAATAATATAGGCAACCCCTGCTGGATTCAGTGAGTTCACTCTATGGAGGTGACAAGGTCTTTTGATCCTTTATCGACAATTGAGCGAAATTTGCAGAGTGGAGGTCAACACATGGTGTAATTGGAAAAGGATATACAGAATTTCTTGATTAATTAGTAAATGCTGTCTCTGTCATCCTGTTTCTTCTGCATGACCAATGGGGATCTCACACACTCCCCCTGAAGTCCTTAAAGCTCTGTGCCAGCACGTGTCCAGTCACATGAAAGTTGTTTGCTGAATCAGAGATTTTTTTTGAAGTTTAGATCTAAACTTCACTTCATACCCTATAGAAATTCAACTAAACTCAGATACTGGTAACCCAGTTATCTGGATACTAATTGGAAAGGAACACTGAAAACTAGGTTGGTGCATGTTAGTGTAATATGTTATGAGCTGTATTCAGTTTTCAGGGTAGCTAGCAGCTTCCATTCTTGGTTTTTGTTTTCTTGCTTGCTTTTTCTTTTTTTTTTTTCTTCTTTTCTCTATTAATTTTTCAACTATAATTTAATACTACTTTTGTTTTGCTTTTCTCTTCTCCTGAATCCATTTTCAAGTCTCTCCTAGGCAATATCTGACCTTGCTGTTAATTATTTGCCCATAGTTGTGGACCTGTAGCATAATGCAGAGCAACAGTACTGAACAGGGTCATTCATCTTCAGCCTCTTAAACTATGAAATCTCATCTACAAATAATGAAAATCTTCTATGCCCTACAGGTTCTAGATTCAGATTTGTTTCCTGACTTGCAGCTGAGTCCTAGTGAGTGCACAAAAAGGAACCTGCCTGTTTTGTCAGTGCAACAATTTTTGTGTCAAACATATTGAGAACAGTGTTAGTTATGAAAATAATACTTATTACCTCAGTCTGTGTTAGAATTTCTTCTAACACAGAGACTAAAACAGCTAAGGAATTTCTCACTGCCTGGGGGATTAGAGTTATTTATACATTCTTTTGTTTACTTGTGTATTTTATTTGCTTTTACTTACTCTTTTTTTTCCCCTTCTATTTTATTTGACTGTGCTATGTGTTACACCCGATTTCAACAGGGCTTTTTGTCTGAGAAACAAGCAATAAACCATGTGCGTGCTATTTTTCCTCTTGCTGAAACAAATGCAGTGCAATGTTTACTCCTAAGCATAGGTGGTACTTGAAAGCAAAACACAGGACGAGCAGTGAATATGCTGGAAACAAAAGGCTGAAGCCCAAACATTGGAAGGTCCTTTGCTGCCACCATCTGATATAATCCACAATTACATGTGTTCATATATCAGTGTTGAGACCTTTGGGGGTTAAGAAAGCTCAGATCTATGAAAGATCCTTTACTACAAATGTATCCAGGAGTTTCAAATTTAATGTGATAACAATTCTTTTAATCCAATCCGTGTTCTTTAAAAGTGAGGATTAAAAACAAGCTCTTGAGTTATTGTCTAGTTAAGCAAGGAATTGATCTGTGTTTTAGGTATACGGGACACCTAAGATGTTCCATGGTAAGAAACAGTAATCCTCTGTGTAAAGTCTTTAGGACTCAAGTATAACAAGGACATGTCATGTATTATACAATGGAGGTTGCTTTTTAAATTCCAAATGAGAATAATTTTCTCTGTATTTTTAAATATCACAGCAGTCTTAACTAGTAGAGGCCAGACAGCTTTACCCTTAAGTGTTGTGTGTTTTAATAATTCTGTATTTGACATGGATGCAGACTTTTACAGTGATCTTCAATGTCTCAGCATCTCAGTCAGATCCATTCTAATATCTCCTCTATTTCCTGGGCTGTGTAGTAGCCAAATCTGAACTTCTGGTTCTGCTTACACCCTGCTTAAAAAATGGATATTTGTTCCAACAGTTTTTTGAATCCTGTTTTTTGATTGCAATGGTGAAAAAAAAAAAATAAACGAGGAAATACAATTCAAGCAGTATTTTGTTGGGGAAAAAAGAAAAAGACAAAAAAAAAAACAGAAAAAGAAAACAAGGAGAAAAAAACAAGTGAGAAAATAAAAGGATGAAGTGGAGCAGTGAAGCAGATGTTTGGCTTCTGGCCATGCTGAAATGAACTCTCTCCACACTGAATTCTGTATTTATCTTACAGTGAAAAATAATTAACTTGTAGAGCAGCAGGTTCAGAGAGCCCTGAGTGTGGTGATCGAGGCAATTAGCCCTTATCAGAACCATTGTTTCAAGCTCTCTGAAAAGTCAACTGAGTATTATTAGCCAGTCCTTTGCTGTTAGATGAGTCAGACAACTTCTTTTCAAAAATAAAGTTGACGTTCCAGAGCACTTTTCTGTGAGAGGGTGAATTCCGTAGCAAACTCTAGTCATGGCATGTGTGAGCTCTTAATTATGATATTTACAAAGCTGAGAGAAGAGGAAAAAGTACTAATTATAGGGTTTTTTCCCTGACTGGATTCCTTTTAAGCATTGCTGACTACTCTTTCCAGTCACTGGTTATTTGGGATCCTCTTTTTTTCACTGTCTTTTCCCCCAGTGCTCTGGGTATAACAGGTTTGCCCATTAGCTATACTAAGGATCCTTTTCACTCTTTCCTCAGGTTCTTTAACAATGATATGTAAAATGTATGTAGGATATCTTCTACAAGGAGGCACAGATGACTAGATTTCAATCAGTTCAGCAGAATTTATAATTTTGACACTGTCTGTCCACATGTAATGGATTTAAACAGAAGGAGGATAGATTTCAGTTAGATGTTAGGAAGAAATTCTTTGCTGTGAGGGTAGTGAGGCACTGGAAGAGGATACCTGGAGAAGCTGTGGTTGCCCCATCCCTGGAAGTGCTCGAGGCCGTGTTGGATGGGGCTTTGAACAGCCTGGTCTAGTGGAAGGTGTCCCTGCTAATGGCAGGAGAACTGGAACTGGACAATCCCTTGGGTCCCTTCAAACACAGACCATCCTGTGACTCTATGTCCTGACTCCATCCTTCAAAATATAATAAAACAGGCAAGTCTTTCTCTTTGTTCTCAAGTTTCACCTCTTTCAGAGGAGCGGAGGCTTCACAGAAAAGACATTTCATTGGGAAGAAGCTCAACATCACAGTTCAACTGCCATAAACACTCAGAGAATGGTGCCTTAAAAAAAAAATAAAAAATATTTCATCTTGTTTTTTTTTTTTTTTTTCCCATGTGATTGCTCTTGCTGAAGCAGAGCTATTACCTTACAGAGAATGGAATGGATGGAAACATGAAGATCGGTGAGATGACTGTCTCTCTGATGGCTGAATTTCTTTTAGCAATTCAGTTCTATTCTCCTGTCATCCATAAACTCAATTATTTTATACAAAGCCCTGTGGTTCTGTGTGTTTGGTCTACCTTTGTGCACTACCATACATGATGTTAGTCTCCATAGCAGACATTGACCCTGCATCATTGCAGCAAGGGACTTGAAGAGCATTTTGGAAATCTTGGTACAGAAGAACCCTGAAGCGGACATAGATATGTACAAAAGCAAAATTGTTAAGGTTCCTTTGAAGAAGCTGTTGAATGAAGAATTAACTATTCTACCTGCTCATTCTGGTGATTGTATTTTATATTGTCTCACTGTATATTACCCAACTGACCTCTTGTCAGTGATCAAATGTCTTTTCTACATTATAAATTTACTTTATAGAAAGAACATGTACTGGTTTAACCAAAACAAGTTCCTATTAGTCATGTTTTGTTCAAATTCATGTGCTACTCCAAGTGATCTGTAAAAATTTCTCAAGATACTGCCAGCATTCTGCAGTATATACTATATAACAAGGGGTAAATAATTTTACCACATATGTTTAATGGTAGTCAATATGCATGGCAATTTCTAGTAAATCAGAATTCAGCTTTTACTTTCCCTGTGCTTAAGTAACGGTGTCTCCTGTAATATGCAGGAAGATAAGCTTTCATAAAATGCATTTCTTTTAGGAGACTTTCTCTCTTAACAGCAAGCAAAAGTCTTCCTAGCCTAAAAGGCAGATACAATGATTCCTTTTAAAGAACTAATAAGTTATTCATGTGGTAGCAGTTTTGTATTTACTGAAAATGATCTTCTGAAGCTAAAAAGCTTCTTAAAATACATCAAGACTAGAGGAAATAGTGAATTTTGCTTAACTTCTTGACAAGAGTAATTGTGTATAAGTGTATAATCAAAAGCCATCTTCAAGTTGGGCTGTGAGTCTTTATTTGCACCATAGTCTAGGCAAATTCTATGACTTGATTGTAATTTCTTGATGATCTTAATCATTCAAATGAGCAAACCTGATGGAACGTGTCAGGACTCATTTCTGTCCTACAATTAGATATTTTTTCAAATATAAACATATGTTTAGGAACTAGTTACAACACATGCCTCGAATTGAGATTTTGGATCCCTACTTCTGTCATAGACTGCTGCAAATCCTTTTGTTTCCACAATAAATGGGCACTAAGCTCTTCCCTAGGGACAGAATAAATTAAATGTGGTCCATGTCTGATGCTCCTTAGAGTCCTTGGGGCTCCAGTGAGGTAAGGCAGAGGAGTGGACAGCGCTGTCCCATAGCCATACTCAGTTCTTTTCTATTTCATCTACCCACCTCTCTCCAGGCATGCAGAAGCCTGGCAGAACTTGCCATCTTCTTGTTAAGTATTTTCCATGATGAAACTGTTTGTAGTCTAACCACAAGGACATTGCTGGTAGATACTATTTGTACCCCTCAGGGTTTTTTAAATGCAGCCAACAATGCTTATGAGTCATAACAACATATAAATATATTTATATTTATAGTTGTTAATAATTTAATTCCTTTTCTTAAAAAAAAATTAAGATTCACAGGTCTCAAATGAATTCTTCAGATATGTCACTAGTGGAACAGCTGGAAGAGGTTTTGAGTCTTGAATATGGCTGCCTAGATTCGGTCTACCTAATTCTTGATATTCATGCAAACAAGTTAATTGTTAGGATAGACATTAAATTAAATCCTCAACTCAAAGATAACCCTTATCATTCTTACACATGACTAGCTTTCTTGTGATGATTGTTTCCTTTGATTGTGAATAAATTACCTCTAATTCAGTTTCAACACTATGCTTTTAATTTTATAATGGAAATTTAATGAATCATATAAATTTCCTAGAAATAAATCTTCTGTCTCACCCTGTGTGCTATTGCCTCCAGATAGGGTAGAATGTATCTTGGTTTCATTGTATTTGAACATTTTACTGACAAATTGTCTTTTGTTAACAATCTAGAAGTTCTCTATCATCAATAAATCCACAGCTTTATTTTTTTCTTTTTAATTTACCCAAACAGAATCAAATACCACATACCAACTGCAGGCTTTCATGTCCTAATTTTAACTATAGTACTATGACAAGCACTATAGCTACAAAAGCAGACGTAGAAATAGAAGAAGAAAAAACCTTTCCAAAACCATTTGAGCCATACCACACATATGTTTCTTTTCCTCTTTCAACAGAATTTGAATTCTATTGAATTCTCTTCAACAAATTCTCCTCAACTTTTTTTCTCTTCTTCAAGTAGGTAAAAGAGAACAAGGTGTTTTTTTGTTTTTTTGTTGGTTTTTGGGGGGGTTTTTTTGAGACAGAAATTCATTATAATTAATGAGCATCATGCGCTTATTACAAATAGTAAAATCATTCATAACTGATTCCCCTCAGGATTCAAATCCAAACCCACTGCTATAACCAGGAGGTAAAAAGATCTGGCCACACCTGAAGGTATTTAAGCTTAACTGGGGAATGGTGCAGGTTCAGGACCTCAGCTATCTAGAGCATATTCTAGTCCCATAGAATTATCTTGGGATGTTTTAGTCTTGAGTCAACTATCACTTATCTGGCAACACTAAGACATAGTTTGGAAAAAAATCTTAAAACACGGACCATTTTTATAGGTACTTTGGTTGCAGCTACCTTGTATTGCAATAAAAGTGTTTCATTGTAATGACATGGGCTATTCCATGATAGTCTTTGGTGCAAGAGGAAAGGTGAGTCTCATTTTCAAGTAGCCTCTATGGGTTGTTAAGGGGTTTTCAGCAACCAGAAATTCCCAAGCACATATCACTGCCAGTAAGCTTCATTAGTCCAGGGGCCTGGATGAGAGCTTGTTATTCACAGAGCACATAAAAAACAGCAAAAAGTTTTTGAGATTTTTTCTTTCTTAACAGAACTGTGACATTAACTCATGTATTTTTGTGAAAAATTCCAGTACATTTGTTTCAAGACTTGGAAAAAAAAGTTACAAGATCATGCCAGTGGAGACAACATGTTCTTCTTCAAGCAAAAAAAGATCTAACTGGTCCTTCATAAGTCAGTCCAGTCTATGGATAAGGCAAATGAATCTCAGCTTATGTTTCTTGTATTGTGGGTGGCCAGGGGAATACAATACTGGCTGCCTGCACAAATTAGAAAAGTGATTTGTGAACATTTTTAGCAGGCACAAATCATTAGAGCATAGATATGACCTTTTTATTAGTTCACTGTGACAAATGAAAAGACAGAGAGAGGAGCTGCTTCATCAAGTGTACATCATCCGTAAAATTTTTCTTCTTGGGCACCTCCCTCAAGGCAGGCAGATGGCCACTATCACTCATCCACATCTTGTGAGAAGCACCTAGCAGCAAAATCTGCTGCCTTTATCTTCGGTGTTCCTTGTGGAAGTTGTAACTTTTAAACATTTCACATGTTTGCGGTGTCAGAAAATATGGAAATAGCTACTTTACTGATCCCTAGCATCCTTAACAAGTTTTTGTAACTCATCTAAGTCTATATTTTTGATGAAAGGTTGTGAATTTGAGGATAGCATTGTTTAGCAAATATCAGCTATTTTCAAAAAGAAAATATCCATTGCATTTCCAACGGTTAACAGAGCTCCTCAGACAAATTAAAAAAAAAGAAAAAGAAAAGAGTACAGCCCACCCACTATATCTCATTTTTTCTTGCTCTGTTCTGTTTCTGGTTTTTTTCCTTAAATTCACTGAACCTGGATCTCACCACGTCGTGACCACTGTAGTATTTGCAGCCTGTTTCATGTTTTAGTTTTTTGCACTAATAGCTAGCATTGACCACAAGATGGCAAGGTTTCTCCATTCATTTGTGATGAGAAGACAGCAAAAAGAAAGAAGGGACGCATTAAGGTGGAAACATGGTCAAAGTAGGAAACACACATAAGAACTCTGATTCCTCTTTTACATCAGGATTTCCAGTCTCATGAGTAAGCAAATAAAAATCAGATCAGTGTGCAAATTCTAGTGACCTGCCTCAGAGTTTGAACAAGAGTAATATAATTGCTGTTTTTGTCCTAATGCTTGCCAGACACCTCTTTTTTCCAGTGTGTGTTGTCCAGATTTTTTCATACTGGAAAATGCAATGTTTGAATTTTTATGCCCTCGCACTATTAGGTGCCATCTTAAGATGATAGACCTCTTCAATTGCAGTGTGATTAAAAGCCAAGATCTACCTTGGGTGTAAAAGGTTTTCAGAGATACAAGAAGTAACTTAACTAAAATCCAGCAGACCAGAGCAAACAATCAAAATGCCAAATTACAACTTCAGGGCATTCTTTTGACTTAAAGAAACCTGATCATACTGTATCCACTATCCACTGTGTCCAGTTGTCTACTATAGAGGACTGATTTTTTTGCTCTTATAAATTAAGGATCTACTTTAATTTATAATGTAGTTCGAAGATTTTCAGATAGCTGCTCTTTTTCCTCATTTGGATGCACTAAGAAGAATTAGAATCCTCTAAACATCTTCATTTGTAATGTCTGATGGCAATACAAGGAAGTAGCTCTACTGAAAACCTCCACATGTTAATAATGAACAACACAGAATTTTAAAAAGCAAGCGGAATTAGTCACAATTATAATTCCAAAAGGAAATTTCTGGTAACATAACTACTGCAGGCACAAAACTCAACGGAAGTCGCTTCTGTAGTACCCTTTTGCATTGGGAGTTGCAATGGAAGGTCCTATCAGCAGATGGCACTGGAGACAAAGCTATGAGACTGATCTGGTCCTCTGAGCAAGAGTCTGGAGATACAGGTGTAAATATTTTATTATGTTTAAGTCTTTCCTTAGTCAAAGTGCCATAGCTGAAGGTCACGCCCTCTGTCTTGTGTTAAAAATGCTTGCACTGAGTCTGTCCCATCACTCGTGTGCATTGATGCAGTGTCATGATCTCTTCCATAGGTGCAGTTCATACACCTTGCAAAAGCACGCTGTTTGTCACGTTTTCATCTGTGGATGTTTGCTGTTTGGGGAATAAAGACCTTTCATTTAAAACAGAGAGGGTCTTTGATGAGGAGGAAGGAAAGGGAATTAAGCAAAAATTATTTCTGAAGAGTTTGACTATTATTTAACAAAGCCACTCAATATCATAGAGAGAGATTTAAAATCTGACTGAGGAACCTACATAACCATAGAATCATAGAATCACAGAATATACTGTATTGGAAGGGACCAAGCAGGATCACTGAGTTCAACTCCTGGCCCTGCACAGGACACTCCAAGAATCACACTATGTGCCTGAAAGTATTGTTCAAACACTTCCTGAACTCAGCTGAAAACTGGGTTGATTTTCATGGAGATACTTGCATGCAATGCTGCTTGCTATTTTTCCTAGCACTCTCAGCTTCAGGTCTTAGCCTGCACTTCATGTAATCTCTAGTTCCTCTGGGCCATTTGACTGTCACATGCAGAAACTGGGGGCCCTTGCATTTTTAGGGACTCAGACAGGGTAAGCAAAAGAAACTGAGACGTAGGAAGACACCGCAAGAAAGTTAATACCTTTATTTTTGTAGTTATGCAAGCAGCAGTGATTTATAACTGACTCAAAAAGACTTTCTCAAAGCAGTGCTCCCTGTTGACCTGAACTAGACCAGAAAATTCCTTGGGTCAGATTGTTTTGGCAAAATTTAACTAAAACTTTGATAATGACACTAGATGTTCTGTCTCATTCCCTCTTTTACAGAATGTTATCAGTGTTCTTCCCTTTCTCACCATGTTCAACTGTTTTCCTTTTATGGAATCATGGAAGTTGGAAAATACCTCTAAGATCATCAAGTCCACCCATTGCACTTGCATAGTTTCCCTGATTATCCAGAGCTTGATGTCATACGGTCTGGATTATCCCATTGACCAGTTGGGGTCAGCTGCCCCAGCTGTGTACCGTTCTGACTCCTTGGGCATGCCTCATGTACTCGCTGCTGAGGCCATGTGAGAAGCAACGGTCTTGTTGATGTGCAAGTGCTGCTCAGCCATAGCTAAAGCATCTCTTTGGCTGTGTTTATGCTGAAAACATTACTGTTCTACTATATAGAAAATTAACTCTATCCCAGCCAAAACCAGCACAGGGTTTCATGCTTAACATGTGGTACTTGAGATTACTGTTATAAAGACTTTTCTCAAACATGGTGCTTGATTTGATTCTTTAGCGATATTAAATACGAATGTAGAAATCTCATTCCATGCATGTTTCCCAGCTTGGAGTAAACTTATGTTTTG
>JAWWTY010000077.1:124030127-124053438 GCA_035222235.1 Margarornis squamiger
TGTTCCAGCTATTATCTGACCCTTAAGACAGCTAGCACAGGGTTAGAGGTTGTTAGCTACTCTAAATGTAAGAAACTGCACAGAACTATAAAAATCCACAAATTCATGAAAAACCTAAGGCATCAAGAGTGTAATTAATTGTTAATTTGGGTAGGAAATTATGAATACCTTGGTGATAAGTCTCTATAATGGTCTGCAATCTGTCAATGTAAAGAACATAAAATTTAAGGTAACATTATCATCTTGGTCATGACTGGGTTTTGATTTACAATTCATGTCTTCATTCCAAATATATTCCCATCTTTCATAAATGTTGAATAAGCTTTCGAATCATTTGAGTACAGGAATTTGTTCATTCACTCACAATGATCACTTTAAGATAAAAGGTTACATGGGGTATTCCACGTATGTCCGACTAGTTTCTTTGTGTAAGTTCTACAGATCAATTACACGCAGAATTAGATGGTCCAAATTTAGCTTAGATTCCCTTTCGGTGTCTTTCATTTTTTACAGATTAGGTCCAACTGACATGTAGAATGAAGTTTGAAAGGGAAGCTTGGAGCCTGCAAGAAGTGTGTATTTTTTATATAACATAAGGTTCTGACATTTGTCTGTTACAAGCAACTTTGCATATTAAAAATAAGTTTTAATTAATAAAGTATGCATTTTTAAAATTACTTAACATTTGCTAGGAGAGTTTGAATACTTTATCTGTTCAGGCTGATGTGAATTTTTTTAGTTTTTAAAGGTGCCTTTGTGGACAAATTCCTGTATGTGTTTTAAATACCTGCATTTTTAAATTGAAGTGTTATGAAACCTGTCAAGACTTCTAGCAAGGCAAGACTTTAAAATGCAATGACAATTTTGTTCAGGTGGAATGGAGTAATCTCATTGTATAATAAGCTGTGATGATGATGTTTCAATATGTGTAATTTCTTTTCAAATGCTAAAAAACATCTTTTAAATTATCTATAACTTTACAAAGGAAGAAAATATGCCTTCATTGTGAATTGAAATTTTAAAGCTATATTTATCATTAGAACAAGTCAATTCTGCTTTCCTCTGCAGTATTTTATTTTGCTTAACACATGATGCTCTTTATTTGTGAGTGTCTCAGGACTGATCCTAGATCATGGTTTAAGGCTGCAACAGTTTACAGGTGCAATTACAAAGGAAACTCCTAAAAGCTTCTTTGTTCAAACTTAGACACCTATTTTTCAGCATTTTCCTGAAGGACTGCACATTAATATATTCTAGTTCAATCATCCTTGGAATTATTGAGCCCATTGAAAATTTCAAGAGTAGTTCCAATAAGATGATCTTACCAAAAGAGAAAAGATTGGGTAGTGAAATGGCATGATTAGTCATATGTTTAGCCAGAGATACCATTTACAGATCAAATTCCTACCTCTATTGGGAAGATTAAGCTATTAAGTTCACTGAATTGGAAAATCAAGAATTGCAAACCAAATGTTCAGTTAATTTAAATTAAAATAATCTTGATGATTTCCCTGGGTTTATTCCGCATAACATAGAACCTCCCACACCATGGAACTCAGTCATCCATGAATGCAGGCAACTAACTCGTATAATAATCTCTAATTTACAACAGCTGAACATTTTATTATTTTCCTCATATTTAATGCATTAATAAAAAATATTGCATTCTTGACCCTCACTGTATGTTTTCTGTATGAAAAATTATAAGAAACATAATCCCATTTCCCCTTCCCCAAAGTCAGGTGTTTTAAAGGTTACTAATTGAGAGTATTCAGATGCAATTCCTCTATTAACATTTGAAAAATTATTTCACTAATATTTATTAGCTTGAATGAGTGTTGCTGAATAGGACTGAATAGAACTGTGTCATGCTAGACTCTTTAAAAATCTTACTCTGTTTAAGAATAATTGTCACATGTTCTGCTCCTGTCATGACACTGTCATAGCACCATTCTACAGGGGAGGGATGTACCTTGGGACATGTTTCTACATTGGACCCTTCCCTCCAATACACTGATTTTCAACACCTTCTCTTCCCATTTCTGTCAAATCTGGCATATTTTGATTGCTGTACAAAATATTCAGCTGTAGTGTTGACAAAAGCCATATGAAACTCTCAAAAGAAATATCTCAGTGTATTTTTTTTTTCTGGTCCACAGTACAGCTCAGAGAAAGTGCAATGCTTTCTTGCAATAACTTTTCTATATCAGTTGACCCTACCTCAGTTTTTCACATGGATTTATTTTTGCATTTACTGGAAGCTACTGAAAATGTCAATCATAGTTTTCATTATGTGTGTTTTAGATTAAAGTTGGACCAATTTGATTTCATAATATGCTTGACATGATCTTGATTTTTTTCTGTATTGCCTTTTCCAAGCAGCTATGAATCTTTGCCAGGTTCAATCAATCTGCTTTCTCCCTGGGAAAATATGAAAGCATAATTATTTTTTCATTTAGTCATAGAATCGGAGAATCACAGAATCATTTAGTTTGAAAAAGACCTTTAACATCATCAAATTCAAAGTAAATCTAACACTACCAAGTCCTTCACTCAGATGAAGCCAAGAAAACCACAGTGAAAGTGTCAAATCGCCAGGAAAGGTGACTGGGACTAGGCTCAATGTCAGTCATAAAAGCAGATCAAAATATTCTCATGTTCTTTTATCAGCATTTGATGATAAGTTCAAGACATTTGCTCCCCAAACCTCATTTTCTAAAATATTTAGATCATAAGCCTGGTATCCCTCCAGAATAAATACTATTCAGGACTCATCACTTTATTTTTGTGAGTAGAACAGTCCAGATATTGGATTTATAAGATAATAAAATTTGATGGTACTGGTTTTCATATGGAAAAAAAGCAAATTGAATCTGGACTGGCTGGGGTCTACATTCCAAGCAATAATGTGTAAGTGGCCTTAAATGAGAGATTTGGACTCAGTGTAAAATGCAGATTATTTATAGGATTTTATTATTGTGTTTATAAAAACCCTGGTGGATTAAGGTTTTGTCTGATTTTAATTAGCCTCCCACAGAGTTCCTACTTCAGAGCAAAGGTTCTCATTTTAGTTTACTCTGTTTGCAATTCTTCATTAAATCTTTGCTCTGCAGGAGGAAAGAAACACATTTTAAGAGGACTTGGAAATTTTCTCGTCTTTATCATTCAGATGTCAATGTAGTCAATACTTATGGCCAACCTTGTGCAAGCTTCTGAAGCTACCTTGCTCTTTCAGTAGTGCCTGGAGGGACCTACATGTTCAGTGCAACATCAGTTAAACTGGATACTCTGAATATTAGTTTCAAAATAATTTTCCACATCTTTTATACTCTAAGACATGAGCAGGAATTTCAACCTAGAAAGAGATGGTGAGTAGTAATACTGCTTTTTTTAAATCCCTCTTTTATTTTGCTGCAGCATCACAGAGGGGTTTTTTGCTTATCGGTTGACGAGACCCTTTGGGGGTAAGAAAGACAGGCACACTCCAGGCAGGGGTATGGTGGAATGATGGAATGGCCCCTTTATTAAAATGACTCCAGCTTATATAAGCGTGGCATGGAACTTTCTTAAAAAGTTTTGGGAGGAGCATGCAAATCCTCTCACAGAAAAGGAAAAAAACAGGGAAGGACTAACAACAAGGGGTTAACGAGGGTGGAGATAAAAGCTCCACTGTGGCAGAATCTGTCCAATAGGAGCAGGGATAACATGAGGGAATTCATAAACTGGGAAATCCATAACAACCCGATATATGGCAATCAACTTTCTCTTGTGCAAGATAGTTTGTTCTTGCAGCTCTCCTTGATCCCTCGGTCTCGTCAAGTCACTCCATGGTCTCTCTTCCATTTAGTGTAACCTTGTACTCCTACAACCTGTAAAAAACAAACTTCATTAAAAATTACAAGCATGTTTCATCCGGAGTAGCTGAATCAAGAACAGAAATTTTCAAGTGATCTGGGGACAGATTTTTCAAAAATTACTATGGATGTCCCTATGGTTTTGGTATCTTCTCTAAACAGACTATCTCCAGAAGCTTCTATTCTCATGCTATCATAAGAATATGGTTTCACCTTTTTAGGGTGCCATAGAACGGGGAGTAGAAAACCTGGCACATGAATTTGTCATTTCCTAAAATTTTAGACTAGAGTTTAATAAAGCATTTTGCATACTTTAGTTTCATATTTTAAGTTCTTAACTCTGCCTCGATGAGACAGCACAGCATTCCCCAAGGGGATAAAAGCTTTCTTTATCTCCTCTACTGTACAGACATCTCTTTTTAATTCATTTTCAAGTTATTGAGAACACACTTCAGTTTTCTGGGTTTGAACACTGGAAGGAGTTGCTATGTGCACTTTTAGCAGTTAATTCACAGTATAATCTGATATTTAGTAGTAAAACCTCAAGGTGAAAGGTACTAATCTTTCCAACTTCCTCTTCTTGTGGTTTTGAAACATTCCTCACTAGGGAATGTTTGAATTGAAAGTACTTTATCATGCAAAAGCATATTCTGATGCCCTTTAAAACTATGATTTTTTTTTTTTTTTTAATTTCTGCAAAATGTTGGGTCTCTAGATATTAGCCATGTTTCTTTTAAGTGCAAAATGTGTTTTCAGTGTTTCATATCCTTTCCTATATTTAAAGTGTTTCAGTGACAAAGTGGTAAATGCTACATAGCACTATCGTTTTATGATACCAGTCTTTATCTGAGTTTAAAACAAAACTAAATAATTCACCATGCTATAACCATAGTTAAAAAAAATCCTGTTTCTATATAGGTTACTGTTGTCTCAGAAATTGTCTTTGAACCAGCTGTAATGTTCTGAGAAGTTGGCATATAGCTGGCATATCCTAAAAACAGAACCCATGAATTCAGGGAAAAGGTGCCTCCTCCCCACCCATCCACCCATCTAATTGGCATCGAATCAAATGCATTAATAATTTTAATGTAACAACTTCTTTTTAGTACTTTCTCCTCCTTACCACCCACATAAGCACATGCACATGAACCCTTAAAAAACACAACAAAATGTAGGAGCAATTGTGAAGTTGAAGTCATTCTGGTATTTTGCACATCCCTGTAATTCTAAGTTTGTTGTTTGCATGCCAATAGAACATCCTTTAGCGTGGTCTGGTGGTGAATTGCTACAATACTGCTTTTTCCATGACTCCAAAAATCAATCTCCTCTACTTTTCATCTCTTTTAAAGCCCTTATTCTCCCTCTCAAGCCAGCTATTGCACTGATTAATTATCACTAAAATTGTCCTGAGTCCCACACACTGAGAAACAAAGATCCCATACAATGAGAAAAGAAAGCAGAACATTTTCAGCTTTCTCTTGATTGTTATAAAAGCCTTAGTCTGAAATGGAAGGTTGAAGCAGCAACTGTTCATTGGCTGTAACATAAAACATTATAAGTTTTGGATTGCTGTGAGCCCTAAATTGATATTTTGAGGGCCTCATTTGTTCATAAGAGGCTCTTTTTCAAGTTCTCTCTGTTCTGTTTTGGAGACAAAGGTAGGCAATGCTCAACAGACTGAAGAACTAAAAATGCATTTTGAAAGTGTGTTAAAGCTGTTTCAATAAACATATAAACCCTTTAAAATAGGACCTCATAGTGCAATCGTGACGATAACAAATGGTTTCTTCAAATGGCTATGCCTGAAAAACTTGAGATATTCAAGTACTTCTGAGCCCCTAAGCAGAATCAAGGTACACGATTTTACGCAATACACTTGGGTTATGCTAGAATGGATTCTGTTCTGAAAATTGCCCCAATGGCACTCTGAAATGTTTTATCAGTGTGATAATTAAAACCAATGTGGAAAGGAAAAAAAAGGCAGCATTTAATTGCATGTCACTCTAATCAAATTGAAATGGATATCATATTTTTGCAGAATATGATACTGTGAGTGTAATTCACATTGTTGAAGACAAGTCGTTCTATATTGAAGTGGAATGATTTTGTTTCTTAGGCAGAATCAAGATAGATTAAGAGCTTTCTTAAATCTCTCATGAAAACTCACCAATATTCAGCACTTTGTTTCTTTATTAATTATATATATAAACATTTTGTATTAAATCCACAATTAAATAATTAAGTATTTTTTAAATTCAAGACAATTGATCTGGGTGCACATCTGCTATTTGTCTACCCTTTTATGTTTGCGGCATCCTGGAGATTTACCAGCTCTGAGATGATGGAAACTGGTGCCTGCTACAGGCACCATGACAGGAAGAAAAAAATTCTAATAGTTAGGGTCTTTCTAACAATTTTCCACTAGAATTTAAAATATTACCAACTAGATAAAAAGTATTCCATTTTGAAATGCTAATTCTAGGCATGTTAAGATTGTTTCAAACACCTAATTAAATTCTTAGTGTGCTAGTAACTAACACAGATAAAATTTTTAGCATAAATCAAATAGCCATTTTTCTAAAATTTTGTATTAAATGAATATGTTTCCAGATTCATGATTTTGTTTGTGGCCTATTTAGGAAATTCTGCAAAATATAACTTTGGTAAGTTGTGCAATACATTAAAGATTATGATCTTTTAAATCATTACTATAATTTAAAATGTAGGGAAGTTCTACTAGTATTATGGCTAATAAATTGAATTACTGAAATATAGTTTAATGATCAGAAAAATGGAGACCATGTCTTTATGCATCATTTGCATACTGAACTATACTAATGCAAATCCTGAAGAAAACATGGCTTTGTGTAGAAGCTTGGTTTATATTTGGAAAAAAAATTGGGACACAAACCTAACTCCTTTTAATGGAAATAAAGTATATTTTAGTCCCATAATCTGAGAAATTTGAAGGGAAACATCTTTTAAGGCTGCCTCAGTTGTTAAACAGGTGTTTAGAAACTGAAGGTAACTGAGCAAGTGAAAGTAATTAAGTATTGTTGCTGCATGGTGACAATCTCATCAAGATAAAATAAAATACTATGAAATGTACCAGCCAAACTAGCAACGAAAGCATATAGAAGAAAAAATTAAAATCTCTCAGGGCTAGTTAAAATCTGGATAAAATAAAATTAAAGATGAGGTGAAAAGAAGCCAGGACCTAGGAAAACCAAAAGAAAACATTAAAATTGTTCAAAATCTATAGAAAACTAGCCACGAACAAATCTGTCAAGAAGTGATGATGGATTAGGAAAAAAAACTGATCTAAGCGTGGAGGAACATGCTTGGATCTTAAGGAAAGTGTAAAGCAAATGAAAGGAGTCAGAATGGCATTCATCTGATACTGATTTGCTACTTTTTCCACTTGCCAAAGCAGAAAGGAAGATTTGGTTTTTGACTGTAGAAATTGCCATATAGAATATCTAACTCTGAGCCTGAAGTTTAACTATTTTTTCAGACATTTAAGAGAGGAATATTTTACTATCTCTGGTTTAAAATAACAGCTAAATGTTCCTCAGCTGACAGAACTGAAAGATTTATGTTATAGCTACCAGTCTAAAGGGACAAGTACTTGCAGTGTACAGTACTTTTTTGAGAAAATGAAGAACTATCAGCCATTCATAACTGTACTACTTGGTTTTTTGAACAGGGAACACAATAGAATTGTCCAAGTCTCACTTAAGGGTTATATAAGACAGTATGAAAAATAAGGAGGGAGTTAAAGTCGTGAAAGTATCAAATTGCTCTAGAGCCCCTGTCAATCTCTGGAACTGGGGAGAATGCTGTGTAGGAACTCTTTGTGCAAAACCATCATTCTGAATTGCAAAGCATATCCATATATTGTAGCTCCTCTGAATTTGTGGAACCCATCCAAATGTAATTGAAGAAACAGTGCAATTCTGAAAGGTATTCATAATGTTTATCCATTGGTACCTGAGTTATCAGACCGGTGTCTGCAGCTCAAAAGATGCAGAGTAGGATTCAACCACAGGTGGTCTCATTCATTCCCAGTTGAAGAAGCTGCTCCACTGTCAAGAGCAGACATTCATCTTTCAGGAATCTTTACAAGTAGGTAAAAGACACTATATGCTTCACACTTGTTAGTGTCAAGTACTCCATGTTATACTAGTCTCCTCCTGCCTGAAACGCTCCCTTAATATTAGGCAGGCTGAAGGACTAACATGGACCAAATCTTGGCTATTGCTGAATCTTACAACAGTTGATCTTTAATCTGGGCATATGGGATCAAAAGTAAGGCTTGGAAAAAAACTACAAGATGTCATTTTATCCATCTCCTAGGTAGGCTTCTCTGTGAGGTACCTAACCTATTATAAAATCCTTCTTATGCAACGGATAGCTATGCTCACCAGTAATAAAGTTGGTTTCCAAACAACTAATTTAAATCTTTGTTGCTACAGTCTATAGCCATGACTGTTCTAACACCCAGAGACAGAGAAAATGGCTTATTCATGGCTTTTTTGTGTGCCAAACTTTCATGTATTCAACTGTTATAAAGTATCTCTACTTGGTTGATTTTGGTTTTTTCCCTAACCTTTTGTCATCCTTTGAAATTTGTCTCTTTACTAATAGAAAAAAATTTTCCTTTTGGAATTGTAGATGTTGATTCTAACCTTACATTTGTAGTAAGTGACATTTTAAACTGGAAATTGTTAATCAGAGAAAAATATCAAAATGTATTTTAATGCTCTCTTTGGATGAATGGAACGTGCTGAGAATTGGGCAAAGGACAGCATGAAGAACCAGTACGGGCTCCTACCTGAGAATGTTTCAGGCTTTGTTTCATACCTCTGTGATCATGTGCTTAAATGCTAATAATGGCATCTGATACAAAAAGCTCAGTCTAATGAGGGAAGCTTGGCAGTGAGTTTCTTAAAGACTAAAGATAAATGCTACTATAACAATGAGAAAAATGAAATTCTAGTGAAAAAGCTTCACTGAATAAGAGAAAATTGCCCATGGTGAAAGTAGGACCAGTACCTTAGGGGCTTTCTCCTGCTATATAAAAAAAGAATCTTTTGTGGTGAAGTGTCATTACAGTCTGATAGTGCTGAAGAAAAGTGGAATATCATGGGTTATTCTGATTAGAAGGGGTCCACAAGGTTTATCAAGTCCAGATCATAACTGAATGGCCCATGCAGGGATCAAATCCACAACCATGGTGTTATGAGCACCATGCTCTAGCCAACTGAGCTAATCTCGGGATAAAACAGGTCATCAGAAATGTAGAAGATAATAGAGATTAGAAACAGCCAGTTTTCTAAAAATCAAAAATCTCCAGAAAAGGCAAAAATTTCTTGTCTTTTTTTTTTTCCCTAAATTACTAGATGATGGAAATGCTGTGAATGTAGCAAATTTCATTCTAATGCAGCTTTTGAGGAATGCACAAGGTTTTCATGAAATCTTGCAAATTGAATATTGTTCTGGATACAAGCACTTGGGCTGGGTATAAAACCAACTGAAGTAAAGAAAGACTCTTAAAAGACTTTGACAGGCTTTTTTTCTTCAGTAAAAGGAAGTATTGCTGATTTGAAAGTATTATGATACATTATTTCTCTTTTATCCATACAAGTTTTCAATACACAGTCAGCTCTGAACTGTGTACTAATAGTGGCTTTTTTGAGGGTATTTGCAAATTCTCAGTCATACATCTTAGCATTTTCTCTTTCTATATAATTCATGCTGAAGTCAATCATAATCTTGCAGGGTCATGACTTGAGAGCTCAAGTTGGGACCACTTTGAAACAATGACCCTAAGTATAAAAAAGCCAGACTATAATGACAATTAACAGAGGGAGGCTTGAATAAAACTCTTTGGACAGGGATCAGTTGCCTAAATATTTGCCTAGTCACATAAGATGGCCTTGGCTTCAGCAGGGTGCTCCAGAAGGTTGTAGATTTCCCACAGGTTCTGTCCCGTATTTTCTGGCACTGCGTAAATGTCTCAGATGCCAAAAATCATCAAAGTTGTGCTAGGCATCAACATTTAAGCAGATGAATTGAGTCCCTTATTCCACAAGTAACATTTTAATAAACCTTTTCCTTCTTTGGCATTATCCTAGGTCTTCATTTCTGATCTGTTTCAGGAATGCTGGTCAGCTTTGTTGCCTCTGGAAAAACATCTATAGAACATTTTCATTCTAGCTTACAGTTGTAGGCATGAGACGTACTAATTTTGCTCTTTCTTATTCAACTTACCACAGCTTCTGCAGCATTTTACCAGTTCTAGGCCGAGGTATGGTTTTGGCCAATATTTTAAGCTCCGTCCTCATTATATCATAAACATAATAGTTCATCATAAACCTGCCTTAATAGCTAAATGACATTTCTTGGTAAAGTGAATTTTATTTATCTAATATTGCAATGTATTGAGGTATTAGTTTCAGATAATTGTCCCAATATATACCAGTAAAAGGTGCACATATATGATTTTAACATGTCAGTAATTGTATCAAGGAATGGTCATTATTTGGATAAAGTTAAATGTTGATCTTTACACATATGCTTTATTTAAAGAAAAAACTAATTCACATTCATAGATGTAATGTTTTCTTAGTTGACATCATAAAAATAACCATAGTGGAAGCTATAAAAGACTATTATCTAAGAAGACTCTTTGGGTGCAATAAAAGACAGAACATATTTTAAGCTTCCTCCGCTTTCTTTTCTTGTCTAAGATCCATTCATTAAAAATAAAATTGAGGATACAACCAAGGCAAAGTGTTTATCGATGAGTAATATGTGACATTCATGTCAGCAGTTATATTTTTACAGAGTCTATATTTTTTATCTTTTTCTCTTCCTAAAAGAGAGAGTTTGAGAAATTTATTGTAGCATTCAAAGAAAAAACTTCTTATTGGGACAGGTAGGGTGGGAAAGAGAGAAAGGGGAGAGATGGGATGTGCAGTTGTGAATATTATTAATTTTGTTATCACTAGCAAAAATGACTGACAAAATTCGTCCCAATAGACTATTTTGAGAACATGTTAAACCATTGCAATCATTTAAGATATATCCTTGAAGAAAAGTAATAAGCTTGACATGAGCAGGTGATTTTTGTTGCTGAGAGATTCCGTTCATTTCTTCCCATCTCACTAAGTTTGTTGCATTTAACCAGCCATATGCAAGATTCTGGATTTTTCAAGCTGTAAGAGTGTGAGAGTGAATTTTCAAGTCTCCCAAGAGAAAACAGTAACACAGATAAACAGGAGGCTGCTGTACCCACTCAAAGCTAGCCAGCATCTTCAAGTATTTTTGTTTTGCGATAGTTTTTTTTATGAAGATACCTAGAATGATTCATCAGACAGAGTGTATTTATGTTATTTTTAGCAAATGCATTTCAGTGTACTGAAGAATCAGAGTTGCAATTAGAACAAAGAAAAAACAATAAAGGTTGTCTTTTTAGGGATCATCAATTTGAAATAAATTAATCCCTATCCCATGAAATTTTGATTTATTTTTTCACTTTATTCCATTGCCAAGATACTTCTATACAAATACATGTTTGTAATAGAATAATGCATGACAGACCAATGGAAAAAATACACATGTTGTTGTATGTGCTACACATAATATAATATGGAGTGTTAGTAATATATGGTAGGTGAAATATATAATAAAAATTTGGGGAAAATTAGACATTAATGATAAGAAAAAGGACTGAGTTTTATATTTAAGTCCTAATGTGGGCTGAGAAAAGAGATTGAAGACGTCTTGCCAAATCAATGAAAGAAGGAAAATTTGAACTGAATAATATGGATGAGAGCCTTCAGGTAGAGGAAGGAAAAAAGCAAGAGATTGCTACATGAAGCAGTAAATTTAAAGGGAGACCATAGATTTCTGCAGTCTAAGTCAGATCACAGACCTGATTCAGCTGCAAATTCAGAAGAAAGATAGAGCAGGACAACTACGGAATTACCCTCAGCTCATATAAATTGCTGCAAAAATATTGACTCCAATGGATATGAACTGCACAATGCTATTTGAGTATAAGGCCTGCAGGGTCTTTCTATATGGTACAGATATTTTGTCTGCTGCTCTGCTTAGCAATGAATAATTATCTTAATTTTTTTCCTTCCTGTCACTTTTGATATGCTTTACAATTTCCCACCTTTCTGCTGACCTCAACAATAGATACGGTGTAATTTCAACTGTGGCATTTTGAGACGACTGTAGATAAAATACTAAAGAAATCTAAAAAAAAATATCCATTGCTTTCACTTTCTTCAGGCGATATTTTATCCTCAGCTTTGCTGATACAAATCCAGAGGAAATGAAAATACCTGTGGTCAGATTTTGACAGAAGGAGGAAATTAGATTAATAGAACCCATATGAAGATTTCACTTCAGCAGCTAGAGGTGTGTCGGTGTGAAGATATGTAAATACTGAAGAACTGAAAGGAGAATTAAGTGGTGCACAAAGCTAAATGCAGTTATACTGGAGATATAAAAAATTTATCTGATATATCTGAGAGGGAAAAAAAGATTTTAGAAGTATAAATTTAGGGTAGGCAGATTAAGAGAGACATTCCTTTTAATTTCTTTTAATTTATAAAATAACTGTAGATCTCTGATTTTAGATGAATGCTGCAAATTGTTCCTGCCTTTGACTGAAACATGACTGATCATAGACACCAGATGTTATTGTTTTTTATGTAAGTCAAAGATACTAGCTTTTGATGTTTTTGAGTAGTTTACAGAGCTGCTCTCTAACTATGCATTTTGAACAAGAGTATTGTTATCAGTTTTTAAGACATTTCAGTCACTATACTTTAGCTCTATTCCTTTGGCATTTCTGTGTTTGTGGCATCTGGGATCAATATCTCAAAACATGACAGGAACCTCAAAACACCAAGTTTTTAAAACATTAAGAAATGTTTTCACACAATTTTATTAAAGGCTGAATGAACTGGAATTTCCACTTCTTTTCAGCTCCATAACTGCTTCTGACATCTTCTTGAATATCATCTCCCCAGCATGGCAAAAATGCCTTCCCCTTTCCCCTACTTCCTTTAGAAAGATATCAGGATTCTTTGAAATGGTGATATAAGTATGTGTGGAAGATCATACAATGCTGCCAATTTTTCCCCGTGACCTTGTGATAGACTAGTGGAAAATGAAGTACCTTCAAAAATGAGCCATCAGCAGAATGTTGCTTAAATAACCTTCCCCAAATTAAATCATTGAAGGATAATGCAGAAGTAAACACAGACATGAAAAAGATTAATTGCATGTTACATGTTATTGCCTGAATAATCTACTCATGACCTGAAGTCAGAAATTAATTGATTAACGTGTGTTAATTTCCTTTTAATAGTTAATTTTGTTTGAAAACCTAGCCCAAAATAATGTAATGTCATCATATGCATAACACTGAGATCTCTCAATGAAAAGTTCGTTTTTATTAGTTCATGAGGTCATTTATAAAATTTTGGTTATGTCAGGGCTTTTGCAAGAAATCTTAATGTCAGACCATCAAATAGCACACTACCCCATTTTGTCTGATTACATGATTCCATTTCTTTTCTGAATTTTATTAGCTCGTATCAAATACAATTGAAAAAAAAATAAGAAAATAAATATGTTTTGTCTCTGAGCTTTGTAACAGAGAAAATAGTTAGAGCCAGTAACATCTCCCCTGGATTTTAGGAGAATGGTATTACCCTGCCTTTCTCTGAGAGATTGCTGGTTACCTTCTGTCAGTGAGCAACTGTCTCACTGCAAAGCAGAAGCACGATCTCTTTTGTCTGTGATCAAGGCAATTATTTCTTAGAAAGTGGAATTTCTTCAGAATGACTATGTACAAGAGCAAGCGCAGAAACCAAAGATGTAAGTAATTTCTAAAGTTTTTTTCATGTTCTTACAGAGGAGGAAAAATAAATCTCCAGTTTCATTGAAAAACATGTTTTACTTTACCCTGCTCTGGTTGAATTATACCAGGAAAGCAGAAATGGTATTCCATGCTAATTATCCCACGATATCTGTGTATGAAATGCATGGAAGAGCTTTAAAATTTAAAAAAAAAAAAAAAAAAAAAAAAAATAAATAAAAAAAAATTAGCTCACTCGTTACTATGGAAACCCTCAGAAAATGATTGCTTTATGTTATCAACAAAGAAATAATGATCGAATATAAGTTTAGTTCAAAAGAGCATCCTTTATTCAGGGCTTGATGACTGGCTAGCTGTAGCCTTTGATTTGAAAGGGTTGACTTGGCAGACTTTTTTATGTGGTTTGCATTAGGAAGCCGGCAATACCAGAACTTTCAGTGCAATTATTTTATTTTTCTTCATCTTAACTTTCAGAATTAATTAGTTTTCTTAAACTACAGAGACTGAAGGGGGGGAAGGGAAGCATGCATGTGTCTCTGCTATGTATTTGAAACACTCCAGCCCTGAAAATTCACTGGCTTCTAAATGCATGACTTTCCAGTCAAGCACCTGTTTGACTTTTTAAATTGCTATGGCATCAGCTGGGGGAATTTCAGTATCAATATTGTCTCCTCTGGAAGATTATGGAAAGGTGACTGAGGCAAGTGAAAATGTGCTATGGGTCAGTCATGAGGTATGTGTTGCTGTAAGAAAATCTAGCAAAGGTGAAGTTATAAATGGGGAGCATATCTGGGGCTGAGAAAAAAGCCATTCCTCTGAGAAATATGCCATATAGACACTGTGTTTTCAGGGAGAGAGGAGGAGAGGAGGAATACCAATTCAAAAGCAGATAAGTTTGGACTTCATTTGGACTGAAACATTGCTGCTTTTCAGAAGGATATATACAGCCATATCACTGAACTCAGTTTCTGGTCCTTGTAGATTAATCTGTATAGATGTCTTTCAGTTTGTCTTGCTCAAAAGAAATGGATGTGCTGAATCTAGAAAGTTTGGGAGGACAGATCTCTGCTAAAGTCTCTACAAGAGAAATCCATCATCTGCTTCACATTCAATAAAATAAATTATCATAAATTTTGTTCCCATAGCAGCAATGAAAGAAAATTATTTATATGCAGGCAAATTATAATTAATCTAGCTCATTTTAACATATTAATTACTTCATCATTATTATGTAAACTGGGAGCTCTTTCTATAGCCAGCTGCATTCTTGCAATCTCTCCTGTCCAAGCCTGGTTATGGTGTACAATAAGGAAATTTGTGTCTGGATAGCTGAGTTCCGTTTTGCTGTAAGAATACAGTCATTCATGAAAACGGCACAAGATGCATCGAAAAATGCCCCTAGGGAGAGAACCTGCCTTCCACCCCTGCTGACCCCAAGGAAAATCTGTGATTTGTCTAGAGGTAGAAAAAAAAAGAACAAAACTTGATCAGAATCAAATTTGTAATCGTGAGGGTGGCTGTTACAATGCTTCCTGTTTTTAAAACTGTCTCTAGTTTTAAAATCCAAAGCTGCAAAATATTTCAATATTATATATATGTGTGTGTGTGTGTTTTTTATTATATATAAAGATATATGTATTTTACATGTGTAGGTACCAATGCTGTATACATGGATGTTTCATTAATATCTCTTAGCTAACTAGCAACTGCAAAAACCTTAACAAACAAAACAATTAGAGCAATTTTGATATTGCTCTGGTTTACATTATTCAAAGATTTTTTTGAAGGATAAATTTCATCTAAGCAATTGTTATTCTGAAATATAAGGGATTATAGTAGTAGATGCAATTAAATAGTAGGCAGGTACTACATTTTCTGTGCATTTCTGGTGGTCCTTAATAAGTAATAATAAAAGATATTTAATATATGATTTCCAATATATGTGGGGTAAACCTTGGGTCTTATATCTCCTCACTACCTCTCACTATCAGACTCGAACCTGTGGCATAAAATAAAAGTGAGCTTTTGTGGCTTCTCTTTTTCACGAAGTTCTGCTTCTGGATTTAATACACACTTCAGAGTATTATAGCCATTGTTTTCCTAACCCAATTTTTTTTTCTTTTCTTTAATGTTTAAAAAAAAGGTATAAATTCATTCTGTTCTTAATTTAAAAGCACTCCAGATTATAGAGGAAGATAGTAAAAGTAGAGACATGATGACTTTTTTCTAACACAAAGTATAAGTAATTCCAGTTTCCAACTTTTGTCCCAGGTACAAAACTCTTTCTAGAGAGTCCTTGTCCCACTGTACTCTGCACTGGGGCAGCCTCACCTTGAATATTGTGTGCAGTTTGGGGCACTGCAATATTGGAAAGACATTAAGCCATTAGAGAGTGTCCGAAGGAGGGCAAGGAAGATGATGAAGGGCCTCGAGGGGAAGCCACATGGGAAGGAGCTGAGGGCACTTGGTCTTTTCAGCCTGGAGAAGAGGAGACTGAGGGGACACCTCATTGCAGTTACAACTTCCTTGTGAGGGGAAGAGGAGGGGCAGGCACTGATTTCTGCAGTGACCAGTGACAGGACTCAAGGGAATGGCCTGAAGTTGTGTCAGCGGAGGTTTGGGTTGGATGTTAGAAGATATTCTTCACTGGAACAGGCTCCCCAGGGAAGTGGTCACAGCACCAAGCCTTACAGAGTTCAAGAAGCATTTAGACAACACTTTCAGGCACAGGGTGTGACTCTTGGGGATGGTCCTGTGAAGGGCCAGGAGTTGGACTTGATGACTTGATGATCCTTGTGAGTCCCTTCCAACTCAGCATATTCTCTGATTCTGTGAACAGATCCAAAAACATGGATCTCCTTAGTTGTCTGTAAGAATGGGATGGAGGTTTCCTATATGTATATTTTTAGCTAGAACATCATACATAAGTCTTCTAAGTTCAAAGCTAATCTTAATTTTTCACTTTCATTGTAACTTTGATTTAGATTCTAATCAAAGTGGCACTCATATTAAGTATATAACATATTTTGTTTTTTCCATAGCTGTTGTAATTTATGAGAATTAAAATTAACTATCACAGAAAACTGTAAAACTTGCATCACTAAATAAACAAAATTCAGATTAAGGCAATTTGTGTTTGACTGTTTGTACCTACATACAGATACATGCATAGTCTCCATGCATATATTTCTGTGCACACACAGATTATAACAAGCTTGGTCCTTCAGGATGCTTGACTCAGGATGTTATCTAGATGATAGGCTAGTTTCTCATTTCATTGCGTGGACATAGTGACTGACTGAGAGGATACCATCACAACTGCAATCTTTTAAACACTGGAAAACTGGTAAATGTGTCATGGTGGAGCTTTATCTGAAATAAAAGGTTTGAATCTTAGACTGTCCTACTCTGGGGCTGCAGCTGCTAGGGAGGATGGTCAGTCATTATGGTAGGCAGCAGTTCACATGTGGATCTTTTGCATGGAGAGGGAGTCATTCACAACTTGTGGAGATGCCATGCCTACAAGCCTCCTCTCACAAAGCAAGTAGCGGGCATTCTTTCACTGGAGTCTTTCTAGTAGACTTCAATGTTACAGGAATCAAGGCAGGTTACTATCCTTGAAAACAAGAACATTGGAAAATATTTACTTACTTCTAAAGCAACTTTAAGAAATTCTCATTATTCTTATGGTATGTGTATTCATGGTATGTGTAGCTTAAAAAGTTAAATCACCACCACCTTATGGAGGGGTGTGTACGAAAAAAAACGAAAAGATGATCCTTAATGTTTCTTCAGTCTAACACTCTAAATCTGGCTCAGAACAAATGCAAGAGCAGAAAGAGAGAGTAAGGGCTATTGTGGCAGGCAGATGTGTTTTGAGGAAGGTGTGTAGCAGCACCCACGGAGATGGCAGTTCTGCCTAGAATGCAAAGGCTGGTGTGAGATTTTCCTGCTACACGTCTGAACCAGGGCTTGGGAAGTTAAGGCAAAGATGGAAAAATTAAGGGGGGAAAATAGGGCCTATCTTATGCTTTCTTCAGCTTCAAATTTTCAGTGTGTCATGGGATCTTTTATTCACATCAGCAATGACAAACAGCACAATGGCAGTTGAGACCTTCTGAGTACTGGGAATCATTGATAAAGTCAACAGTTATCATAAGTGCAGCCAGATATCTGTCCCTTTCCAAGGTGTTAACTTTCCAAGACAGCTTCCCAGACTTGTCCATGACAATATGAAGAATCCAGTCAACATCAAATGTCCCTGAAATTGTGCTCCAAATGCATTAATGACTTTTGCTGTGTCTTGATTACCAGCTCCCAGTAAAATATCTTTTAATATTCCCTTGAATATTACAGTTTGCTTAGATGAGATAGGTATTGCTAAATTTTTATACTGATATGCTGTGGATGGTATTTTTTTTAAAAAGTATCCAGATCTTGTGAAGGTTCTACTACTTTTAAAACCAACAGATGATTAGTTATATTTCAGAGTTTTTATTTTTTTTTAAAGAATAATGAGAGGGAAGACATTATATAATTTTGTTTGATCAGGGCTAGGTTTCCCTGCATACAGAATGATGTAGAAAGGCACATGTGCATTTATTAAAAGATAAGTAAATTATAGTAAAATGAATGTAAAATAAGTTCTTTTCAAAACTTATGCAAGTAGCTGCTGCAGTATAGAATTCATGTGGTTGGTGCAGAAAATTATAATAGTTTTGCCTTAAATTAGTGCTGTATTAAATTAGTGATGTACTGTCCACAGGTACCACCTGATGTGTGTTTCTAAAGAATCCTTGCCTTGCAGGAGGAAGAATTTTGTGTATACTCATAACAACTGATGAGAAATTCCGTGAAATCCCAGTTTGAAGGAGTATTTTGTCCTATCTGCATTCTTTGATCTATTGCATTGCCTGCTGTATTTTCTTCATTGATAAGGCCCCACTTGCCATCTTTTCATCACGGATTTACTGTTCTTATCTTCTTTGTCCTCCCTTACAGATAGAATAAATGTTTTCAGGCTTAAAAAGTCGAGCTGGCATCTGTTGAGTCATGTTATATTACAGTTTGATCAGACCATAATTGCTTCCATCTTCTTTTTGCCTCTTAGGGCAATAAAGAGACCTCAGTACTGAGGGTGTTGCTGCTCAAAGGAAACAGCAGCCTTTAATACAGTGTGTGCTAGGAGGTAAAGTGACTGGAAAACCAAATCTCATTGGGGAAAACAAGTGTAGTTACTGACCCAGATACATGAAACTCTGCCTTATTTCCTTGAAACATCAGCGATCCAGACAACAAGGGAATATCTCTTCAGCATGTTATAGAGACAGCTTTCTTCATGTAAAGCTATCCTGGAATAGCCCCAGGATATGTTGCTGCATACCTTTTGAGAAAGTAGAGTTCAGCACAATTAAGTGTATCAGTAATCAGGCTGAGCAAGAAGAAACACATGATCTCCAGGAATACAAATATCATTGAATATTCACATCACATGGATAACATCTTTATACAAATAAAAACTATAATTGCTGCTTAAAAAGTCAGGGACATCAGGGTTAGAAGAATTCATCTCATAGCTTTGGAGGGAATTCATGAGAAGGTTGGTATATTTGAAATTATTTATTATTCTCATGTTACTAAACAGCAAAACTGAAGACATATGCCCCTCAGTGAAGCATCCAGTGTAAATGAGCTAGGATTTTTCTTTGACACTTTTTCAAGTATCCATGTAGACTTCTAAAGTAGACATGATTTTTTCTGCTTCAAGACTGTACAAATAAATCAAAAATATTGAAAGGTAACTGTTTCATAATGCATCTTTTGAGAGATTAGTTAGACCAAACTTGACACAACTTAAATGATGCTACCCCACTGGTCAATAGGAGTCTGCCTCAAGAAGAAAAGTAGATTTTTTTTCCCTGTATAGGAAACACTGAAAGTGCAAAGAATAGCTTGACAAGGCAAAAACTTACAATCTGTCTTGAAAAGGGGAGAGAAAGGAATAAACAGTGCAGGTACAGATTCAGAAGTGACTTTAAAACAATTTTCTGAGAGCAGAAGTCAGAAGACCTGAAATGCAGTTGGAGAACATAACAAAGGAACTCAGCCAGTCACTTCAGTTTTATGGAGGAGAAATCTGGGGCAGAAAAAAACCTGAATAATGCCAATTACTTCATTAAAAGATTATGGTTTAAGTGTTTGGAGGGGTTTCTTTCTTTTGCATAAGAAGAGGGGGCAATATGCAACACTTCAACAAAAAGAATAATTGGAAAGCTAGGGATATCTCATAAAAATGCATCTGCTATTATTAAGAATCATAAAAAGACAATTATTTAAGAAGATGAACATATGCAAATAATATAATTTGGGTTATGCAATTTGAAGTGCATTAGCAAGTGAATGTACCACACCATTGAAGGTTTGTGTTTGAAAAGTCACTGAAAGCTAAAAAGGTATCAGAATTATAAATATACCACTGGTTTTAATGCGCACATAGAATCCTAGCCTGCCCAGCCTGAAACCAAAATCTGCTATGTGTATTAATAACACACGTTATCATTAGTGTAATGGCACTTACTGTATGTTTGTTAGTCTATAAGAAATCAAAATTTAAGATTTCTGTGACTGCACTCCTGTAATGACCAGACATCTGGGAAAGCCCATTGTAGTTTTATAAAGTGAATTCTTTTAAAATAACAATCAACAGGTTGAACATAATTATATTCTAAAGTAATCTAGATATAGAAAGACAATTCTGGCTCTTAAACTGAGCAAACAGAAGTCCAGTTGTTAGAACTGGAATTTAAATTATTGTAGACTGATTTAAGATATATATTTTCTGAGTGTAATCAGTCATAAATTACTAAAAGAACTTGCAATTTCTCTTCTCCATCACCTAGATTTTGAATCCACGTTGCTCATCTATTTTTAAAGTCTCTTTTAAAGAAGTACTATCAACCTGATTGCAAAGTACCTATTAAAACACTAGAGTTTATATGCAGTTGAAAAGAGTATTATTGTCATAAAACGTCTAAACCCTATAAATTTCTGTAAATCTTGAGGGAACTTGTCTTCTTCTATTATGATCTCTATACACTGCTGTAACAGTGCCACCTACCTGCCTTCTTAGAAAAAGGGGAAAATCCTTAACAGATTCAGAGCATAGAGAATCTGTTCTCTTAAGGGAAAATCTGCTGTTGCTTATTTTCATATAAAATTCTGACTTAAAAAAAACCCACAAAACACTTGTGTGACTGCATATGTAAGCAGTAAAAGTCCTGATTTTAAGTACAGATCTTTTTTTTGTTGTTGCTTTCATAGTCTACCTGATTTTTTTCTGTTGCCTTTAATGTACTTTCACTGTAGGTACAGCACAAGAAAGAAAACCTCCATCTGACCTCCACTACAGGTCTTACCATCACACAAAGACTTTGTCTCTGCCTCTTTTCAGAATCAAAACTATTTACAGGTTAAAATACCAATCTTTCTGATAGAGTCAACCTTTTCTCAATAAATCACTTGAAAGTTTTTAGTACAAATTAAATCTACAAAATGGGAAAAAAAAAAAAAAAAGCAGAGAAATCTAATAAATGTTTAAGTGACACACCTCCAGCTTCAGCTAGTGGACCAAGCACACTATGTGCATAGTGATCCCTTCATTAGGAAAAAAATCATAAAGTTTAAAAAAATCAACTTTTCAAGTACCTCAAATTATTATCTAAAATCTGATAAACCATTTACTGATTGCAAAGCATCAGCCAAGACAGAAATGATACACAAACTCCAGCATTTTTTTAGCACTTATATCTTACAGATTCTTTGACAGTAAAATCAAGAATTGTTTTTGGATGTTTTTGGAAACATTCCCCCTCCTTCCTCCGTGCACTTCCCAAAATGGATAGAGATCTCAGGTACATTAAAATGATATTACTAGGAACACTGTGAGCACATAAGACCAATACTTAGACTCTAGCTCTTGTCTATGGAACAATCGGTGTTACATTTTTGTTTCTGAAAAACTCATTTTTTTGCCTTACATTTGTCTTCCTCTGTTCCGCCTCATTCCTTCTATTTTTTTTATTTTTGTTGTTGTTGTTGTTGTTTTCAGTTATTACTGTGTTAGACACTGAAAAATAGATTGTGCTCTCAGTTTGTGTTGTAGATTATGGTTATAGATTTTTCTGTCCCACTTTGTAACTAAGGTGGCATCTCTTCCCCATTGTCCTTTGCAGAAGACTGATCTCTAGAAACTATTAGTTTTTGTTTCGTTTTTCCACAAAAATAAAGTTTGTTTAGGCCTGCTTTTCACAATAAATAAAAAACAAATAAAAACCTTCTTTTGATCCTGGTAAGTTAGAAACTGCTTTAGAAAATCATCCAACTGTACTTCCTTAAATACAACAATCATTGTTCTCCAAATTGCTGGTATCTGTCTTATTAATAGTTTCCGATGGCAATTCTATTGCTGCTTTTGGTTCACCTTCAGGTCTGTCATAAAGCTACGTCTAGGTGTGAACTTCTAGCCTTGTTTTATGGCTTGCATTCAGATATTATTTACTTAGGACTTGCTGAGGGTTTAGCACAGTTATTTACTACACTTTTATTTTGCTGTATTTTTATTGTGTTCCTGCAGGGCAACATGTGCTATCAGCACAGAGCTGAAAACTAATGCTAGAGAGTCTCAAAACTCATCAGTCTTGTTTATTATTCTGAAAATGATCTTTCTGTTTTCCTAGAATCATAGAATGGTTTGGGTTGAAAGGGACCTTTAAGACCACGTAGTTCCAAACCCCGCTGCCATGGGCAGGGACACCTTCCTCTAGACAAGGTTGTTCAATGCTCCATCCAACCTGGCCTTGAGCGATTCTTCTTGAAGGGAAGATGTTCTTTTTAAACATACAGTCTATCATTTAAAAAGGAAAAAAAAGAGTCAGTAAAAGAGTGGTAGGGTAAAGAAACCATGTTCCTTCTTGCCCCAGTGGCTAAATTAAAAGCCAAAATAAATCTCAGTGATTTAGTACTCGTTGGTTGTAAAATAGGATGCCTGTCCTGAAAAACAGAAATACATGTTATGATTGCACTTTGGATACACTAATTATTGATTTGATTGGCCTTCCCATTGGGTTTAATTTTATATTTTCCATTTAAGATATTTGATCAGGATTAAGCCTTAAAAAGATGGACTCATGCTGTTATGGATCTAGTTTTAGTAAATTTTTCCTAACTCAAGTATTACCTAAAGTTAAAATAGGTTTCAACAATTAAGATACGTTTGTCTACAAATCACTTTCATGAGAGCAGAAAATCTGTTGAACTTTTTGCCACTGTCCTTACATCCTTGGTACTCAGTGATCAGCTTTCTGGGAACAACCTTCTACAGTATCACAGTCCCCAGTACCATATATTTCAATATATATAAGTAGTCTGTGATGTACAACACATGCTGCATCGCACTTGAGAATGATCAGCCAATAGGTTTTCCACAAGTAAGAATAAAGTCATTAATGAGTAACTAGAGGCAGGCAATGAGTAGATAACATACAACTACCAGCAG
>JAWWTY010000077.1:124053538-124097992 GCA_035222235.1 Margarornis squamiger
TTTCCACAAGTAAGAATAAAGTCATTAATGAGTAACTAGAGGCAGGCAATGAGTAGATAACATACAACTACCAGCAGTCATGCAGATGGAATGATTCGAAAAATTTTATATAAGCTGAGATAGAAAAGATTCTGAGCATCTTTGCAGGAATTATTGTATATGTAACAGATATTTTGAATGAATTTTTAGTAAATCTTGTCACAGACAAGCTGTTGTTAACACTCATGCTCAAAATGAGCCTTTTTGCGTTCTTCTTCATCTGTCAGAAAGAAAATATTTTCTTGCTATTCACACATATTTTGCTTATACTTATTAAAAACCCCTTGAAATTAATTATTATTAATTATTAGTCTACAAAGACATGACTATTAATATATGTTCTTTTATGAAATAGCTCCTATATATGAGAATAATCCCTTCTGTGATTAACTGAAAAATCTTTTTTTCCAAATTAACATTGCTGCAGCAATGCAAGGAAGATTTTGAAAGTAAACGCAAAACCTTTTACATTCCCTTCTTACTAGATATATGCTCTGACCAGAGTACTTTAAGAAAAATTAGAAGGATAATATTTCATGAAATGCAGGGTCTATTAGATGGACCTGCCCATGAGTGCTGCATGAATTTCTCTAGTGCAAATGTTTGTGCAGTCACTGTGAAATCTGGTTTCTTTCTTTTTTTTTCCCCATAAATATATATTAACATGTATACTTAAATCTTTTTTTTTTTTTTTACCTTTGCCTGAATATATATACACATTTTCACATTAACTCAGACTACTCATTAGAATTCAGTATTCAAAATATTTTATTAGCCAAAATTGCTATTAATGATGTTGGAGAACCTGCTTTCTTAATTTGAATTTAAAACCTTCTACTGCATAATGTTCTGTACATATTCAAATAAAAGAGAATATATTTACTTTATTTATTTGTAAAGATAGAGAATTATCTATATTTTACCAACTGGTCAGTTATTGCCCACAGGTGTTGTCAGCTCAAACAAGTACCCTGGAGAATGTAAACTGACTAGAAAAAAATTTTTTCTTGCAAAAGAAATAGTAGATATATAAACAGAAATGCAGACATATGGGGAGAAAGAAAAAAACATGCATATAACTAGTACTCATTTAATGGGGAAAAAAAAAAAAAAAGAAAAGAAAAAGGTTATTCTGTGCATAGTCAGGTTACATATCACTGATATATGATATCATCCATGGCTGTCTGCAGATGTGGGACATGTATCAGAGACCAGAAGTGAAAAATGTCCAGTGAAGATTCACCAGCTAACCTCAGTTAAGTCAGTCCAGCAAGCAGGCTTTTAGCAGAATTTTATGCCTTTGAACTTCTCCGCCAAGCATTCTTTTTGTTTTATTGATTGCAAGAGTTTTGGTCATGCAATACTGAAATCAATGGCAAAATTCACATTGACTGACATAGCATTGAATCAAGACTTTATTGCTTAGAAAAGAGGGACAATTATGTTGTCCTTCATATTGCAGTCACAGAAAACAGCCATATAACATGCCCCAGGAGCATTTCCTTTGAGATTTAACTCTGATTTGAAAGAATGTGTCTTTTTCTCTCTCTTCAGCTGCTTGGTTTGAGCATCTCTTGAAAGTGTCATAGAAGTGTCCAATTTAGCACCATTTACTGTTGCAGTTTGCTGAGAAAAATTAATACAAAGACACAACCATTGAGCATTAATGTTTTAGAGTTACTAGAGACTCAGGTGTTGCACCATCAAAATGTTCTTTAGTCTCACAAGTAATCTTATTTTCCTACGTGTGACTTTTTAAGAAGGGCAGGTCTCCTTTGTATGTAAACAATCTTCCCATTTATTTTATGTAGATATAAATACACATTAAGATAGCATTTATGATTTTTGAATTTGCTTCTCCACAGAATCTAGGCTAGGTAAACACATGATGGTCATGCCCAAATCCATACTTGAGTTTTCCTTTGTGGGGAACAGAGTCTAGTAATGGGCAAAACTGAGGATGTCACTGGAGTTCTCTCAAGCAGGGAGTTGGGATGATGGCAAGAAAGTAACCATATCTTGTGCTCAAAAGCATACCTGGATCCTCTAATTTAGGCCATGTAAGTATCTTGCCATGCACAGCAGCAGAAAACAAGTTCCATTTGTATAGTCTGCAGTCAAATTGTTTAATTGCAATAGAGAATTACTGAGTTAGTATATTAAGACACACAATATTTTAGGTAATCCTTCTTGGGAAATTATATAGTCAGACCTTAAGAATGGAGACATTGGTACTTTTTAATAGGCATAGGTTGTTGTTGGACATTAACTGAATCATTGAAGATCTGTCTCTTCACCTAATAGAGATAAAGGAAACTTTGCAAGTGAGTTTTGTAAGTGTTGTATCAGACAGGCATTGAGAACCAGCAGAAAAACATGTCTATGTGTTTTCATTCTCTCAGTTCTGAAAAGCCACCAGCCAAATCAGTTTAAAATACATTTAGCAAAGCAAAAAGAAATGTTAGGTTTTGTTTCTCCATAATGACATATTTGGCTGTGCTTCAAGTAAATGCAAATTAAGCAGCCACTTTATAAACCCTGTGATAAGTAGTTTTTTTAAGGGAATCTATAACACATTTAGAATACTGCTCACTATTATAATATAAATTTTCTAAGCAAAAGTTATTCAGAAAAGTTAGGACATAAATGTAATTCAGCACTTCATATGACAGTGCATTAACATGGTTCTCTGAGCTCTAGAAAGTATGAGATAAGAACAAACTGGCTTATGACAGTGTCCATGTCTACACTAAAGTTCAAAGGATTTAATACCATCTGATCAAGGTGAAAATTTTTTAAAAGAATATTAGTGGTCTTTTGGTGGAGATGCTATAGTCAAATGGTACTAATGATCTTTCAGTTTAATGCTGTCATGGCACAGTCAGTGTGATATATTGAAGGATTTTTCCAATGATGAATGAAAGTTCTAGAAACTAGATAAATTTTTTTGTTGTCCTTACTAACTTGTTAAAAATAACATCAATAATAATAATTAAGTTAATTCAAAGGGTCCATAGAGAGACCCACCGTTGTAGGTTATATAAATAAAATATTGTCTGAGGTTGTGATCAATGGGTTTGAATCTAAACTCTTAATGATCAAAGTCAGTAGAAGAACAAGCTGACTAAAGATCAGACTCAGAATCCGAGAAAGTCTCATCCCAGACCCCTCGCATTCAATTGCATCATTTCACAACTCCCGTAAGATATGTAGATCAAGACACATACCTCAATTTTGCTTTTATTTTACTCTCAGTTTTGATTTATACTAGAAAGAAACCATTTGTCAGTTATTTTTTCAAAGCTATTCTGTGATATTAAATATTGTTTGAACTTTTATGCATTAATTTGTATACTTGTTCTGTATCTTACAATAAGTAGGTCAGACGTAAGGAAAAGAGAACTGTGGAGAAGAGAGAAAACAGAGCTCCGGTACATGTTGTACTGAAAGCATTATGATATTGTGGCCAGACACTTGCTTCCTGGAGAAGTAATGGTTCCCCTCTTGACTCTGAGAAAACAAAGTTTAATCCAGTCTTGGAAAAAGAAACAGCATCCCATTTTTTTCCTTGGAAGGAGATCACACGTTTGCAGCTATATCAATGTCTTTACTTAGATGATTTGAGGGTAATCTACACCGTCCTCTTTTTCTCTTTATGTAGTAAAAAAAGTTCACAAAATTGGAACAGTACAATCTGACTTAATGAAAGATTATAAATCTATATTACTTCTGCTATTTTCCTTTTCAGCTCATAACTCTGTCTGCAAGGATTCTCTATCAGATATATACCTCAAACAGCTGGAAACGCAGCAGGTTGCAATGAACCCAGAAATGCTAGAGATAGCTATATCTCCTATATATCTTTCATCAAATTTAATTAATTTCCCCAGTGGAACGATTTCAAAGCTACTTCAGTAATTCAGGTGATATTTATAAGGCTTACGAAAGTTGTACTCTGAAGGGATTTGGTAATTATGGACCATAACTTCATCGGCTGTTTTTTTTCCTGATGTGCAATCAACTTGCTATTTGTCATGCCCTTAATTTTATGGCATGTTAGGCTGCTACATAGTCTTAAATAATGTGTGTCTAATTAATGTTCCCTGATTTCGTCAACACACATGGGCTATTCCTTCTGGCACCTTTCATTCCTTATGAGTGCAACAATATTGTTCAGGTTTGGTGCATAACAAGGTTTTTTACCTTTCCTTGACGCACGAATTGTAGCATTATTTTGTGATGTATAACTACTGGCAAGGTCCTTAAATAAAAAATGAGGCTGCAGTCCTATGACAAATGAACAACTAAGAATATGTGCCAGTCACATCTGTTTTATTTCCACAGCTAGTGGAAATGGTTAGTTATTTTGATCATTGATACCTTCTAGCCAGGACAGTAGAGAGTATTAAACAAGGACATTAAAAAGCTTGGGATGTGCCTGTGTGAAAAGAGTAATTAGCTTTATGCATGTTTTAATCAAAACTGAATGCATTGTGGCCCTAGCCAGATACTACTTCTTCTCATGCACAGAAGAAATATGTTTCTTCAAAGATTTTAATTTTAAACTCCTTTAAGAAATGTAATTTTGTGTGTTTACCATTATCCTGATAAGCATTGATATTAATATTCTCACTGAAATATAACTATCAGTACCCTGGATTTAAAAATGCAGGTTTCTGACAGATCTTAGAACTACCAGAGCCATGAGTGTCACTGAAGCTCATGTGCTGGCAGCATTAGCCAAAAGAACAAAAGACTAATCTGGATGATAAACAGTCCACATAAACACAGATTATGCTTTAAAAAAAGCTAATAGGTAATAATTTTTTTAAATTGTTAAGCATGAAATCTCTGCAACTTATTGTGGGTGTACCCTAAAATCCTAAAATAATAGACTTGTTTCAGTTGGAAGGGACTTTAAAGATCATCTAATTCAACCCCCCTGCCATGGGCAGGGATGCCTTCCACTAGACCAGATTGCTCAGAGTCCCATCCAGCCTGTCCTTGAACACTTCCAGGGACGAGGCATGTCTGGACAACCTGTTCCACTGCCTCACCACCCTCACAGAAAAGAAATTCTTCCTAATATTTAATCTAAACATGCTCTCTCTCAGTTTGAAACTATTATAGATTGTCCCATCACTACACACCCTTGTAAAACATCCCTCTCTGGCTTTCTTGTAGGCTCCCTTCAGGTATTGGAAAGCTGCAATCAGGTCACCCCTAAACCATCTATTTTCCAGGCTAAGCAAACGCAGTTCTCTCAGCCTGCGTGCAACGCTCAGTGCTAAATTGGTTAGCACCAAGGCTGCTCAACAAACTGGCACCTCAGAGGTTAGAGGAAAACGAAATTTGAGAATGACCACTGTAGATTGCTAAAAAATGTTTCCTGACTTACAAAATTTTTTATGAAATTTTAGATTATTTTAAAAGCAAAATGCAAGCTTTTTAAATTAAAAATAAGATCAGAAATATTCTTCTTGCTGTATATGTCTTTAAATAAATTAAGATGTATATACATATAATATATCTCTATATTTTGGAATTATTTCTTTTCCATTTTATGCCATTTCTTGTTACACTGGCTGGTACAAAATCCTGTGAATATATTAATCCCTCTGTATCAGAACTAAGCTGATTGCTAGCTGAGGCTTAAGAAGATATCCCCATTGTAGCAGATATGTGCTGACAGTATTTATCATCAGAATCCCTGCACAAGGTGTTTATCATGAGACATGTGCTTCCAGACTAATACAATTTTTCCCATTTGAACATAGCCACCTGTGATAAACACACCCCACATAGAAGAAAAAATCCTTTATGGGTTCTCCAACCAGATACGCTTAGTTGGTCTTTCTGAACAACTATTCTTCTCTGAAGTTCAACATAGTTCTGAGAACAGAAGTTTTTCTGGGTCATGCTGACAGTTTCTGTGGAGAGTTCATTTGAGGTAAAGGAGTCTCCATGTCAGGAGAAAAGTGTTTACCAGTTCACCACTGTTTACAGACAGGTCAGCTATGAATTTAATGTAGCAGCAGAGGCAAGGAATTTACTGTGCATCTGTCCCAGGGTTTGGAAGACTATTTGATTCCTCTTTTAAAAACATTGGTACATTGTTGGGAAGTATTAAAGACTTGTAAGAGGAAGGAAAAGGAAGAGAAAATAAGATCTATGCATCACTCCTTAACTCAGGTGGAAGAGGGGGAAGTGTTGTTCTCAGTTCCCACGTGGAAGTTGGCAAAGGTTTCCATGGAATCCCCAGATCACAGCTTTCCTTTTCCAAAGAGCTCTGCCCTTAGTCAATGTTGTGTTGATGGCCTCAGAAGGTTCCTCTGTTTTACTTAATCCTACCAGCAGAGAACCAAATTGCTTAGAAATAACACCGTAATTACATTAGTCATACAATTTGACACCAGGATGGGAGGTAAACTATGGAAAGGTTTTTTCCTTTCTGTACCATACAATTGTAATTTCTGTGATCAGAAGGAAGATATCTTGTTTAGCATAACAACTTGTGTTGAGAGATAAAAGTGCAAAATTTTTAATTAGTTACCATGCTAGAAATTTAAAATCAGATATAATCGGTTTTGACTAAGAAATTAACTGTAATGTGGCTTTCTTCAAGTCGTTTGCTTTAAGAGAATAGATTGCTGATGTGTTGCAAATTGTTCAGCATCCTTTTCAGTTACAATAACTTTACAAAATCAAGTTTTCCTTAGGGTAGAATCTATCAATAGAATATTTTCACATGCTGAGAGATATTTCTCCTAGTCAACACTTCATATAGTTGATTGATTCTGGCTTTTTCTCAGGAACATGATTCTGCAACTATGATGAATTCTTACCACTTTTTTTTTTTTTCATGTTTTAACATTGTATTAGAACAAGAAAAAATACTGAAATTTGCCCTTATGGCGTTCTTTGCAAATGGAAGTACTGAAAAAAGGTACTGGAACACCAATATGCACTATATATTTGCTATACAAACATTACAAGCTTATATTATTCATAAGACTTTTTTTCAATTTGTCCTTTTGTAAGCTAACATGATTCAACCATAGCACCAGCAGCAAGAGCTCTGTGTAATATAATGGCTAAAAGGCTGAGTTCTGCCTACACTGCAGCTTCTGCCATCACTATAGTTAGTTTTGGATTATCCTGAATACCCAGCCAATCTGCGTTTTAATGCTACAGCAATAAATGACAGACTGAATCCTTCAAACTCTGCCATTGATTGCTGCTGTTAGTGAGGAGGACTTGAATATGCAAGCAGTAATTACAGAAGAAAACTCACTCAAATCCTTTTATATGGACAGTCTTTACAGTCCTAGTATTTTGGTTTCTTCTTTCCTGAGTGATATTTTTGGGCAATATGCACAAAATTAATAACAATAATTTCCTGAAAAATCATCAGAGCACTTAGTCATTCCAAATTTACATACTTTATTGATGGTCTTATTAGTGGGATATGAAGGCAAGTGTTCACCCTTATAAATCTGCTGCATTCATAGCTAGTGAAATGTGCACAAAAGCAGGTGTTAAACACGAGAAAATTAATTCACATGTAAGCATTTTTAAAGCAAGATTGGAAAAAAAAGTATTTAAGTGTTATCATTATGTACAAAGCAAAAGATGCGATTATTGCATGTATTTACACAACTATTTCGAAATCTTAGTATCTTCAGTAGAAACATCCAAGATTACCATAAGTAATTATTCATTTACTGTCAGAAAATTACAGAGCAATATATAATCCATGACATTTCTCTTATGAGAACATAAGTCTTGTTTGGATTTTGCATATCAGTGGCTTTATCTTGCAGGGTACTAAAAGGAGATCAGCTAGTAAATGTGCTAAATCATAGCACAAGGTGCATCCATGCAGTCAGGAGGAACATGCCCAGAACTCAGCCTAAACATGATCTAAATGGACTGACAGGACTGGGTGCAAAGTCAGGGTGTGAAAGGTGACCTGTAGAAAAAATTGACAGTGGTCAAAAACAGTACATTACCGATCATTAAGCTGCAAAATCCATTCTTTAACACTTGCCAAATTAAACCTTTTTTTTTAATGCATGTTGCTGAGGCAATTTATCACAGCATAAGGTTATGTTGGCCATTCATAGCTCCTAAAACTAGAGCAGTTGGATACAACTCAATAATAAAAATATTTATATTTTATTCCTTTCTTTATTCTTGTGGTGTTTCTCATTCTCTGTGATTGTTTACAGCTTCTTCTTGTTTGCTTTTATGGAGTTTCTAGATCATGTATGATAGCTCACTGTATTTTTCTACTTGATATACCACTTTACTGCTGAGATGGCAGAAAGAGGTAATCATTGGAGTTTATAGGTGTAATTACTCTTACTTTCTGATTTAACATAGTACTCAAAAATGTGTTCATTTGATAAGATCACAAATATGCAAAGCACATAAAAGGTGTTTTTATGTCCATGAAGCATGACATTTTGTATCATGTAAGGTCTAGGTAATTTTTTTGTATTTATTAACTTGTGCATAAAGCAGAGTGGATTAGTCTGCATTTGAAGTGCCTCTTTCTCTTGACTATCTCTCTCATTACGGCCTTTAGATCACTATCAAAATGCTGAGTATTTTCCCACTTTCTTGGCAGTTAAAGCAATAACATTCTTAATTCTATGTCAGTTTTGCAAGCCTATACACAGTCATCCTTTAGTTGATTACTGTTTCTTTAAGCAGAAGTAGTAATGCAAGAATAAATGCCTGAACTTGATAAAACCAAGGAACAGCAAAACTCTCTTAGCTAAATTTCAATTTCACAGGTACAAGCATTTTAGATATTAGAAATAAATGAAGAACCAGTTCTCTTCTTTTGAACTAATTCTGTTTCTAGTATAACAAAATGACATGCTCCACTGCCCACGCTTCCTATGCCAAATGGATTTTCTCTTCAGCTTTTACAGTATTAATATCTGTGATTTCTCAAATGCACACCTATAACTTGGAATTTTTATTGCTTTCTGGGTGCCATTTGGGAAGACTCTGTCCTTTCCTTTGGTCACTATGCTAGCAATTATTATCTAAGGTTACAGATAAAGTAAAAGTACTTTCATAAGGGAATTTAGAGACCAGTGCTGCTAAGACGAAGAAAATAACTGCTGTCAGTAACAGGCTCATGATTAAAAGGGAAAGAGTAAGCTAGTGGTTCCCTACTTTTCTTTTTTAATCTTCTGTGCACCGGGTCTTCAGTTTATTATCTTGTTTCTAATCTTTTTCAAAATGTCAGGAAGATTCATATATGTCATAGGTTAAGAGACCTGAACTACAATGAGCTTTTTTCCAATACTTTCACAGAAGAAAGTTAACAAACTCTTACTTTGTGTCCTAGTTAAAATGGCAGGGAGCACAAAGTGCAGCTTCAAGAAATTATATCTACATGAGAAATTTAAAGAAACTGTGCAAAATTATAGGCTCCTCATTGTTATTTATTAAAGCCCTAATCCCAGTGGCCATTTACTTTTCAAAGTGTTTATAAATTTTTTTTTTTTCTCTGAAATCTGTTCTTGGTTCAATCATAATTAAAAAAAAAAAAATCTAATTGCAACGATAATCCATTTCATCTCAGTGGAATTAGTTAGAGCTGAAAGAAGAAATGGTCTCTGCCTCTCAATTACTGTGGGAAAACCTAGATCCCAAAGCACAAACTATGTTCAATGCCCATATGGGCCATTGACTTAAGAGTAGGACTTGATGATCCTTGTGGGTCCCTTCCAACTCAGAATATTCTGTGATTCTGTGATGTGAATACAGTCAACTCCTTGGCCATGGTTATAGGAACAAAGCCCTATGACACCATTCACATATCCCAGAAAACTGAAGGGTAGTGCCATGAGGTTCAGAAATGGACAGCAAGAGCAACTCCTGCTTCTTCTTACTCCCAATGCAGATTGGAAGTTAAACCACACCTTTGGTTAGTCACATTCATTCCCTACCTAGAGTTTGATTATCCAGCTTCCACATGGCAGCACAGACTTGCTGCAGATACACCCCAGGGAGAAAAGCCACCTTGCAATTTTCACAAACCTCTGTTGACCATATCTGTGCTACCATATAGAAATGAGCACCATAATCCATTTTATTTGTAATTTTCACATTTATGTAATTTTATTTTTTTTTTCAATTTCATGTGGAGCAACATAAGAGAGAGTGAAAGAAAAGATATAGTGTGTGGGGGCTTTTTTGGAGGGTGATCGTTTTATAATGGCCGTTGTCTTTTGTCAATTTGTCTTTTGGACTGATTTGTATAGAAACATGCATACTTGATAAATTAAATTAGAGATCTTTGTTTTTCATTGCCTTGTGGGTCAAGCTGTTGGGACAAATAGAAACTATCACACTGCCAAATGGCTTTTCAGTTTCGACAAAGCTACAACCTAGCTGGAGAGAGATAGCTCTGGTGCTAGAGTTCAAAATAGCTTATCACTTCACCTCTTGGTTTTGGTTTGTAACTCAGGTATGGCCATGTCAGTAAAAGAAGTTGCTGCAACTGTTGATTTGTGAGAGAAGTACTGGGTTTTCTAGTGCACCATGTCACTCAGTGACAATGGCAATAAGTCAATATTTAAGTTAACATTGGAGATACCTCTATGAAATATTCCTTGTTTTTTGGACACACTAGCACTTCCCCAGAGTGCTACTCACCACTGTGACAAGCATGGTACAGCTGGATGCAGCAGACACCATGACAGTGTCTTTGAGCTCCAGTGGATGGGTGGAGGTCACAAGGTTCAGCTGGAGGTCCATGTGGTTCAAGTGTTTGCATGCCAAAAGGGATGTGGGGCTTGAAAGGTGGTGTCCCACACACACCAAATAAATATGTAAGGTGGTGGTCCAATATGACATTGCTTATGACAGTCTTGGATACAGCTGTTTCCAGGGCAGCCTGTCAAAGATGTTTGGTCTTCACAATATAGATTGCCTTAAAGAAAGTGTAGGTTCTGTGTAGCTCCTTAACAAAAATCCCAATTTTTCAGGAGTGATTGCATGCAATGAGTCTTGTTCTTGGGAATAAAAAAGGAAATGAAGGGTGTTGACTTTTGCAGGTATGCGTGTAAGAGAAAGAGGTACAGAACAGATGAATTTTGAAAGTAAATAAAAACTGAGCTCTTCACAAAATATAACTGGTTCTGTGGTTCTGTTTGGTTATCTGTTGTTTGGTTGTTTTCTTTTTAACACTGGTGCATAAACCTGGATTAATAACCAAAAGATTTTTTTCAAAAATGCAGTCTTTAGGCTATGTTACTCACAGGTTAGAAGTTCTGTGTCTTCCTCACTGTCTTTTTGATAGAAGTGTGGATCTTTGGCTTCCTACCTCTGTTCACAGTACAGGGACTTAACACTGCAACTTTCCTGTGTGGTTTCATTTTTGGATAAAATAGTAGCCAGTGAAATAATTTGTTGAATAAGCAAACATAAATATACCTAGCAAAGAGTGAAATAAAAAAAAATATTATTTTTTTATAAAAAACCCAAACTACTATATATTTAACTAATATTAAACTTTAAAATTGGTACTGAGGATTATTTTCTGAGACACATAAATGGAAATTGCAACTGACCTTTGAACAGATTCCTTTCATTGCTTGAATGTCAATGACTGAACTGTAGAAGTGATTACATGAGCAAAAGACCTGTCATTCATCTCTCTCCCAGTATCAACCTATAATAGAAGAAAGGTTCAAACTTAACTTTTAGTAGAACCAGTAAAATCCTAATAAAATCTCCCATACTATTCTGCAGATACTGCACTCTGTAAGACTGAAAAATTTTGTCAAATACAGATTTAAAATATTAATGTTGCTGCATTAAGTATATTCATACCTCTAACATGGTAGCTTTCCCACTGTCTTCTGCTTTTTGTACACTGAACCTTTTTTTACTATTTTTTTAATTTAAAAAGAATTAAATGAAACTGAATTCAGCTAAAGATGTGATAGCTAGAACCTTTCCTAGACTAGATTAGGAAAACTTGGAACCTTATAGTCTGCATATGGGGGAGGCTGTCCATATGCAAATGTTCCAACAGTTAACTCTTTTGATAATGCATGAAAAATGCATTCAGGTATTTGTAAATACAAGATTGCATGCACACAGCATAAAACTTCATTATACTCCCCTGTGAAAATCAAGACCTCGGTTTTGTGCTTACAGTCCTAAAGGATGTCTGTGTGCCAGGCTAGATAATTTCTGCGTCCATGCTGCTATGATACTCTGTCACACATGCCAGAAAATTTTTCACAGTCAACCCACAGACTCGTGTGTGAGCTGCCCAAGAAGCAATCAGAGGTATGGAGAAAGGCAGAAGTAAAGCAGGATGTACCCAGTTTATGAATATATGAGACCTGAGCAGAATACTTATATTCTTTAAAAGATACTCTTCCTTCATTTGCCCTCCTGTTCCCTGTCTACCATACAACAGGCTGTATCCCCCTCTGACAGCTGAAGTCTGTGTCAATGACAGTACCACTCCCTGCCACACCTGCCCTCACTCAATGTTCTTACATAGCAGTAACACCATTTCAGTTTTGGTTGGCATCCTAGCAGACAAAAATGTGCAGTGCACCATCCATCATGACTGTCCTTGAGGGCATGTGTCACCAGGGGTAGCATATTCTGAAAAACCCCCTGAACCCAAAAGTGAGCCACTGTTGTCTGTAAGTGGGTTTTGTGTTCCTTTGGGTGTACTCCTTCATGCTCAACTGTATTACCCAAGTTCCCAAATGGAAACATGTATCAGAGAAACAAAACACACAGTTTTTAATTTAGAGAGTACAGCCTGATATTAATGATTCTGCAGGCATGTTTATTTCGCACTTCTTGGGATAAGGATTTACAGACTTTTAATATCTGATCAGGATTTGAGGAGCTATGATTTCATAAGTTTTGAGCACTGTTTTCATTTACGAGAGGTGACAAAAATTGGACTAACTATTTGAATGTAAGCAAAGCAAATCTGGACCTTTCTGAGTTACTTACTGCAAACTGAACAGCAGTCAGAACAGTTTTTGTTACCACTCAAACTTCAATAAAGAACTGTGCTGAAAAAAAACATGAATCCACTCCAAACAGTGTTGCATTCCTCACACATCAGAATGTGTGAATACCTTGAAATGAGCACTGGGTTTCTGGCAGGTAACTCATACATATCTTGGTCAGAATGCACTTATATGAGTGGAAGCTGAGAAGAATTTCCAGTTCTGGTTCCTGATAATAAGCTCAGAATTTAGAACTCTTCAAAGTAGGAGTGGGATGAAGAGGGTGGGGCAGGGTAGCAGTGTGTGATGAAAAAGCCTCCTGGGATATAGAACCAAGATAAAGAACATAATGTGCATACAAAAAGGATTAATTGTCATTATTGTTTCTGAACCCTTTATGGTGGTGACTCAGTACTCTAGTGAATGGCATAAAATGAAGTAAGGAATGAAGAAATGTACTACAATTTGTTGTTTCACAGTGTCATTTTGAAGCCGTTGTGGATCACTGTACAAAAGGAGAATGAGCTGGGGATGGGGGACAACTGCTGCTAAGGCAGCAATTCAGTCCTGCATGGAACCAACAGAATGGACAGTACAGATAGCACAATGCCATGTGCTCAAGCATGCAGCCATGCTCTATATAGCACTTCTTTCCATAAATACAGCTGCAAACATCACACAATCAGATGGAATTTCCCATTGTCACTTTTGGAACCCCTCCATTACAGGCCGTGACATCCTGAATCCCTAGAAGGCTTTGTTGCTAGATGCACCTTTCCCTTTCCTGAAAAGAGAACAGCTTGAGTTGACAGTGATCATATGAATGAGCAAGATTCAAAAGTAAAAGAAGGAAATCTTCTTCCTTCTCACTGGAGTTTACTAAGACTCCACCTTCATAACTTTTTTTTTTTTTAAAAAAAAAGAAAAGACTAGTATTATGATTATTATATTATATATGATTGAATAATGAAAAGCAACAACACTGACCTAAATCTGATTTTACCTCAGACTTGAATGGAAGATTACACTAACACTGAGAGCTTAAAGTTGTCTCCTTTTTCACAAGAGCACTATTTTTCCATTCTGACCTTATTGCTTGGAAAATATGTAAAAATATTTTTAAGTATGGAATTGTAAATGCTCACAAGATTCATAAGTAGTATCAGTCATCATGGAAAAGGACTGTAAGGTTGAGGTTTCCGAAGAGCACATGTTTGCACAGCTGTCTGTAGGCTGTTGGGTCAATGTATATCAGGCTAGTGTAAATATTTTTAAGGTTTAGTTGTATCTTTGGCTCTGCTTCCAAGCAGAAAAAAAAATGTCATGATGTTAACAGCAGTGTCTGATAAGAAGCTGAACATGAGGAAACAAAAGATTAGAAGACAGTATGCTGAAGCAATATGTTGAATCACATTCATTTTTATTCAGAGGCATCGTTCAACCCATTGTTTTTCTCTGGACTTTTTTGTTTTTTGCAATGTAAGATTTAGGGATCTTATTTATTCTTAGAATGAATTAAAATAGCAATACTAAGGCTTTAAAAATCTGTCTGTATCTATCATCTCTCCTTTTACTCCCTTCCTCATTTTAAATGACAGGCATGAGATTAGTGGTTTATGCATTATGTCCAAAAGATTAATGTTTCCAGGTAAGCTTAGAGAGCTGTTTCATTTGAACAGCCACCAGAATTTCATTACATAGGGGAGAAAACAACAAAACAAAACCAAATCAAAACAAACCAACTAAGCAACTAACCAAACCAAAGCAAACAGACAAAACAAAACAAACAAAAACAACAAAAAGGAAAAGAAAGAAAGGAAAGAGTCTAACAGTTCTAAAAGCTGCAGGTACTGACATTTAAAATACATCCTTGATACCAGTCTTCCTTTAGCAATGATGATAGACAAGAATTTCAGATATGACATTTCTGAGACTAAGGAGTGTTTTGTTTGCTATATTAAACCAATTGGCTCCAGCATCCACTTCAACAGCACTCCAGATTCAGAAATTCAATATTAGTGTTCCTTTGCAACTTTCTATTTTCAGAAACTGTGTCATAAACATGACTTGCAAAACATAACAAAAATTGTTCCAGTTGAAAATACATGCTTCAATGGTAAAAATTTTCACACACAAGTGTAAACATACAAAAAATGAAGGAAAAGGAAAATACAGGAACCTTGGGTAGTGTTTGCAACCTGGGTGAAATTTTCAGTCTAGAGGAGTTGGAGGCTGTGTCTCTTTAAACTTCATGATGAATTTGGAGAAGAAACACAATGGCTTCTGATGTGACTCAATGCAAAAATAAGGATTCTGGTCTCCTTACAGAAATCTGATATAAGCCAAAAAACCTTAGAGAAAGTAAATGTTCAATTGGTGTTGATTGTCTTTTCTTGCTCTATATATTTCTTACCTCAACTGCAGTAAAATTAGTTTCCAAAGCCTTTTTACAAATATTTGTGTTGTGTATTTATGTGTAGCTTTTTCAAAATAATCACATTCTGAAGAAATAAATTGGAAATCTCATGGTCCCACAGATTTCTGGGGAAAATAATTAGCTTGGTTCCCAAGATTTGATTTCTGAGCCAAAATGACGTACCTTCTTAGTGGGTTATAGAAATCAATAGTTTGTATGGCAAAGCTAAGGTAGATAGAAAATGTTAGTGGAAAGCATAGAAGAAAGTGAATCCAGCTAACATAACAGGGTGGTGAATGTTCAATGAGAGTTTCACTAGCACTGTGTGTTAATATGTATGGAAATTTATACTTTTTACCTTCTTTAAAATTAAACTGAAATATCTCACATGCTCCTTTTTGTAATACTTTTGATATTGAAGCTTGATTTAATGAGTTTAAAAATAATTACTTTATTTCCTAATAGGATTTTTAGCAACTTATTAAACTTTTTCCTGATATTGATTCATTATATATGCACATTCATGTAATTCATAATATTTAGTACAGTTTAAACCACTTGTGAGAGAACCTCTGAAGCAGCATGTAAAATATATTGCACACAAGACCAAATGTAAATCTACAAAAAAAACCAGCACCAGTCTAATAAATCTCAGGAGAAGGGCAATGTCTTATGTGTTTAAAAAGGGTTTCAGACATGACTTCTGTGATTTTGGTTCTAACTGATGAGTGAAATGAATAGTGTTTGGAAAAGGAGTTGGGGGGATGAAGGGTAAGGGGGATTATAAGGCCAAAACATTGGTGAGAAACACATATTTTCATTAAAAAAAGAATACATCACTGTGATATATCAGCAAGAAGAACAGAGTAATAGGACATTTATGTAGTCAACAAGGTTATTTGAAATTGTACTGATTTCAGGTTCCAGCTAGTACCAGTTAGGTACTAGCAAAATCGGTATGGGAGGAGAGATAAAACATCATGCTCTAGGAGTAAAAGTAGTCCTAAACTACTAAGCATTTTAGGAGAATCATGCTGAGATGATAAGAGAATGGAAGGAAAATAATCTTGCTTCTAACTAGTCTGAGGTTCTTGTGCCTACTTCGAAAGCACCTGGGGCAGCTGGAGGCAGAAAGCTACAGTATATGAACTGTCAGTCTGACAAGATATTGCATTTTCTCTAACCATATCAAGTCTTTTTATATTTTCCTTGCTGAAATGCCAAAGAGATACAAATAAAACAACACTGCATATTGATCGTTTTGAAGCTTGTCAGTATTTCTAATTATTAAATGTCCTGGTTTTGCAATAAGCTTCTATGGTGTTGCAGTTTGGTTATCAAATTAAATACCCTTGGCAACTTCATGCACCGGCAGTGAAAGAGAGCTAGAATGTGGCAAGAACCTAAATATTGCTAATACAGAAATATTGGATTTGACATAGCTTTCTTTTGTATATCATCTCCACAATATTATTTTCTTCCATGTGCCAAACATCAAGGGAATTATCTCTACTTCTGCTGTCATTTTATTTCACCCAACCCTGACATGTTAATAAAAATGGTAGGTTTTAGGTTAGTATCACAGGGCATTTTTCTTTATATCACAGCTATGTTATTTTTATACTACTAAAACTATAATAGTATTAAGGAGTTATTTATAGTTTTTACATGGTAACATATGAGCTAATTCTGTGGATGTCAATCATATGATTTACAAAGATTGAGTTACAAAGACAAAATTTTTCAGAACCCTATTATGTGATATACTGGATATAAGGAACATTTTTTCGCTAGTGAGGGTGGTGAGGCACCACAAAGGTTGCCCAGAGAAGCTGTGGATGTCTCAGCCCTGGAATTGTTCAAGGTCAGGTTGGACAGGACTTTAAGCAATCCGATCTAGCAAAAGATGTCCTTTCCCATGGCAGGGGATTTGAACCACTTGATGTTTAAAGGTCCCTTCTGACGCATATTATTCCATAGTTCTATGAGTCTGTAATTTGGGGCACAAGTTTTCATGAAGTTGCTACCGAAAAAAACTACTGTATCTCAAAAGAAATGCTAGAACACTTGAGCTAAGCAATGCCAAAGTGAATTCGGAGCTTGAAAAGATTCTCCGCTATAGATCCCCTAATCCAGAAAACCTGGAAAATTAAGATCATGGGGAGAAATTGAGTATGTAGAAAGGAGAAGTGAAGAGCTGGAAGGAGTTGAGACTAATTGTTTTGGGGCAGTGGGTTTATTCAAGTGAGGTGGGACCAAGAAGAAAACTTAGATCATCTGAGATGATAAGAACAGTGAAAATTAAAGGAAAGATTTCAAGTTAAAAAAATGAGGGTAAAATGATACATGTTTTGGAGAGGAATAACACTGGAAAGTCGTGGAAGTGTTTTTGGGGCTGCAGAGGTCCATTTCTGTCTCCCTTGCCAGCTTCCTGTGATGAGTGAACATCATTGTTCCAACTCAGTGAAATCCGCAGCATGATTCCTCTCTGATCTGTTGTCACCCTGCATGAAAGCCTGTGGGAATACCCTCAAGGTCAGATGTACTCTTGAATGCTTTGACAGCAAAATTCAGGTTGTCAAATGCACCTAACCCTCAGTGATGACTGTAATGACAATACATCCCAGCCAGCCTTTCAGAGACACACACTGCCCTCACACCTAAACAGTACCTTAAAGGTGTCCATCCACATTTTCTGCCCCAAACCACCACCCACTGCCTCTCTCCCTGTCCCTGGGGCTTCTGAGACCTTCTGTGCAAACCAGGAAAGGCATCAGGCTGCAACATGCAGGGTGATGTGCATTTCTGTGGAAGCCATTTTTTTTTGTGACATCCAGAGAGCCTTGGCTACATTTACTGTTCAGGATTATGAGAAAATGCACTCGAAATGTAAGCAAGCTTTGTTGGAATGTTCAAGAAATATGGTTAACAACTGCACACAAAATACTCTTGATAATTTTTTGCAAAATGTTATTGTGATGGTTATTTTAGGAAAAAAATGGGTTTTTTTCTTTGGGTTTGAATTAATAAAGTGGATCATCTTCAGTAAAAACAGTGATAAAACCAAAAGGATTGGGACAATGTGGGTTGTGAACTCTTTCATACACCACAGATTTCAATTGTCATGAAAAACTCTTGCTAGGAGCATGAAGCTGACATTAGCAGGAGAGTTAGATAAAAGGCCATGGGGCAGAGAAAGTAGCCAAGTATTAGAAAAGAGAGAGAAAAATTGTAACTTGAGGATGAATTGAAAATTACTGAGGTTCAGGGCATGTTCCCTAGAATAAATCATATTGAAATCTGGAAAAAGTAGATGAAAGACTTTCATACTCTATCCGCACTACATTGTTTAATGTTGCTGCTTGAGGCTAATTGCAATGCTGAGAAACTCAGACATCTAGTCAACATGAAGCTTTGTCTGAGTCTCATGGTAGAAACTATCTTTTGTTATCAGAGAAAAGCAGCAGAGAATTTGTTGGCTGCTGCCTTGTAATGGCTGTGCTTGATGTGAAAGAAGAGAGATACTCTATTTTCTATTTGTAAACAGCATCTTTACTGTGATCAAGAGAAAGCAAAGGTGATCCTTGCACACCTCACTGTCTAGAAAAAAAAAAAAACGAACACCAAAAAACCCCCAAAAAACCAAGAAGCGGTAAGTCAAGGACCATTTCTGCTTCTTATTAACAACAAAAATGAGAAGGTAGAATGTGAGCAGGAATCGTATGAGAGTCCCTGCTTGAATATTTATTTTTTTTTAATTGCTAAGTGTATAATTAAAACAGTTTATTTTTTCCTGAAGATAGCAGAAGGTTCTTGATGTCTATTGCATTCTAATAGCCTCGTGGCAACGTTAATCTTCAGCATGTGCAGAATTTTCTATTCCATGTGTTAAACAAGTACTTGGTATGTAGAAATCCTGTTCTCTGGGTGGGAAACAGAAGCTGAAAACTTGATTAAATTAAAAGGATATTCTTACAGGAAGACTGTACTTGCCAGCATCTATAGTTTGTCTCTGGTGGGGTGAAGAGCACATGTAACAGCCAGCTTCGTGGCTACCATGGCATGAACCAGACTGGGGGTTTCCATTGTTAACACCCAAACTTCCACAGTTCTCATGGAGTTAGTCTGTAGACAAGTAGCTATGGCCACAGAGCCCCCTTGAGCTGAGCAGTTGGCCAGAGACCACAAATAAGCACTCTTCCCTTCCCCAGGCATGTGATGGCTCTCTGCTGGGCATGGGCATGGACCACTGCTGGTTGCACACCCAGTGGGGCAGGAAGTTCTTCCCAGTGACTGTGTTGTTTCTTGGGGCAGGAGGTGCAGGGATGGCAGCAAACAAACGAAAAAAACAAGGCAGACTGATGCTCCATCTCAGCTGTGAAATACATTTGCATCCATTCTGCAGCTGGCTGCTGTCTCCAGGGCCCTGAGGGATTTGTGATGGGCATATAGACAGGACAGGATTTCCCCTTATATCTGTTGCCTGTCCTCACACCAACCCAGTTCCCTGGGGAACAGAAAAAACTTTCCTGCAAGACAACACCTGACATTTTTGATACTGACTGGTGTTAAGAATGATAGCTTATATAATCCTATAGTCTCGTTTCATTTTAGCAGTATTTAATGAAAGAAGAAATGGTTGAACAAAGCAATTTCATATACTATTCAACAAGCAGCTCTTTCTGTATGAAGCATTAACAATAGCTGTCATCTTTGTACAAGAAAAGGCCTTCAATTACTTCAATGCTAAGAGAAAATCCAAATGCAGCTGAGATCCCCACAAGCAAATTATTTTTAATACCATTATGGAAAAGGAAAATGTGCGACCCAGACCTTCGTTTAATATTTTACTAGCCTTGAAAGTTAATTTGAGCTTGTGTTCAATTTTCTGGGAAATTTCATCTTTACAGCTGTGCAATTTGGGCACAGAATGGAAGAGAACTGAGAGCTGTCCTTTTCTTTCTGCTTTGTTTTTTTCTTTTTTTGTCACAAGCTAGAGATGAAAAAAAGGGAGCAGATGAAATGTAATCAATGGAACATATAAAGAATAAAGAAAGCCTATGATGTAAAAAATGTCATATGACTTCATTAAAATTCCTTTAGCAGGCATCAGTGAGATTTATAAGACTAGTAGACAGCAGAGTATAAAAGAAAGACAGATTAGCTTTAGCTTTGCTGGTGTTCAGTTATGCTATAAATCATATATCTACAGGCTTTCTCTAAACTGCATCTACCTCTTGGTCTTTTTCTTCTCTCCCATACACGTTGTGTAATCTGAAAGAGGAGAAAATGCATCCTGATCCATATATTTGTCTGTAAATAGTTTGTATATTCATTGTGTGAATTCTTTCTCTGTATGTTAATTTAAATTTCCATTTCTTCCATTAAATCTTGGTCTAAAGCATAGCTGATTTGGAAGCAAGCAGTGACACCCATTTTCATCCAAAATTTTAAGTCAGACAAGTGTAGGATTTTTTAAGGAATGTCTCAGGTTCCATAACCATTCAGAAGAATGTGTCAGAACATCAGAGCATCTGATGAAAAGTGTCTTAGAAAATCAGCTTTTGTGTTATAGAGGTACTTAGAGTTTTCTGGGCTCTGTGTCCCGTCTTTCTGACATGTAACCCACACTCGGAGATCACATCATTAATACCTTATTATAGGTACTTGGATCCATTCTCTATCACTGATGAAATGCCAATCAGCACTAGTTCCTAAATCATGTGCGTTGTCTACCTATATCTTGAAACTGAATGGGAGAGTACTTGTAAACTGTGGTAAAAGTCATGCCAAGAAACAAGGAAGGGCTCTATTTAATTTTGTAGGTTAGATGCAGACTGAGACACAGCCTCTGGATTTGCAGCAGAAAGCCACGAAGTTGAACTAGTGCCAATTGAAGCTTCTTGTTTATGGCATTTGTTTTTGTGGACTAAAACAATTGATTGGTTTTTGTTTTGTTTTTTCTCTTTTGAATAACCTTTTTAAAAAATCTGAAGGGCAGGTGCTAAGAAATACTGAAATATTTCTAGGGTACGAGTGCTCTTTAGATATCATTGCTTACACTTACAAAACCTGTCAACTGTTGTCTTCAGGACCAGATTCTCAGGTTGCTTTGCCAGGGAATCTGTGAGGCAAGTACCAAGGCTAGGTGATACTGCCCCTCCAAAAATGGGATGTTCATACACCAGAGTCTCCCTGGTCATTACTTGAGTGCCTAGAGGAAGTAGGCAATCAATGGTAGGAAATGGTCATAGGAGAAAGCTGAGCTGCTTTTTCAGACAAACTTATGTAGGCATTGAATACAATCACTGCCTTCTATAACAGTATTCATGCTCTTTTTAAAGTTATTTTTACTTTTTGTTATTAACCACTAAGAAATTTTCAGTATAATTACAAATAAAAATACCACACTTAAAATTAGATATATTCTGCTGATGACACACAATCTTGAATGAAATCTAGATCTTGTATTTTAACTAACCTCTGTTAATTATGGTAACAGGAAAATATAGAGCTGGAAATGCATTTGTTTTAATAGACATTAATCTCATTTGATTCTGAAAGCACAGAGAGGCCAGACTGCTGCACTACAATGTGCTGTTGTCTGCATAGTAACTTTTCTATTCATAATGTTTCCTTAGAATCTTGAATTTCAGTGATGATTTATTTTAAAGTGGATGTCTAAGTGAATACATAGCGTACAATGGAGAAAATAATGTGAAAGTCCCTGCGCTGCTCTGTTCCTTCATAGAATAATACAATCACAAAATTGTTTCAGTTGGAATGGACCTTAAAGATCACATCATTCAAACTCCCCTGCTCTGGGCAGTGATACTTTCTACAGAAACCCATCCTACCTGGCCTTGAAACTTCTCTGGGTAACTTGTTCCATTGCCTCACCACCCTCACAATAAAGAGTATCTTCCTAGTATCTAATCTAAACCTACTCTCTTTCAGTTTGAAGTAATTATAACTTGCCCTATCACTACATCCTATCACTACATGCTCTTGTAGTCCATCTCCAGCATTATTGTAGGCTCCATGCAGGTATTGGAAAGTCTCTGTAAGGTCTCTCTGAAATCTTCTCTGCTCCATACTGAACAATCCCAACTGCCTCATCCTGTCTTAATAGGACAGGTGCTCCAGCCCTCTGATCATCACGTTGGCTTGCTTCAACAGATTCACATCCTTCTTGTTATGGACCTTCTTGTTGCAGAGCTTCTTGTTGCATCCTATCTTGTGGACCCCAAACCTGGACATAGTATTTCAAGGGGGGTGTCACAAGAGCAAAGTAGAGAGACAGAATCACCTCCTTCAGCCTGCTGGACATGGTGCTTTTCATGCAGCCCAGGATACAATTGGCTTTCTGGGCTGCAAGAGTGCATTGCCAGGTCATATAAAGCTTTTCATCCACCAACACCCTCATATCCTGTTCTCAATCCATTCTCCGCCCAACCTGTATTCATGTTTGGGATTGTCTGGACCCAGGTGCAGAACCTTGCACTTGGCCTGAGGTTCACACAGGTCTACCTCTCCTGCCTCTTAAGGTCCCTCTGGACACCATCATTTGCCTACAGCATATTAGCTGCACCACAAAGCTTGGCATCACCTGCAAACTTGATGAGTGTGTACTCAATCCCACCATCTGTGTTCCCAAAGGTGCTAAAGAGCACCAGTCCCTACACAGATCCCTGAAGAATGTTACTCATCAGCAGGTCTCCACTTAGAAAATCTACCTATTTAGTACAACTTTTTGAGTGAGACCATGAGCCAATTCCTTATCCACTGAGTGCCCAATCCATCAAGTCCCTGCCTCTCCAGAAGCAATGTGAACGTCTGTGTCCCTTGTCAAGTTGTCTGATACATTCATGTACAAACACAGTATCTAATCTAACAGCATAAGTAGTTATACACCTATGCATTCCATGGGGTGGGATCATTAGTACAGGTAAATCTCTATGCTGCAGCCAAGATATTTATTTGACACACAGTTTATGATCTAGTAGATGTAAATGTCTGCTGTAAAACTAATGATGGATGAAGGAAGAGAACAAGTTATCTCACAAGATTTCCAGTTGGGATAGAAATAATCTATCCTGTGAAATGTTGACAAGTTCACTTCTAATCTTAGAAAATTGAGGCTGGAGTAGATAGTGCTGAAAAATAATAGGGTGAAAATCGGTTCTAACTTTTCAAAGCATTTTCTACATCCATTCTTAACTTGCTACAGAGTGCTTAGGGAATTGCAGAGCTATTCAATCATTTTCATATTAACAGAAAAGCCCCATGTGTACAGCTTTTCTATGAACTATTTCCTGTGTTAAAGAGAATTTTTGGCTATTACTATTTGTGTAAAGTTGTTCACTGTCTTCTGCTGGCATGTTTAGAGATTTATTTGTGAGGGAATCTGAACTGATTCTGAACAGCTTTGTCACTGTGTCTCTTTCAGTGTTACCTTTTTGACATTTTTGATTGAAATGAAGAGGACACAAAACAAACCAGCCTCTAACCTTCTACATGACTCACCTTTTTTTAAAACTGGGACTTATAGGGCTACAAATGTAGGCCTACAAGAAAAATAATCAAGAAAGTATTGATTTCTCCTGGAAGGAGATGAAAAAGTTCTTAAAACCTGATGATGTTCATACGCCTAAGAATAGTGACCAGGGATATAGTTCTGAAACAGTAGCAGATGAGAGATATGAAAAACTTGTGAATGTTGTGGTAGTGTGAAGATGATACCACAGCCTCTGGTATTTCCCAAGAACACATTATAATTCTATATTTTTCTTAAAAATTTGCCCTAGTTGTAGTGGGAAAAGTGGGAAAGTCAATGCAGTAAATGACCTTAAAGCTGACATATTAAAATAGAGTGAAAAGGTCTAATTATCATAAACATCACAGTATAAAAATTTTGTTCCAATTCTGTTACTTTCAGGGGCCAATGGAAATGCAAGACAGCTATGAAAATTCTTCAGTGACTTTCAAAAATGATGGGTGTTTACTTTCTTGATTCAACAGTGTAGAATTTATATTTCTTGAAATAAGGACATCATAGCTGAATTTTTAACAAAAATGGAAGACAAAAATAATATGTTTAATAAAGCAGTTGCTTAAAATTAAGCGCAGGAAAGCATTTCAAGGACGTATGAAACCTTTCTCCAATGTCCGTCCAATTTTAGAAAGTTTGTTAAAAAAATAAATATTTTATGAAAAAATTATGAATTAATAGTAGTATGACTCCTACAAAAAATACTACAGTCAGATTTAATTCCAAAATGCTTTATATAAAGAAAATGTTAGTAAAATATTTTATGTGAGATAGTTCTAGATGAAAGCATTTAATTTCTTGTCCTTGCATAATTTTAAATAGGTGTTGGCTTAGCTCAAAATATGAAATTTAGATGGAAAATAAGTAAAAGTCTTTTAAATTCTTTTTAATGTTTGAAGCATGAGATTTCCAGTGGAAAAATACTTTTAGTAAAAAAAAAAATCTAAGGGACGTACATTTTCAATGTTTCTGACTGTTGAAAAAGGTCAGATTGATTTTTTTTTATTATTCACTTTGTGTGAAATGAATATATCCGGTCAATAAGTCTTAGGCTTTTACTGCATCTTTCGAGGTCAAGAACAATATATAAAAATATTTGAGCTTTTACCATCACTGTACGGAACAGTGTTCCTTCCTCCTTGTACACCTCAGCTTTCTACTTTCCTTTTCCTGCCACTACACTCAATTTCAGGCTAAAAGTAGATTTTACCAAGAACATGTATTTCCCTGAAAGTCTAGATCACCATGTGATTCCATGTTTAATGGGATATGATGTTTTGTCATAGCAATTTTACACTGAAATAACTCCAATGATTTTGTTGACTGTTAGTCTTTTTTTTATATTACTGAAGATGAGAAGAGGTTTAACTGCAGCATCACTCAAATTTGTTTCCTGATCAGAAGTTTCACTTCATGCACATGATTTGTTGTAATGTCAACTTTGCAACATTCAATCAGAGTGGAGGAGCTTTTTAATATGGGTTTGTGTTTACATAGGCAGCTTCCTATGCTCAAGGTATTCCCCACAGAAGGGTCTGTGCTTCTCTCTCCATGTGTAACTGTTACAGCAATCATAATGAGGGGCATGTATTTCCTGGTATGTCTTTGAGTATGATTCAAATGAAAAGACAAATTTGAGAACAAGCATGGCTAATGTCTATATAAGCTTGACTGGTTTTTTACATTTCAGTTATAAGTGAACTTTTAATAAGTATTTACAGGATTTCAGATCTTGTTGAGAATAAGTATCTGCCTAAGATAAAGCATTTGCAAAACAAGATTTTCTCTTTCTCCAAGGAAAGCTGCATTTTCTATAGGAAATAGATACTCCCTTATTTGCTTCTGAAGAATTATTTTCTGAGTGGACGGTGAAGCAGTGGTTAAAAGTCTGTGTGCGTTTCTCTAGACCCTAAAGGGGAACTCTTCAGAACCATTGCAGTCCTCCACAGCAGACTGTGACTTGAGATGATAGTTTGTTTCAACATCTAAATTACGACTCAAATCTTCTTCTGTAATAGAAATTCACTACTGGTTCCATCTTCATGAGTGGAAACCTCTGTGTTTAAAAATGTCATTTCTCTTTGTTACTGTTAACAATAACTGATATTTTTCCTAAAATGTTCATGCGTTACAATAAGAATGTTTAGGAAAGTATTACAACATCAATTCAGAAGAGGTAAAAACTAGTCAGGTGTTTTAGGTATCTGTCCATTTTTCAGTGCCTGTTACTCATTTCCTGTGACTTGAAGGTGCCTTTGTAAACTCACTCTGACTTCCAGACATTTGACTTGCTGATATCAAATGTTTGCTTTCAGATATCAACATGGCAGGAGAACCAAAACCATACAGACCAAAACCTGGCAACAAGCGACCACTTTCAGCACTTTACAGGTAAACAATATTTCACTTTAACTTACTACAATACAATTTTTGTTGGAAAATTATGGTCACCTGAAATATATCTACCAATGTCACTGTGCAAATTTACCAAAATTATAATGAAATACACAATAAAATTTTAAATCTGTCATTTACTATATCTACTGACAGAAAGACTAGTGCAGTGTTTATTAATGCTCCCAACTATTAGTGCTACTATCAATAATTTATTTTTTTTAATTGAGTGTTATTTCATTTTTTAATCCTTGTGCTTTATTTCTTGGCTATGGCCTCATTTTTTGTGAGTTTTTAATTTGCAGTGATCAGTGAAATGACTAATAATTTCAGAGCAACAAAACTGATTTCTCACTGATTTTTCTGCCAAAGGTGAACACCAAGTTCTGACAAGACAGGACTTCTCCCCTGGCTGTTCAGGAGGGAAATGACAGTGTTTTTCTCCTATTCCTAGGTGCCATTTGTCACAGAGTTTGTAAAACTTGAAGAAACATCCACTCTTCCTTCAAAATCAATTAAGCTTAGGGAAGCATTACAGATTATTAAGGCTATCATGCACACATGTATTTCTGCTCCATAAACCTCACTTCTTACAAAAGTACTACAGAATGTATGCTTCAGATCCATGAAGGGAATTAGGACTGATTTCTGCTGTAGCTGAAGTGCAGATAGACTGGCTCTGAGACCAACAGCCCAGCACTGAAATCAGACACAACTGAGCAGGACATTTTCCATGCCTGGTCTTCTCTGAAAACTTCCAGTGGAAATTCAAGGGTGGGATCTCAGAATGAGAAAACATTTTAGATCTAAGCTTTGATGCTACATAAGAATAATTTGAAGTTTTATCATATAGTTGCACTTAACTGAAGTGATAGAAATACTATTTTTGGAGAAGAGAATTCCCTCTTTTGTCATTACTCTCAACTGCAAGCTGCTAAACTCTGTGTTACTGGTAGTTGTGGTCTACTGTGTGTCTGTGCCACTATTTCAAAAGAATTTGGAAGATGTTCTGTGATTTCTGGCATTTATGTGCACTTCCACCTTTTAGCTTCTGAACAGTTTTTCATAAACAGTTGTTCTACAGACAAGACAGGGATAAGAGAGAAACCTGTGGAAAATTCTGAGGGAACTTTAAAGAGTAAAAAAAGATCATAGATTGTGTCTTTTCATGGATATAGTGCAAAATAGTTCTCTAGAATATTATGAGAGGTTTTTTTTTTTTTGAGCAAAGAGAATCCTTCCACTTCCCCCTCATCTTCATTCTCACTCTCTACTCTGACCTCATAAGACCCCACCTGGGGGTCTTATGTCCTGCTTGTGTCCTGCTCTGGAGTACTAAGATAAGAAAGTCATGGACCTGTTGGAGCAGGTCCAGAGGAGGATTACAAAGATGATTCCAGGGTTGTAGCATCTCTTCCTATGAAGACAGGCTGAGAGTGCTGGGGTTGTCCAGACTGGAGAAGGGAAGACTCCAGGTAGACCTCATCATGCCTTCCAGAACTTAGAGGGGGCTTATAAAAAAGAGAGAGAACAACTTTTTACGTGGGCACATAGTGATAGGTCAAGGGGCAACAGTTTTCAATTTAAAGAGGAGAGATTTAGTTTAGATGTTAAGAAGAAATTTTATACTCAGAAAGTAGTGAGGCACTGGAAGAGGTTTCCCAAAGTAGTTGTGGATGCCCCATCCTTGGAAATGTTCAAGGCCTGAGCAGTCTGATCTACTAGATGAGCATCCCTGCCCATGGCTGGGTGTTTGCAACTAGATGATCTTTAAGGTACCTTCCAACCCAAACCACTCTATTGTTCTATGGTATGGTCCCGTCCTACCCGAGCTACTCTATAATTATAGGATTCTGTGATAATGAAGAACTCTTATTATTTCAGTATATGTTAGCATAATAATACGTGAGGACATCAATAGTTTATGAAGTTCTTGACAACACTGAGAACATTTACTTATTTCAAGACACTGTACTGTGTCTGACTGGGATGGAGTTAACTTTCTTCATAGGATCCTATATAGTACTGTGTTTTGGATTTGTTCCTAAAACACACAAATCTGGCTGTTACTGAAGAGTGTTTGCACACCTTCATGGTTTTCTCTTTTTCCTATTCTACTTTTATTAATAAGCCTGAAGTGTACAAGAAGTTGTGAAGGAATACATTTGAGACAGCTGACACAAACTGGCCAAACAGATATTCTCTCATATAACATCATGCTCTGAAATGAAAATTGAGGAGGTTTTTTCTTCCAAAGCAGCTGTTGTTTAGAGACTGCCTGAACTGCTTATAGGAGGTGAAAAGCAATTGTCTTTGCATCACTTGGGTTTTCTTCCTCTCCTTCCTTCTTGCTTTGTTACACTACTATTATCTCAATCTATGAGGCTTTTTCACTTTTGCTCTCTCCTTCATCCCAGTGGTGGACAATGGTAGGGGGGTGAGACAGTTTCTACGTGGGTGCTTAGCTGCTGGCCAGGGTCCACCCACAACACTGAAAATGTTAAAAGGGAAGTGATTATGTTAGATTTGATTTGCACTAAGAGAGACATTGGTTAAAAATATAGTTGTCACACAATAATCACTGTTAAAAGGAAGGACTGTAAACAGAAGGAATAAGTTAATGGATTTCAGAAAGGATAGATTTCAATGAGCTAAGAGACCTGTTAACTAAGATATCTTGGAAAGAAACTTGAGGGACAACAGGAATGCGGAAAATCTTGCATTGACTGTGCTTAAGGTAGAACAGAAAATTCTCCTGAAGCAGAAGTTGAACAAAGGAATAATATGGCAGCACCAAGTTTCTTTAACATCCTGAAAAGTGAAAAGGAATTGTACAAAATGGGGAATCAAAATGCCATAACTATAATGAAGTAGAAAAGAAGAACAGAGTCATTTAAAAAGACGTCAGAAAAGCTAAATTACATAACAGTATAAAAGGTGACAAAAAGATTCTCATTAGATTAACTTCCTCTGATTTTTGATAATGCTGTTAGTTAGCAGAAAAGGAGAATATATAGCAGATGATACAGAAAAGGCCTTTTTCACTTCAGCAACAGTGGCTAGTTGACCAGCTATTTAAAAAAAATCAATTTTAGCCAGAGGGTATGCAATAAAAGAACTAGCTAATCAGTGTTTGACTAAGTGAATTTAATGGAAATCCATTATGAGATTCACTGAGGTGTGTTCAAAGGACGAGCTGAATCTGTGTGTGGATTATTAGAGATTGTTTTCAGAAACTTATGGAGGTCATGTAAAGTAAAGATACAGTGGGTATGGGCAGGTGTTATACCTATTTTTAAGAAGAGGATGATCCAGAATTATCAGGTCAGCCCAGTCTTGACTTCAAGAAATAGACTAGAACACACTATTAGCAATCAATTTATCAACACCTAGAGGATAATAAATTAGCAAAAAATCAGGAGCAAATTAAGTTGAAGCAATATAATTTCCTTCTTTGACAAGGTAGCAGGTTTAGCGTATAAAGAGGAAACAGTAGATGTGCTATATGGTCAATTAAACAAGTCTTGACACTTACCATGTGAGCAATTTTCATAAGCAGGTTCAGGAAATTTGCCTAGAAAAACTGCCTTAAGGTTACATCCAATGGAAAAACAGTGACTGTGTACAGCAAAATATTAAGGATAACGACAGTTATTTGTTCAGTCTCCTTTGTTACAAATATTTAAATAATACTTGAGACACATTTAAGAACAGTTCTAAGGTAAGCAAGCAGGAGTACTCCACAGGCTTGCACGATTTTTTTTTTTTATTTTGAAGTGCCTGAGGCTTCAAAAGTGTTCAAAGAACTCTGCATCTCTGAAAAGAAGTCTGTATCACATTTACAACTGGCTAAACACATAACTCATTAATACAGAGCAACTGATGTCTATGATGTGTTATATTCACATAGTTTGCTTGTGTGTCCAAGTCATTAGATCCATTTTTGCCTGTAATGGTATAAAGATACTTGGTGTTATCTTAGTTCAGGATTGATGTTCATTTTTTTTTTAACCTTTACAGTTTTATGATCTGTGTATTTTTTGGATTAGGCCTTAAAAACATTTTGATAACTGAAAGATTTAGGCTTTGTTCCAGAAAGCTACTAAACACATTATTTGTTTTAAGTATACTCACTGAACAACTAAAGATGTGCTTAGGATAGTGCTTAGGAATCACCTAAAATCTCACATATCTCTGAGCTTCAAGCAGCATCCCCCTTAATTTGCATTGCTGTTCAGTATGTGAGGGGGGGATCCAATCCCAGAAGGTTCAAAATTGTGCTGAATTTCCTATTTTAGCACAGCCCTTCTGCAGAAAATCAAATGTCTGAAAAATCTGTGTCCTAAAATTATTTTGCATCTTGTCATGTGGGTCTAGCCTCCAGCAGAAGGTAATTTTACTGGCTAATCTTCATATCTTTGAAACACAAGGTGAAGACTAAAGGTGCTGACACAAATGTGTTAAAACACTCTTTGGGAGCAAGGTTCTGGTAAATAAAAGATCACACTTTGTCTTTTTATTTTAGTGGTGTTTTGATCAGTATTTCACTCAAGCAACTCTGTGTCAGCATGTGGAAGCCCATTTGTTGTTTCTTTTCCTCTGCATTTTTTTCTCCACCATACCAAGGTAGAATCAATGGCAAATACCCTGATAGACTGGCATTCTGTTTCTTTAAACCATTAAAGAATGTTCTAACTATTCATTGTTCATTTCAGTCCACCACCATGTTATATGAGGTGTTAGATATATGCCTGAAAGCTTTTGTCCATTTTGCTGTTAAAACAGGATGAGGTCTTGCAGTTCCTAACTCTGAAAGTTGCTAACGGCTCCATTCCCAGTTGCTCCAAGGGTGGGCCCAAGCCCCAGGACAGGTGGAGCAGAGCCACAGTGCACACACTGCCTGTGCCTTGCCTTCCCTCAGAACATGTGACGTGTCCTTTCTCTATGGCTGAAAATGGTGTGATTTTTAGTGGCGGGAAAATGAGCACAACTACTGCAGACCCTGCTGTGTGAGGTGGTAGTGGGGACCTGCTGGAGACCACACAGGGCATGGGGAGCCAAAACTAGTACTGGTGCTGGTATGGTACAACTGGGAGCAAACTGTCTCCGATCACTTCTGAGTCTGCTTTCTGAGAAAATTAGTTAGTTTACCAAAGGCAAACTGCCAGGAGTGAACTGATATTTTTATAACTTCAGAAAGCATGGGCCTAGGATTGGAAAGAAAACTGAAAAGTTAAGTTACTGGGCACTGCCTAGCCTGGGATCCATCCTGCTGAGGCACATTCTGGCGTGACACAATTAGCAGGATGGATTTAGTGAATAGGTTAACAAAGACAGGAAAAACTGAGTTAAATTGCCTCTCACCATGCTACCTTGGCTGGCCAGAAAATACCCAGCGGTGGTTGAGTTCCTCCATCACTGACCAGCCATAGCATATGGTGATGCTACAAAGACCTCCTGCGAGGACAAGTTTCTTCCAAGCAGGTCTCTGAAATTTCAGGTGTACGATTCAGCACTCCCTGAGTGGTATTAGGTAGTACAGTCATTTCCCATTACCAATCACTTCTCTGTGTAATGCAGTTGAAATGTATATTCAGCATGCTTAATTTAACATGCTACTAATTAGCTGTATTAAACAGCTTTTACTTTACAATTTCATAAGTCTCATGGCTTCCATAAGAAATTATTTTATTTAAATGTCTAATATTAGTATACTGGAAAGAGGTGTTCTTTTATGTACATGGTATAATTACTTTTTATATCAACCTTTTTATATTTCTTTGACACAAATATTTTATCCATTTCCTCAGTACCTTTTACTTTTATAATCTCTATTACAAAACTGATTGAATTCTGTTGCACACCTTGCATTTCCTTTGGGTTTGTAGTTTTGTTTTATAGCAGAGGCTGAAAGAATTGTTTACAGTCTCTCTACTTGCTCTCTGCTTCTTACATTTATTGTAACATATTGTTTATAGTGTTTGGTATGGTTTGATTTGCCTCTCAGTCCACAGAGCCATCCTTTACTTTGAGATGATTTTCTGAGCACTGCTGGGCACCCTTCATTTCAAGAGAAAGTATGAAAAGGACAAGGGTAGGGAACTTGATAGTGTCTTCTGTTATAGGGTCTTCTTGAGATCACTCCTCTCATTTGAAAGCATTAACAAAAGCTCAAAAAATTCTGTGCCAAAAAAGCATTATTATTCTATTTGAATACTCCAGTATTTTGCATAATTGCTGCAATAGTGTACTATTGACAGTGTATTATCAATATGCTTAAATCTACTGGCACATAACAAAAGTAACTGCAAGTTTAAGGATTATTCATGATTGAATATTGTCCTAGATTTCCAACAACCTCTTCCTTTATTCTTTTTCTTAATGAATTTGTGTGTCCATTACGATCACTGACCTACCAGAGCCTAAAGACACATTCCAGAGAACAGAAAATAAACCTGATCAATTATTTTCTGATACTTTTACTTTTTAAATTGTGATTATGACTGCTACTTTATTCTACACACTGAATGAAAAAATCATTTATGCTTATGGAACATATTTCAATGACTGTGTCATATTAAGATTATGTAGTGTGATATTTTGTTTGAATCGAAGTGCTTCTTTTTTTTTACAGAAATGTATCTTCCTGATAGTTTTGATTACATTTAGACATGAAAAAAACTATTTTATTTCAGAGCAATGGAGTGAATCTAAGATGAATGCTGCTCTGCACCTCTTCTCCTGACAAAAGATTGTTTCCATTAAAACCCCCCACATTTCTAGGTATTTTACATCCAGTAGGATATTATTTACATTCATTTCATCAAAGAGATCACATTTGAAGCAGTCAGTACTGTACAGAATAATGATAATTTAGTCTGAAACTCTCACTTGAACTTCACAACAAACAGCGCAAATTTTGCTTGTGTTGAGAACTTAAGCAACCTTCTCAGTTATGTAAAAAATCTTAAAAAGCAAAAATGCAAAGCTAGAGCAGATCCAGTGAAGTTTGCTCTGAACTGCTTTATTTTTGTTAGTTTATTTCTTTTGTTTCAAGGAAAAAGCCTCATGACAAAGAAATAACATCTCAGGAATAAAAGAAAATATCTGGCGATGAGAGGCAGCACAAGCAAGTCTGCGTTTCTGAATTATATTGGTGAAATTGCAATCAATTTCATCCCATAGATGTTGAAAAAAATCCATGTGCTCAGAGGGGCTGGGACAACTACACAAAGATGTAAGTTTTCCCTCTCACATGATCCAGAGCATGAATGTGCAGCATTTTTTTATTATTTTTTTTTTTTAAATCTTCCCCTTCACTATTTTAAAGGTACTGCTAACTTCCTTTTAGAAGGTATCTCTAGTTACTAGGGCAGGTTTTCCTTCTCAGATTATCACTATATGCTAAATCTTACATTTTTCTCTTTTTTTTTTTTTTTTTTTTTTTTAATTCACGTTCACCAGAGTTTTTAAAATATGATCTTGACTCGGACACATTTAGAAGTACATCCTACATAGACTTAAGGCTAGCACATTTCTTTGTTACAATCTCACCTCAAATTATTCCTTAGACTTACTCAGTCTTTTCTCAGTTGTTTGTTTTTTTTTTCTTCCTAAGAAGAAGCCAATGACACCAGTTTACACACATCTGCACAGGGGCTGCATCCCTTTCCTTAGCTTAGTACTTTGCCTTTTGCACAAGGCGATATATGGTATCATATGACTGATGTTTTCTTCCACAAAAACCAAGATACCATAATCACACTCATACTCAGAGACTAACAGATTTGGAGAATAGCTCTCTCATTATTGCTTCTATTTTTTTTTTTTTTTCCCAGTGTTTAATTTTCTTTCTTACTTTTTTCATCTGCTATGAAACCTGAAGCAATATACCATAGCTAAAGTAGCTAGCTGTAAACGTATCTTAGCTTTTTCATGGTTTTTAACCACTGTTTATACCACAGTGGAACAGAAAACACATCCACAGCCTTCTGATTGCATTGAAATTATTATGATTCCTTTCTTATACAGGAATTTATGCTGCTAATACAAATGAAAAAACTGGCTTATAATTCAAAAAGTAAATTCCTAACAGATTCAGAGCATTGATGGGTTTGCCTGCAGGCAAACAGAAATAGTACTTTTAGTCATGCATTCACTTTAAATCTTGACAGCCTAAGCTCTGTTCCTATCACTTATTACATGTGAAATTTCTAGCTTTTATTACTGCATAGCTTGTTGCATTGGATTTAAGAAACAGAATTTGGACTCAGCCTCTTGTTTTCTGTATGAAGATGATGTCTCCTGTAGATATTCTGCTGTATTTATTTGGCTAAAAAGAAAAGGATAATACCTTCAACATATTAAAAAACATCAGAAACAGACACCATGGTATCTTCACTGCATTTGGGTTTTAGTGAAGCAGGCATCATGGAAATAGTATCCAGATTTTCAGGGACTGCTGTTTGGAAACTGCTTTATTAAGTCTTAAAATAAGAACATAGGGCTCATGATACAGAACTGAGATGGGCCTGTCCTGACATTGCAAATGAACTGTGGAATTCTTCATTTTCAGAAATTTAGTAAACCCTTAATGGCTGCAGTAATCAGAGATGCAGGAGAAGGCTGTGCTTCAGAGAACCGCTTAGTGGATTTGCAATTAGGCATTGCTTCTCACATAATGTAACACCTCTAATTATATAGAAGGCTGTAATTCAGTCTAGGAGCTGCTGGTGCTCTGCAAGGGCACCATTTAGGGGGCTTAGAAAGAGCAATAGAAATATGATGCTGGGTTATAGATTTAGTAGTCTGTGAATAAATAAGTAAGGCTGGATAAATGAAAAGCTGTAACTCGTTATATATTTTAAAGTCTTTTGAATAATATCAGAAGAAGAAATTTACAGTTTATTTAATTTAAAAGAAAACGGATTAAGTAATATTACAAACAGGATAGAAGGCTGTATCCAACACAGAGGCACAATAGCTGCATATTAATATGCAGTGAATTATTAACAATTAGATTACTCTGAAAGTTTATTTCTTTGTGAATCCTGTTAGTCTTGGAGCATACTACCTGAAAATATGTTATCCAGTCTGCCAGGACTGATAGATAGTGCTGTTGATGCATAATGTCAAATGGAATTTTTGGATTTAAAGAAATAGGTTACAAATTGCATGCCTTTTTGGTAGGTTATGTTGTTGGTATTCCAAAAACTTCTGGCAAAAGCATTGGCTATTCTACTGAAAAGTAGCAAATGTATCCATAAACACACATGATTTACTATGAGTCCTAAGAAACAAGAAATTTCTAATATTTATTGACATAAAAATGTATGTCCCTTTTTTCAGTCTTGCATGAGTGAGATTATTCTGGGAAACAGCATAACAAACATGAATCTTACATTGGCAAAGAAGTGCCCCTCCTGCAACTGCTTTCAAGTGAAGTGTCATTGAGGGAAAGAGGATATTAAGCCTCTACCCTTGGGATCCTCAAAGGCAATGCCTACATTAACCTTCATCTATCTGGGACTGCAAATAGCCACAGAGTAAAGTAGTATTGATTGTGTGTATTAGATCAGTCAACACTGTTTTGTTCAGCCCACCCTGATGAACCCATTCTAGATGTTTTTAGATCAGTATATATTGACCTGAATGTTCTTACTCTGATTTAGAGCAGAAGAGGGTCAGGTGATATCAGCTTCATGCAAAGAATGATTAAAGCTGTGAGGAAGAGAACTCTTAGGCACACTAAGTGTAGCACTGTATTTTTTTTTCAATTTTTTTTCTTTTGTTAGGAGCATAGGTTTTTGCAAAATTCAGCAATTATTAGCAAATCACAGGAAAAAGTAGATCAAAACTGACAGGAGTTACTTTCATTCTCCAGGATTTGTTTCCTTTGTTTGCTTGAACAAAAGTATCAAATTGAGCATGTTTACAGTTTGGGGAGGGCAGCAGAGTTAAGAGTGTTCTTACCTGAAGGAAAAAGAATCCTTATTCTTGATTCTTGCAAGAATCTCATTTTGAATCTGAGCATGAATTTCTTCATGACAGGAAACATCACATAGATGTGCTGTATGGATTATATACAGTTTAGCTTATCACTTTGGCAACAGGAGAGTTCTCTTGGGTGCTGGGGGAAGAAACTGTGATCCATAACTACGTAAGGTGTTCATATGTAGAGTCTGAATCAATTTCTCTCCAAGCCACAACTTAGTTTTCTTCAGACATGCTACCAGGATTTATGTCAGCTATGAGAATCCATGCCACTGTTTATGTTGTCTTGACAATTTTTGGATTCATAAAGGAAAATACAGTAAAGTGAGGTAGAAAGTACAACCAACTCCTGAAGCTCTATTAGATGAATATGTTAGTATTTTTTAGCTCTATTTCTCTGAAATAATACATTATTATGCAGCCTTTAAATGACTTGGAGCTTTTATGTTTTCCTCTCTTCTTGCTGCCTAAAATTTAGGCCACATATTAATGAGTATTACTGGAAACTACTTCCTTTACCTTTGTTCTCCATGCTACCCTTTCCTACCACAGTCCCAAAACCCTTGCATCCCAAGAGTTGTAACAGTAGTGCATTCAGTATTCAATATGACAAAGTACATTTGTACTGGTATATCAAAACCAGCTTTTACATTTGCTGATTTATGGTTCATCCTAGACTCTTGCTGTTCTGAAAATTAGTATAGGGGAGAGACAGTCTCTAAAGCACTTCCTTGCTGTAGTGAAAACTACCTTTTATTCAGCTTTTCAACTGTCAAACTTCAGAGATAATTCTGAATAGATTATTGGTCACATTATGCTAAGTGATGGTTAAAGGATTATCTACCCAAAGAACACATGGGGTAATAAATCCTAGAGGCCCCTGAAACTCATGCTTATGTCAAGATGTCCATGTTCGCAAATTATGTAAGATATAGATTTTGCTAGGAAACTAGCTATTTTTTTGTCGTATGCTATGTCCATCTGTAAAAAAATTGTATTATAGACTAAGGCAGAAGAAATTAAAAGGGACAAACCTTGCTTTATCTTGGGCTGACTTTGAAAACTCCCATAATATTGCATCAGGTTTTCAGTGCACAGTGCCAGCAGGCTGGGTTAGGTAGCTTGACATCGGGTATGGCCAACAGCATCCTGTGCTAAGTGTTTTCTCAAAACCTTTTCCTGCACAGAGTGCTGTGGCACTACCAAATCATGGGTTTAGGTGCTAAGTGAAACTGGGTGAATAAAATTAACTGCACCAATAATCAGTGATTTTTGCAGGGTTTTAAAATAAATTACATTACATTACTTGACACTTTTTTATTGTCCAAACATATAAAATGCTTAAAAATCATGTGATTTTTATATATATATATATATATGTATATGTGTGTGTATATATATATATATATATACATGCTGAGCCAAATATTCCATTCCTTTCACATCAAACCACTGAAAAGACTAAACACAGCTCCATCTTTCAGCATATTAAATACAGATTAAATGCATGAGTGCAAACCAAACCCAAGGGTAAGCAGAAGCACTCATAGACAGAAAATGATCAAACCATGCTATCTCATGGGACTGGCCATAATTTCAGTTTTCTCCATCATCAGAAATTAGGTTGTGTAAGGTCTGCATCATCTACAGATATGTCGGAAAGTTAATTTCTTCAGAGTGCAACTTTTTCGTCATGGATATGAGGAAAACCTGATGCTTCAAGATGTGTTATAAATTATTCTCAATGTTAAATAATTAACCTTGTCAGAAATCATAAAATATTAGGGAAAAAATATGCAATTTTTGTTAGTCATAATGTTTGATATGTTGTGACACTTTCATAAGAAACTAAATATTTTTTATACATCGATTAAGGATTATGTATAGATCTGCATATAGAGAGTCTGATAGCCAAAGGGATAATCTTATTTAAGTAAACTGTTTAAACCATAGAGTGTTTACTGGTGTAGTAGTTTCCTTATTAAATAAATTCTTCAGTAATCAGTAAGATTTAGTTTTAGTAAATGTAAATATTCCAGTTGTGAACTTTGATTGACTATGATCTGAGAGTAGGAAAGATGAAGCATGTGCTGATTGAAGGACTCTTCTCGATCAGATCTGAAGGAAGATGTTTTCATATGTACCCCAAAACTGGCAGCCTCCTGTTACTCAGCTCTTCCTCTTTTTTTTGCAATACCCAGCCAGTTATTCTTCATTCTATGGATGTATAATTGTTCTCAAATTCTCACTCTACTTTTTTTTTTTTAAATGTCATTACACTGATTTGAGACTAATTCTCCAATTTATCAAACAAATTTTAGATTTTAACTCTGTTCACTGGACTGATTAATAAACAGGTTTTTTGTTAACTATTGTACACGCTATCTTTTTTTGTTGTTTTTCAAAACATTTTTGCAAACTGAAAGTAAATAAGGTATAGTAGTGAATGTTTCTCTTACAAAATGTACTCCTCTTTCTGGCAAAATTCTTTGTGCCTGGCCATGTTGGGGTTAGAGTGTATTTTCCCAGTTTGATTATGAGACTCTCATATCAGGCAGTATCAAAACCTTTAAAAATGAGACTAAGTCTTGCCTATTATCTGTCTCATCTTTTCTCTGCTAAGTCAGTTATCATGTGAAGGAGTAAGCTTGCACTGAGAAATGACATTTTGAGCTTGCAGTACATTAGTTTTCATCCATGGTTTGAGTGATGCATTTTATTTTGTGCTGGAATTTTTATGTTTCAATAAATAACAGTAACACTTAGCTCTATGGAATAGAACTTCCCAGGGCACTGCAAAAAATTATACACAGGATTTGATATTACACAACAGTCATGAAAACAATAGTCTGTGGTTGTTGTTTTTCGAATTAGTGTCATCAATTGCAATGTAAACTGAGAGTGGAGCTTATTAAATTTATTAAGAACAGCTGTAAAAGTTGACATAAACTTGTAAATTATTCTTCCATTCCCTCTGCTTCTGAGACACTTCTGACAGATTAAATCTATACAATTGGTCCTACTGTTTATCTGTTCCATAATATGACAGTGCTTCTTAATAAAACTTGCCAACATTTAAAAAGATATTTATGGAAACTTCAGAAGACAAGCTTCCTCCCTAGTTCTATCTAAAAATGATTACTGACAAAGCTCAGAAAAATTATCTTGGACTAAAATTATTTAAGTCACAGAAACCAAGAAAGAAGGACTACCTAGTGAACACCACCAACTGTTACTTCAGAATCAATACACAGTGGAAGTTCCATGAAATAATATTTATTCTGTAAATTAAGGCATGCTTTTATTAGGCTTGTTTGCATTGTACAAAATATTGGGAGTTAGCAAAATATATAATGCACATGTTTTAAGAAGAAAGAAATTAGTTAATATGTGAGTAATATTGCTTAAAAGTTTCTGAAGGAAGATGTTTTCTAATCACTTCAAATCATGAACTCAACATATAGAGAAAAATGCAACCCTGTTTGATTACTGTGAATGGCAAACTGGTTCAGTTTCTGTCAAGAGGACCCTTAAGTCCTTCTCATAATTTTAAAATTTAATTCATTGGTTAACAGGGTGAGCTATAAATCTGAATATTCTTTGACTACACATATTTCCTGGTAAATATTTGGTTCCTGCTAAATCTTTGTTTCTGAAAGCTGTATAGGGCAAAATGACAGACATACTTGGCAGGTAAATAAGTCAGCCACATCAGTCAGTCAAAATACGCATTTACACCATATTGAAGTTCAAAATGCTTTTTAGTTGGCCTGACTTTCCTATATGGCTTGAATGAAAATGCTTCCAATCCTCTTGAAAACTGCAGTTACTATTTGGGCATTTTATAATCAAACAGAAAATGTGTGATATCAGCTACACATTTAAGTAATCCTTATTGGGAATTCTGATAGGAAAATTGTAACCCAAAATGATGACTCTGCTAAAAAGAATATTGGTTCGTGACCATCACTTTCCCTGATTCAGGGCAGAGAGTTTTATTATGTCAAGTCAGAATGAGAACCCTAACAAATGCCTTAAATTCCACATTTTTTCTTACTAAGTTCTTACAGATGAAATTATGTGACTACCACAAAGTGACCATAAAAGTCATGAATGACCATGAATCAATATGAATGTATTGATTCATAATGAATTACCTTGGAGAATGCTTGGCTAAAATCCATTTGCTTGTGTACAGCATTGATATTGTTAGAAATGTTATCCACTTTGTCCTGTAAATAGTTTTGGGAAGGAGAGGAGAAGATTCTTTAAGAAGAAATTATATGGATTTATGTATCTTGGGTGAGGCCTTAGATACAGAAAAACATGTTCTCTGTAATCTTAATAGGACAATTATGCAAGGAAAGAGTTTACTTTGGCATCTTCCTGTCCTTAAACAATTTGTTTACAATTCAAAGAGGAATTCACATGCCCTTAGTCTAGTCATGTTTCCTTGTACATTCATCTACCCATCTTGAAAAATTTGTTCAGTCCATAACAAAGATGGGACTTAGATTATTTGCATTAATAGGCAAACTTAGAAGCAAAGAAAATAATAAAATGCACAATTGGGTTAATCAGATTGTGCAAAATATCTCTCCAAGACAGGTTGCAAGGGTTGCAAAGTTCCCATACTAAATGGGAAATTTCTAGGGTCCTTATTTTAAACACAGTGTGACAGTACTGTAGCATATCAATGGGTAGAAATTGATTGTCTATGCCTGTTCAGTTTACAAAGACTGATTTTATTTGAGCAATTTACATAGTGTAAACATTCTTTTTACTCCTGCAAAACTTACAGATAGATAAGAAATTCAGGCCTTTCAGAAGTATCTCAGAATCAAAGGAAAACACAACCTCAGTCTGCCACGTGCCTGTCATGCTACTGCTTAGCCTGCCTCCCTGCTATCCAAACTGATATATTGCCTTGGCATACTGACAAACTGAAATTTTCTGATGGGAGAACTATTTCAGGAAACAAAGAAAAAATTCCAGTCTCTCCTGTTTCACTGCAATTCCTGTATAATTAAAACATAATTCAATTTCTTTACTGTCCAACCTGGTATTTCTTGCACACTCAATATATTTTTGAAAAAAAAAAACCAGTTTCTGTTTTAAGATTTTTCCTGGAGGTGTATGACAGCCCTTCTCAAAACTTATCAGGATTACTCTTTTTGCAATATCATATTTAATTATGCAAGAACTCCTCAAAAATCTGAAGAATTCAGTGTACATTGGGTTGATACTCTCAGGCATGAGGGTGCGACTGTTGAAGAAGGTCCTGTGCAGGGCTAAAACTTGGACTCAAAGATCCTTGTGGGTGCCTTCCAACGGAGCATATTCTCTGAATCTGTAAAAAACCTATAATATGCATTGATAAATAAGGTGTTGCAGTTTTAAAACCTTTATATTAATTTGCTATATACTGCATTACCAAATAAAGGGCCAACAGGTAATTGTATTTCTTTACCATGAGGAACACTAAAACTAATTAAAAGTAATGCAGCAAATTATCTAAAACCATTTAGTCTAATAGACTAGAGAGAGGTCAAACCTAGGGCAGCACTATTTAAATCAAATGGAATTCTATCTTGAGAATGGATTTCAAATAGATTTTTAATTGCAGTATTTTGTCCCTGAACATTCTATCACAGACTTTTTGATCACTAGTAAAATCCAACAGAATGTCCTCCATTGGGATAGTGCCAGAACTCTCTTCATTACAAAATTTTTGTATTATGAAGTATATAGATATGTTCTGAGGCCTTCATTCTTTGCTCATCTTGATTATAGTTAATATCTCTAGCCAAACACTGGGTGCTCCCCATCTCTGGTGAATTTCATTAAGCAGAAAAACAGGAAACAAAATAACACTTTGTGCACAGATCCTGCAGGAGAAGGATGAAACCCCCACATGAAGGGCCCTGTCGCTTTATTGCTCACTGGTAGCACTGCCTAAACCCAGAGAATGCCAAATTTTCTGGGGACTGCCCTGGATAAGCATCCCCCTGACCACAAGGATATACAGCTTTGGGCTTCTACTGTGCTTCCAGGTATATGCAAAGCCACCAGTGTTTCCCTGTTCTATTCTTCTAGTTCCATGTGGATCTCAACCTCAGAAAGGAATAAAAAGGTGAGCTATAGTCGTTAGGACAATAGAAAAGTTACTGTTTTCAATATGTTTCCGCTTTTAGATGATGGCAATAACTAAGCTGGTCTATTGGTTTGTGAGTTTTTTGGACAAAATCTTTGCTGAATAATAACTGCAAATGTACTTGGTTTTTCTACAGGCATTCAAGAAAGTTTCCTTCTTAAAACATTTATTGTTTACAGTACCTTTGTTTACAAATAGTCATACAGTTCTATTTCAGATTTTTTTTCTGGGTCTGAATTGGTTTCAGGTTCATAAATGAAACGTTCAGTTTCACATATGATATTTGGTTTTGCTATCTTTGCTTTCTTAGAAACACTTTTCTTAAAGGCTACAAAGAAATCTTAATGACCTGAGGGGTGTTATTTGCTCCTCCTAACACAGTACTCTCAGTGGAAATTATCACTGCTGAACACTTTTGTGTGTCATGTAACCACTCAGAATCACTGAGTTGTAAATATGCTTTAAATATGTTTATAAAGGATCCTAAAATCACATACTAATGGTCTTAGAAAGCAGCTGATATTAGTAAACTCATTGCAGCCAGAACACACTAAAACTTTAAAGGCAGCCGGTTGCAGGTACTAGAGTGGAAATACTGTCTGATAACATAGATGAGGACTCCTACATCCATCCTTATTGGGTGGAAAATACTGAGAGAAGAGGCTTCTGCCAGTGTGTGGGTGGTGCATCTCCTCACAGCAACAGCAGAAACAGCAGAGAGATGGAGAACACTTTTAACAACTGGTTTTAGAACTGGGCATGATTCTGGATCTACCAAACCAGCAGCCTCCAGCTCCAGCGCAGCGCTGATTTTGGCAAGTGTGCCAGAAGTTCTCATAATAATGAAGTGACCATGGCATATGAGCATAGGAGAAAAAAAAAAAAAAAAGTGTTTAATGTTTAAAACCCAAAAAAATTTACATGAAAAATGCAGTAAAAGTTACAAAATATTTCTTGTTCACTCTAGCCATCTCATGTAAATATCTACAGAAGTCACTTTAATCTGTGAAATTTAAAGGACCTAGAAGTGTTACTTTGTAAACGCTTGATTTCTAAACCAATTCTAAAACCTTCTATTACTGTTAAATTGTGTCATTAAGTAAAGTCGATATTGAAAATGGCTGTTTTAAATTCATTGTATAATTTTTCCTAAGTACAAAAAAAATCTGTATTTAAAACTTTTTATTTACTTGACAGACTTGAATCAAAGGAGCCTTTCCTGTCGGTTGGGTAAGTAGGAATATGTATATTTTCATGGATATTGATATAATCAACTATCATACAATATAATTCATGAGATTATGTTGAGCATAAACATCCTGTTTCAACATTACGGTTGTTTACTATATCTGAGCTTAGAGCAAGTTGGATTTAGTCAATAAAGTCAGCAGTCATTTTCCTTCTTAAAAAAATACTATGTTTTGCCTTTATTGACTAAGCAAAACATACTAAAATACACATAGGAGTTAAATTTATCATTTTCACTGGCCTTTCATTCATAAACCATTTCAAATACTGTCTATATCACTTGTCTAAACCAATGAAAAAAAAATTGATAGTTTATTTCAAAATAAAAAATTGTGATACTTCAATAACAGAAAAAAAGTCAAATTTTTGAAATAGAAACAGTCACATTTTAAGCCCAATTATAGATCACTACACTGATTTGCATATTGCAGCAATTGTCACAATAGTGTCATAGCCACTTAAACACTTATATGGTCTCTATATTAAAATGATAATTCAGCATTCAAAAAACTATTTTTAAATGTTACATATTCTAAGAAAGTACCATTCTTTTATAAAATGTAGACTAGTGTTGCTGTAAGATGTACAATATCTGAGGTGAAAGAAATAAGCCTCAGAAGATGAGAAAGCTATCATAATGTTTAAA
>JAWWTY010000077.1:124105435-124116711 GCA_035222235.1 Margarornis squamiger
AAAAAAAAAAAAAAAAAAAAAAAAAAAAAAAAAAAAAAAAAAAAAGAAAAACCCAAAACCAAACAACCTTTCTGAACTCTCTCACACATGGATCCTGTAACCTCTACTCTCAAGGATAAGAAGAGGAGATTGAATCAGCTGCCATGCTGTAGCCAGCTACTTTTATCAAACATTTTGATAACCACACAGACAGATGCCAGAAAGTACTTGCAAGTCCACGCAATTATAATTTTTTCCATTCCATTTTCCATGGAATGAACCTTAAAAATCATCTATTTCCAAACCCACTGCCATGGGCAGGGATGCCGCCCACTAGACCAAGTTGCTGAAAGCTCCCTCCAATCTGGCTTTGAACACTTCCAGGGATGGGGTATGCAGAGCTTTTCTAGACAACCCATTCCAATATCTCACCATTCACACAGTAAAACCCAAATTTAGTCTGTGTCTGTATTGTTACCTTTTAATATGCATTTCCCAGTGATAAACAACGTGAAGTGAAACTTTCTATAATTTCTTACTAACTCTGATGCATAACAGAGCAAGCAGAGCCCTAATCTGCCAGGGACTGTGACCACATGATCTTACGGAAAATTGTTACAGAAAATGGCAATAATGGAAACATAAAGCTCCTCAAACCCTATTTTTTGCAGACATTTTCATGATATCTAAAGTGTTAAAATTGATCAGTATGGAAGAAAAAAATGGATATACAGACCATTGTATAAGAACCATGGTGGCTACTATGTCTTAGTGATGAATGTCTTTCTAAATGAGAGTCATGAATGCATTATTAGTTAATTTTTACGTACATAGAATCATTTTTTGCCAGGGTTGATAGGACTAAAAAGATGTTTGTAAATGTTCTACCCAAACAGGACAAAAAACATTCTCAACTCTAATGTTAGAGCCATTGAATGGGGAATCTTAGGCTCAAATCATAGAACGGTTTGGCTTCGACGGGACCTTCAAGACTTCAAGTCCCTTGCCATGGGCAGGGACACCTTCTACTAGACTAGGCTGCTTAAATATTAGTATTATGTTCCTAACAGACAATAACAATCAGCTAATGAAACTTGCCCATCTGCTGCAAGCAAGTTGTCAAAATGTCAAACTGTGCAACTGTTCCTTGGAGCTTAAAACAGTAATACAAAGGAGTCTCCAGAAGAAATTCTGTAACATCCAATGAGGGCAAGGAAGAAGATGAAGGGAAGATCACATAAAATACATAGTGAACTCTCCAAATGTACTGTGGGGTGGCAGTTTTAGTTTTGGTGCTTTTTTTTTAACATATAGTAGTCAGAGTTTAAAATCATTAGTTTAAAATCAATTATGCTACCAAAATGTTTGTCATGTGATTTACACTATGTGACTACTGTATTTTAAGAAGCTTAGACCAGGCAAAACCTGAAGCCAAAATGTAACCTGATCAAACCCTATACTTGATATGCTCCTCAAAAAATCATGAATAAGGAAGCAAGGATTAATACCCCATATCGTTAGATGCCCTGAGAGTGAATGAGGGAGTCTAACAAGCCCCTAGAATTTGAAGATAACCAGAAAGAAATATACCAGGCAGAGTAAAGCAGGAGAGTATTTTTTGCACTATCTTCCATGTCACGGAAGGCAGGAACAAAATTGGTTGAGGAAACTTGAGAAAGATCCCTCCCAAAGCAAAAAACTTTCCTCAGAAAAGACAGTCACAGCACCTCAGTTCTTGAATTGGCTGAGACACTAGCAAAGCAGGGAAAAGAAACAAATATGGGGATTCCCTAAGGGGAAGAAGGTCTCTTAATAAGTGTCAAATAATTCTTCTTTGTAAATTAGCAAAGATACATAGAAAATATTCATATTCATATTCAAAGTGTTCATATTCACATCATACCTGTGTGACAAGAAATCAGTGGCTCTTCCATATGTCCAAAACTGTATAAGGAAACTGCAATACCAATATCATTACAAGCCACCAGGCTCTCTAGCCACATAGTACAATCAGGTGAATCACCTGGGACAAAAATCCTCTTTCCCTTAACAGAATGAATATAGTGAGAAAATCCAGACATATGTTTAAGAAAAATAAATATATCCGATCTCTTAATTTCAACGTCTTTATTCTAGATTTACATTGAAGTAATTCAGAATGGTGACATCTGAACATCCTTCTGTAAATCAAAAAGTCTTTCCACTGATATTTTAGGAATTCCTTCATTTTGTGACTTTTTGTTCCCTTACAGAAAATAAATCCTCTTTTCTTCACTGTGTATGTAGAAAGTGAATAAACACAATAATGAATAATACTGAAGCATTAGGAATATTTGTCAGAAATCAAGGAAAGTGTAGTCAACATAGTTAGCATTGGTCTAGAGGATACACAACTGGTTGTGTGATGCACAACTGCTCTTTCCACTCTTCTCTGACCAGACTGGAATTGAGTCCAGTTCTGTGCTCAGTTATAGAAGAATCTCCATTGTAGCAGGTGCACTTCCTATATCAATTTACCATAGAAATTATTGCACAGTGGCTCAAGAGTACAAGAATGTTTTCACAGATGAACAGCTTTTGGTATCTTCATTTATATTGTAAATTCATTTGCAAAGCAGACTCTTGGAAAAATCATCATTACATCTTGTCTTCACAAGCCATACTCAGGATATTGTGAGGGGAGTTATTTCTCCCTCATGTCTTCATTTTGCTGGTTTAAACCTTGAGTTGCTCAATCCAAAATAACTAAATTAAATCCATAAATTTAGTGTAAATGAGAACAGAATTAAATTTAACTTAAGCCTTTTGACAGTCTGAAAAGGGGGAAAAAAAGCATGTGATGCAATTTTCTAGAATTTTTTTCTTTTACATAAACTCTGACATCGTCACATCATACTTTATTAATCTTTTGTGAACCGTGCTTTTGTATTTCATTCAGTGCTTCTAAGACAGCTTCTCTGAAGAGTACATAAAGTTTCAGAGATCAGTTTTTATAATCTTAAGTGTTTAGTCTTTCTTCTCCAGTTTTACCACTGCGATTTTAATTTATTTATCTGCTGTTCTGTGAAATGCTGCAGAAACTCTAAACCCATCACTTCTTCCTACACCTGTCCATGACAGTCTGCTGTACTTGTCTCAACCCAAGTTAAATGACACTCCGTCAAGGTATACAATATTACTAACAAATTGGATAATCAATCACATCTGTGTGGTTTGACAGTTGTACCTTGAATTCGCTGAATTTAAAACAGATTTTTAAGAGGCCTGTTATTAAGCACCTATTATTCTTGTACTGAGGAAGACAAAAGTACTGCATGGACATCAAGAATTCACAGACAGACTATACAATTAAAGAACACATTGGGAAATGATTAGGTCACTGGAAAGCTTTTTCATTGCCTTACTATAAAATGTTCCCATGGGAAGCATAAATAATTGGACATTACGTTAAATGACAGAAAAATAATTTTACAACAAGAGGAGAAAGACCAGGGAGACATTAAGTGGATTTATTCACTTTTTTTTATGTACAAAAGCTACTAATTTTTTTCTAAAAAGCATCAGGACATTGATAAGCATAGACTGCACCTGCAGCCACAATAAGTAGTTTTAATTAGGAGTAATTCTAATACTTAGCACTTAGATGTACAGGACATTGTTGGGGTTTAGTTTTGTCTTGAAATCCCTACATCATTTATGCCTGTCTGGCTGCCATAAACAGCTCCAGCCGATCCCCAGAGTCTGAATATTGATCTCAACATCTTTGTTATTTTCTGCTTCACAAGCTTTGCCTAATCCTCTACAGGAAAATGTCTTAGCGACTTAATTACCTGACTGTGTATATGCAACTTCAAACATTTGGCAAGTTTTGTCTAAAATTCAGAGAGTAAATTCCACAGTTTTCGCAAAATTCACTTCACTGGGAAAGTAGTTCTGGGGAGAGATGATGAGGGTAGAGAAGGGACATATCTTAAGACAGAAAAAATACAGCCTAATCATATTGTAAATAAATTCTGCCTAGTGCCTACAGAAAGATATTTTAATGGAAAATGGAGTACTATATGTCAGCTTTTTTATATATACCTGTCTTGCTTAGACAAAATGCATCTCTTCAGATTAGATTTGCCAAAAATTTTTCAGTTTTGCTGAAAAAAATCTCCATTTCCAGTACAACATTCCTTGCTGTACTTTTTAAAACTTACCCCCAGACTTTTCCTCCACTTCCAGAAAAAAATATATCTTGCATTTATTAATTGAATAAATGCAGAGAATTAGAAATAATCACTTTTATTGACTTATGGTTGCAAAATTGCTAGGAAAATTAATCTTTAAATACACAAATTGGAGGTTATATTCAATTGTTTGGCATTTTGGGACAAGTGGTTGGGGATTTTGGTGTTAACATTTTAAAAATACTTATTTACCCCTCATAATTGCATTATGGACATGAATGTAAAATACTTCTCTGCAATTACTTTTCCTCTTCCAGCTCCCTCTTTTTTTCTTGTAAACATACAAGAACATATATGAGAGTAAGTCTGTCAGCATAAAGCAAGTTCTGGAGAATATTTTCTTTCTTGACGGAATATACTGTCTGAACTGGAAAATACTAGTGCCCTTTCACTTCTATCAGCATTCTGATTCTTACCTAAAGTCAAATCATCTTTAAAGGTGGGATTCAGCCCACCAGTTTAATTCATGTCTTTAGGAATGTAGGTAAACATGCACCGAAAACTGCCCTGAAATCTCCACCTTTTTTTTTTCAGTAGTTCATGGAAGTAATTTCCATCTGATTGATTTTCTAACATGGACAGTTGTCATTTTGCAATGCTTATTCTCTAAACCACCTAGTTACCCTCATCCACTTCCTTTTTAACATCATGTCAGTTTAGACTGATTCGCTTTTGCACTCAGCAGGAGCAATTTCTAAAACTCTCTTTACATGACAAGAGAAATGATTTTCCAAGTGACTAGAATACTAGTTTCAACTATTAGGTTGATATGTGCATCCTAAAAAGAGTTTGATTGAAGGAATATTGCTTTTGTATTTAATATTTTTATCCAGGGCTGACAACAGAGAAGCAATTGACAATATAAACGGTGATAGCACCATCAATTGAATTAAGAGACATTATTCCTGGTTTGTCACTATTTATCATTTACAAATACATCTTTGTACCTGTAGGAAGAAAAATAGATATTAGCTAAGGCCAACTTAGATGCAAGACAAAATTCTTGTTGCCATGAAAACAACAAAAGCTATTTCTGCTCTGTTCTGCATTAACTATTCTAAAGTTAGAATAACCCCACTGGAGTCAGTTATCCTCTCTATTGTTTGGAGCTAACTAAATTAAAACAAGATGTGTTAGTTAGTTTATAAAAATCTTTTGTGAGCATAACACACAGAGTTCAAGAAAGATGACACTGCAGTAATGCATTTTCAACATCAGATAAATAAAGACATAATAACATCCACAGGTTTATTTCAAAGATGCAGAAGCATAATATTGTTTTTGCCTGATTGACCCATTTGTAACTGCTGATATGCATAGGAATTTTGAATATGTACAGCATCATAGCTCTGAAAGCAAAGTGTTGTGGAATCCTTTATTCTTCAGGCATACACCGTTTTAAATGAGCATACTGTTAAGTCAAGCTAAAAGGGACAGCTCATACAAGATTGTCTTCATAATACTAGGTCAGAAAAAGGAACAATGACTTCTGCTTAGCAGAAATACACTTTATTGATGAATTTTCTCTGTCTTGTTGTGAACATTACAGTGTCTTTTACTGTCTTCTGCTCTAGTATCAGCATCATGCACACAGTTCTGTTGCTAATATTGTAGAAATGGCATATGTTTGTGGGTAAGTAATCTGCCTATTTACAGTGCCATTAGGAAACCACTGATTCCACCAGTTCACAGGCTCATTTAAACCTTTCTCTGCTTTGGACCTGGGGAGTATTTGGTATTCAACACCATATGACTGATTTCCTGAAGCCTCCATTGCACAGGTTGTTGGGTTACTAAAGAATAACTCCTAAGAGGTTAAGAGCCCTGCAGTCACCTTGATCTGAGTGCCGCTGTCTTAATTCTCTGTTTCTTGTTATACCGCAGCACTACCAAATCTTAAGTCTGTCTCTTGGCATGCAGAAGTATGAACAGTTATGGCTGTAGATGGAAAGTTGTACTGGCTGCTTTCAGACTATAATCTCTTCAGCATGTTTTTACAGATGAAAACATCATCATTCAACTTAAAAAAAAAAAAAAAAAGGAAAAGCCTAGTGAGATCAGTTGGAAAACCAGAGATTTTTATTGTCCTGTGTCAGAAAAACAGGTTCTGTTTTGTATTCTTTTCAGCATTATTGGTTCATAACTTTTTCAGTACACATGCAGAACAACTGCTTCATGGTCAAGAGGAATAGGAACTGCCATTATGAAACTCTAGACCTTATGCTGGGAATGGTCATGATCAGATTGGATGGGGGTATAAGCAATCTGATCTAGTTGAAGATTTCCCTGGTGATGGCAAAGGGGTTGGACTGAATGATCTTTAAGAGTCACTTCCAACCCAAAGTGTTCTATGATTCTCCATATCTCACATGATGTTTTGCATCTGGGGCCAGTTACTGTGAACTCAGCAGTACCGGGGAAGGAAACTTAGCCCCAGAAGCTACTATATGTCACCTTTGTGAAGCCTGTAATTACAGGCTGAATTTCAGAGAGGGGAAAAGAGACCCAGATCATCAGTATAAAGAAGGATCCACATCAAAATTCCCAAAGACTTAAAGCCACCTGACTTAACCTGTCTTATTCCATAAGATTCAACATCTACAGATAAGGTTCTCCAGTATATTCCTCTTCTGTTAGTTTAATAGACAGCATGGAAGAATAAATGCTTTTCATCCATGAACAACACTCAACTTCCATCCACTTTCTTCAAGGTGATTAAGTAATGGGAAAGGGAAAATGGAATTGAGGCCCTTGCTCTGTTGAGAGCTCATAGCAACCCATTCACATGCAGTACTGCTGGATGCTATTCCTGCCTTGAGGATCAAGTAGCTGTTGCAACATTTTTGCTAGGGGTCCCAGGCAAGGGGTCCCTGTGCAGACCCAGCTCTTTCTCACTCCCCACGAATGGCAGTTTCACACAGAAATGCCTTTTGCCAGGGCAGAGAGATCCCAAATGGTCTGTGGGAAATGCAAATTTCCACCTCCTGCTGGAGTCCCCAGTACCCATAACTTGGTAAATGGGACTTAATTAACAGGGATGCCCTTGAATTTGAACCAGCTCTTTTACAATGAACTCAGACTAAAAATATAAGCAAACCAACTACTTTCAGCTTGTAATTGCGCTAGCAGATTGCACTGTTAGAAGCAACAAACACTGGCTTCTTACATCCAGTCATGGGCTCTGGCAGAGAGATGGATAAGGAGGACAAATTGGATAATGTTTGCTACAGATAAAGCTAGGTGTATGCCCATTTCAGAGACTGACTGACATGCAACGTACAAAATACCTGCAGTTACCTCTTATCTTGGTATCAATGGATGCTACTGAATTAAATCATGTGAAAACACAGAGCACCTGAACTTTAAGGTTAGAGGTAACAGCAGAGCTGTTTATACAGCTTCAGCTGTAAAACACTAGAAGAAAACCACTGGTGTTTCTTCAGCTGAAAATTAAAGACACAATAACAGTATGTGTTTCTGAAGCAATTAAATATTTTAAAAGGTAATATGAGCAACCCATAAAAATTTTCAAAAATTCATAGGTTATACAGCCACGTGATAGCCAGGCTTCAAAATTTCCTTCTTCTTATTCCTGCTCTGGTCCCACAGATGAGCATTAGATGATGCATGTTGAAGGTGCCATTCGCAAAGCTGAGGGAACATAAAGAATTGAGTTCAGTTTCAAGACAGAAGTTACCTCAACAGGGAACAGAGCAAAAGAATGAAACTTTTATTGGCTGACTGATGTGAAAACCTTCTCTCAAAAGACAAGTATTATCCAAGAAGTTGGACCAAATTTAAAAAATAATAATAAAAAAGAAAAAAATAAGCTAGACTTTTCAACAATATAAAAGCATTGTGCACAAAGAATGTTGTGTCACAGATTCTCCTCAGTGGCACAATGGCAGACTGAGAGCACAAGGAAGGGAAGGAGATAAACACTTGGTTGCCAAAACAGAGACCATTTCCTGCATTTTCCCTTCCCAAAATCTCCTCTGCTTGCAATGACCCTTATCTGAGGAACCTGTAAGCTTTTCCCAATCTCTCAAGCCTACTGACTTTTTTAAAAGCACACTCAGATCTCTGACTGAGACCTCTCTCCTCCCTTTGACTTATCAATGACACTATTCATGACATTTGTACATGAAAAGTAAGTTTCACACTCTAAAAGCCCACTGAAGGGCCAGCAGTCCTTATGGTGTCCTGTGGGCCAGAGCTGAGTTACTACAGAAAAATAGAGTTGTCCTTCAGCCTTACTCTATCTGATGCAAAGTGAATTATTCTTCATCAACTTCATGGTCTTCAACCTTGAAAAAGTGAGTTTGTCTGGTCTTCATGCAAATTAAATTAATGTCACCCCCAGGTGAAAGGTTTCATGTGACAGGGCTTTTTAATTTAATTTTTTTTCTTCAAATTGTCTGTTATCTTCTACTTAAAAACACACATTGAATATTAAGTATGGGCTTACTGCAGCTATTAATCATTCAGCTAGATAAAACCACCAGGAAGCTTGAATAGCTGTAAATAAAATAATAGCTTTGCTACCTACTACCTCTTTGCTTCATGCAGACTGGATACAGAGTGAAAGACAAAACAAGAGCTGTCACATAATTTAGGAAATATTTTGCCAGTTTTGCGTTAAGGTAAGATACAAAAACATGATCCTATACATGGTCTATTATTACTTAATGACATTTTGCATCCTTTGCTAAGCACAGCTTACTTGCTGCTGGGTTCTAGCCTCTCAGGGCTGTTTTATTTAGTAAGCGTTTCACATAAAATGCATATAGGGCTTTCTTTTCTCAAATAAATAACTAAAAGGACCACAGTCAGCTTTCTCACTTGACGAGTCTCACGATCTTCAACTACAGTATATTATGCATGCAGTCAATACAACTTACCCTATCACTTGCAATTGGGCACTTATATCTGAAGCAGATGTAGCAGAGGTAGAACTTGCACCCTGACCTACTTTGATATAATTCTTTACACATTCTTAAAGTTAGGTACATAAAAATATTGAAGACAATTCAGTCAGTGTTCAAGAGCAGAAATTATCCATGAGTCCATTCCCTGTGAAGACAAACTTCTTTAATATGTAGCTACTATCATTCAGGTGTCTATGTTGGTGTCAAGAAGGCTGGAACCAGATGATCTTTAAGGCCCCTTCCAACCTAAACCACTATCATTCTATGATCCGCCTTTATTTTCAGGGAGTGCTTTCTTCTGTGCTTTGCCCTTTCTAATCTCTCCTTTCTACCATTTTTCTTTCACATTTAAAGCTTCTCCATGATACTTTCTTCATTCTTCTCAGTTTTACTATTCATAATTGTTCTTCTCAGGCCAGTGAGAAACTTAGGGTTTGTGTTACTAGACAGAGTAACAAACCTTTGTGACTTTTCCATGCAGAGCATTAGTTCGTTGGTTTGTTGGTTTTGTTTTGGTTTGGTTTGCTTTTGTTGATGTGTGAGATAGATAAAACTTCATTGCTATTTCTTCACCATAAAGGTAGAAAGTTGCTAATGGAATGGAAAATCAGGAAGATCAATCTAAGATTGACTTTGTGAGTCACAGCTCAAAAATAGTTTTCTCCTGGACCTTTTCAATTTCCTATCTGTTTGTTTCCCTTGATGGTGCCTGTCTTTTCCTAGATTCCTATGTATATTTCTTCCTGAACCTGAGAGGAAATGCATCTCTGTAACACTATTGCTTGCAGCATTCATTTTCATAACTTTTTGCCTTTTCTATTTACAATGAAAATAGATTTGGTGGACTCAAGGACCAGCAAGCAGTCCAACAATTTTCATGGTTCTCCTAAATCAAAGTGATTGTCCTAGCTCACCTACTCACTCATTTACCAATCTTTCATCTATTTAACTGTCATCCTACTCCACTGATTAGGCTATGTTAGCCCAGAAAAGAAGACAGTGTCAGTATTGGAATGCTAACTTCATTTGATCACTCAGAGAATTACACTGTAATGGTCCTCTAATTACAGAGCTGTCATGCTGTATTTAATCCTTTCTGTATGTGCTCTCAACTGTTTACACTGCTCTCCATGCCCCAGACTTCACATTTCCAAATATACCGCAGTGATTGCTGACAACAGCATTGACAAACATAATAGACAGTGTATGGTTGTGCAAAAGAAGTGGAAGGACTTTGAAGAAGAGATTGAAATTTGAGAGTAAGCCAATATTACCACAGAAGTTTTAATCAATGTGTATTTTTCTATGAATCAGTTCATTCTTGTTTTTCTGCTTTTTTCCACAGTGGTTATGTCTTTGATTATGATTACTACAGAGATGATTTCTACAATCGGTATGTGTGGCTATATTTTTGTATGTCCTACACCATTTCTACTGTTTGTTTATAATGTAATCCCATCATTTCATTAAACAGATCAGTTGTGATTTTACGTATTATTCATGTCATTATTTCCATTGTGTATCAGAAGACTAAATATATCAAAACCAGAGACGATTAACACCACCAAATGTGTGCTTATTAAACAGCTCTTTTAATTTTATTATTCTATGAGAGCTTTGGGGGCATTTGCTGTGCTGAAGAGTTTAATGATAGTTTAACTGCTGAGTGTTTATTCCTATAGAGTTCTTCTAGGCTTACCTACACATAGCAACCGTAAAATTCTTCAATATGACATTCATGTCTTTGTCTTTTCATCCATGTTTATGAAAAGATATAGAATATCTGCTGAAGAATGTTCCAGGAACATTTAAAAGTCTAGAAGAACCTTGAGGGATGCAAAAGCACAAGTTGAACAGCAGATGTGTTACTATAGGAGGAAAACAATTTGGATACCTGAGCAACTGGGGATTCTGCCTTGAGTACATGCACAAAGCCTTGCTCAGCACTATGAAAATTTATTAATTCAGATGTTGCAGAATCCCCACAACACAGGGATAGCATGAATGATCACAGATAACCAACTGAAAGAGAGCTGTTAAATAGTATTGTTGCTGTAAGAAAGGGGGAAAAAAAACTTCCAAGACAACTTTATGTGGGTAAAGTAGAGAAGAGTTCTTTTACTTATAGAATTTTGGG
>JAWWTY010000077.1:124116811-124181394 GCA_035222235.1 Margarornis squamiger
CCCAGGCATGGTGTTCCAGCTATTATCTGACCCTTAAGACAGCTAGCACAGGGTTAGAGGTTGCTAGCTGCTCTATAAGTGAGAAACTACCTAGAAATATAAAAATCTTCAAATTCATGAAAACCCTAAGACATCAGTATATACTGAAAAAGCTGCTAAATCGCATACCTTCCCAATTAAGCCTGGATTTATTAGTACAGATAAGTTTTTTGTTTAAGGTTTTAATTTTTAAGATTTTAAGAAACTAACACTTAAATAGAAAATAGTTAATAAAGAACCAATGTAGAGTTATTTTAGGTAAAAGTCATGTATACTTCTAACGCAATAAGAACCTTGTATTTTCGCTTGCTGAGATTTTTCTAAATTTTAGATTAGGGATATAGTGTTGGCAAGTAAAGATGGAGAGATGAACATAACTTTTGCAAGTAGGTAGGATGTATCTCTTCAAACTAGCAAGTAACCAATCAGCATTTAACATTCAAGGCTGGGAAGCAATTCATCCAAGATGAAAAGGATACACCACACAAAGGATTTTTATTAACTAGAAACAAAAGACATATAGCGAGAAGGTGTGGAAAGGCAGGATTTAATAAGAATGTGTAATGACTTTTGAAAATACAAGATTTTTGCTTTCGTAATTTCACTGGAAGTAGTTATGGAGGATTACCACCAGTACTTCTCTAGTGCTGAATAAAAAGGAATGTGATCAGCTTCGATGCTGAGTGAATTTCTTTGAATCACAACTCATGATCCATCAGTGCTGTGTCTCTGCCTTACAGCAGCTTGGTTTAGCACAGGCCAAGTGAGTCAGAGGGGAATAAAGCATTGCTCCATCAATCTCTTTTAATCTGAGATTTCTTTTATGTAAAGCAATGGACAGTAGGAAGGGAACAGTTTACACTCAGAACTTAAGATAGTACTTGTTATATAGCTTTCAGCTTAGGAACATGGTAGGAAAAATGTAGAAAAGATATTTTTCAAGTTTGTTTTTTCCGGGGATTGATTCAATTTGAGCTACTACTTTTAGTTTTACATGTCAATCACCATGCTCCCTTTGTGCAAAGCTAAAAGTAGTGAGACATAAACATATGGAGTAAAAGACATCAATGCAGTTTAATTCTGCTCAGTCCAGACTTTACAGTAGGACTAGCTCGTCCTGTAAAAAGTTACCTTCCATAGGCTTTTATTTAATTTTAGTTACTGCTCTGAATTTCATCAGTGGAAATGTGTGTTTTTAAATAGAGCAGTGTTTCTTATTTATGCCACATGAATATTAAAGTTATATTTCTTTAGTTTTTTCCCTAATTCTATGTTATGGGTAGAGAAAAATGACCAACTATAATGGTTACACTTTCACAACAAAAGAAATATTTACGGATTGTTTCTGTGAAACCTGGTGGTCTATCTTGGTGAATGGGTTGTTATGGAAAACCACTGAGAGTGAAATGTATCCATAAATCAATTCAATAGTGTACTTTTCTAATTTAGAAACCTCTCAGCATTAAGACAGCAGAACCTTTATGGTAGAAAACATACATATGAGGTTGGCCTCACGAGGTTGGACATGCTGATCTTCTGACAGTAAGAACCATAAGAGGTTAACAGTCTCTGTCAAATACAAGTTAATGGAAGGGGAAGATTAAAAGCTCTTTATAGTACTCATAGAAAAGAAAATCCTATAGAGAATTCAATGTATCAACTATCGACATGCCTATAGGAAATATAAATTTAGATTTATAGACATAATTCTTTGAATTTTTGAGGTTCTGAACTTCCTGAATTTCTGTATTTTACCTCAAGCCACAAATCTTGTTTTCCAATATTCATTGATTTCCCAACCTCCCTGAAGGGAGAATGTTTCTATCTTACCTTGACTAAAGCAGTGGTGGGGTCAGAAAAGGGTGACAAGAATGGTTAGTGCTCTAAAATAAATTGCTATGAAGACAGATTCACAAGATTGGGACTGTACATTTTAGAAGAGTGGCTGAAAGAATAGGCACAACTATGTGCATATTAGTGATTATTGGGGCAAGGAATTGCTTTAGAACTGAGCATTTCTGTTTATCATTTCTCATATTACAAGCACAAGGAAAACAGGCAGGGTACTTCAAAACTGATAAATGGAAGCATTCTTTTCTAAAAGAAAGCATATTATTGAAATATATAGAACTTGGTAAAACAAAATGGCAAGCCCAAATTCTCCATAATTTCAAAAATAAATGTAGCAATAGATAGAGAACAGTCAGTTAGAAACAGTTCTTATATATATTTGAAGGAGAGGAAGCATAGTTTCATATTTCCAAAACATGAAATATTAGAAGCTAGAAAAAAATCACTTTTGGAGGAATAATCACCTAATGAACTTTTGTGTGATAGCTTACAGTTCTTCTGAAACAGTTTTTCGAGTAATATCAAACAGGAGATTGTGACCCACCTGCAGATCATCCAACATAAGTGATGAGTGACAATAAACACTAATATTTACTTTAAAAGTAAAAGAAAATATTTTAGTGTTCATCTTAATACACAATTACTTAGTTATGCTCACAATGGCTAGAAACTGCTTATTTCTGAGAATATTTGAGGCCATGGAGTTCGTGTTCAGTGGGGGTGACAGGACCTCTGTAACACATTTTGTAGACTGCTGTGGAAAAGGAGGGAGATGATTACATTTTCTGCAGAATTACAGTACAGACACAAGTAAGGAACTTGGGGTTTAAATACTAGGTGTTTACTTGACAGAAAATGGGTTAGAAGATTTTAGTTTGATTCTACTTCTTGTTCAGCACACTATTAGATGTTGTGATGGATGAATTACTGCTTCTTGTGTGCCTGTTTTCAAGTCTGTACCTGTCTGCCCAGGTGGGTGACAGTAGTCAAGACTGTGAAAATTAAACATGCAGCTATAAATTTCCATAATCACTAGTTGCAAGCAAATTTGAGAATATTTGATAAGAATGTTGCTTATCCCTCTGCTTCAGACCCTGAACTGAAAATCTTAATTTTCTGAACTTTCTTATCCTGATCTTTCATATTCAGAACTCATAGCTTTTATGTTCTAAATGTATCTGTAGGTTTTGATTACATTTTCTACTGCCTTTATTTTCTTCTACACAGGCTAATTACCTGCTATTGGTAACCGTATTTTTTGGTTTGGGCTATTCTGTTTGGGAACAAAAGCTCATTTTTGTTGTAGAGGATCTTTCATTGACTGGTGGTAAATCTCTGAATATATACCTGCTAGGGGTTTTGATTTAAACAACACTTTTTCTTTTTTCTTTTTAATTAAGTGTGCTTGGGTGTTTACTTGTGTCTACACTGATTTGTTCTTCAATAACGAGAACATATTCAATGACTTGCTATTTTACAAACCGCAAGATATTTTTTTTATGGTGATGGTTGTCTGCAGAAAAGTTCTTTTTTATTTTTTACATCTTTAAGGATAGCAGATAGAAAACTAGAATTTAAGTCATGCATGTAATAAAGGAGCTGAAATGTCACAACAAAATGTACTACTGTTGGTTGTGTGCAATGAAATGATGTGGACCTGTGGAAAGCGGGTTAAGGATTTTCCATGCTGCAAATAACAGAGTCCCATAATGCATCCTTCATTTAAATCATGCCAAAAAATCTGAGCTATGCACTGGTCTGTGACTGAACTCTGAACAAGGCACTTAATGTGCATAGGTCCTTGAAATGTAATTTGACTGTGATATAAAGTGATTAAGGTTTCAAAGGGTAATTTTCTCAAAGAAAACATGAAAATTTAGCTGACAGGGCTCCCATGACATGAAATCACAGAAGGTTTTATGGAGTCCAGCTGACTTAATCTTTTCTAGGTTGTTTGATTACCATGGCCGTGTCCCTCCACCGCCCCGTGCAGTGATTCCACTGAAACGTCCTCGAGTGGCTGTGACAACAACCCGTAGAGGAAAAGGGGTTTTCTCCATGAAAGGAGCATCACGATCCACCTCAAGTGGGGCCTCTTCCTCAGGATCAAAATGTGAGTTGCTCATATCAGTTGTATGTTATTGAAACAATGATCCTAGCAATTTCTGCAAGCGGACAGCTTCCACTATATGGGTCTGTTGCAGTCATTTGCTACCCTCACTCTCTAGCTTGAAAAATGGTTTGGTTACAAAAGCTTCCAGGCCTTTTCTGCAAGTCAAGGAGCACATTCATGACACTTTTGAAGGAAATTCTTTCAACAACATTTGAAACCTTCCTTGACCTCAGAAGAAGCCTGTTTAAAATCTTCTATCATCCTGACTGCTTATACACCATAAGGTCTTGTGAACAGCTGGTAATGCAGCAAAGTTAATAATCTTGCTATAGACAGAGCACATTGACTTCTCTGGAAATTTGAGGGCTGTATGCAAGCTGATGAGGGGTGGGCTGGGAGGGCCAGGGGAGGTTGGGTTATGTGTTCTTTTTTTGCCAGATTCCTTTGAGGATAGAAAGAGGCAAAGTGTCTTTGCCTGTTTTAAAGGGAATTCAAAACAGGATTGGCAATTTAGGGTTATTCAACCCTTCTTTAGTGAGTTGGCCTTAGAAGAGCTGACGAACGATAGGCATTCCCTTCTGAAAGCTCATCAAGCTCCCCATTCCATAGTATGTCCTGGGAACTTCATCTTCCTCTTCGTGCATCTTTCAGCACCCACCCGTCTTCCCCTGCCCCTTATGTGGAGTGATACTGTCCTTGGAAGCGTCACTGGAAGAGGAAGAGAAAGATCAGGTAGGGATCAGAAAGCAGAAAGAATGGAAGGACTTCAATAAGATTTTTGCAGTACTGGAGTGGCCAACAAAACATCATGCTGTCTTACATACGACCGTGAAATAAGTGACATCTTACTGCCAGAGGAGTTAATTATGGCATCAGCAGGACCCAGTTACAGATTCTGCTTGAATAACATATCCAAATCTCACACACTAGCATCTAACAAAGAAGATGGACCTCTAGGCAGCCCACTAGGATCCATTCTTAATTCTATTGTATAACCTGATGATAACAGAGACCTTGAAGGAAAACACATAATAAACATGAAAGTGACTGAAAGAATGGACAAGTGGTAAACAGAGCTAAAGATAATGTTGTACACTGAGGAACAAGAGCTCAAGCCATCTTTGGATAACATTCTGAGAAAGAGGTTCTGTTGTCTGTACAGTTCAACTACTCACAAGTCTCCAGTGAATGAATGGCTAGATGTGCATTACTAATAATGAAAGTTTTGACACCTAGCACACAGGAAAACACCTAAATTTAGATGTCATGTTATGAAGCTCACTCAGACTGTGAGAAGATGTCTGGGAGTAGCAACACTACCTTTGTTCTCTGGAGGATGAGCGTGAGTCTGGACATGTTCATACACATCTTGAAGTAGTCCACTTGTCCATAAATACTTTTTGCCTTTGCTCAATTCCTTAAGTGAAGAATTATGTTTTCTTCTATTAATTTAATAGAAGGCATGCTGCTCTAGATCTCCAATTTAGAACACACAGAATTTATATTATTTTGCACTGTGTCAGGACTTAGGTAATGCATATTATAGGATTCAGCTCTGGTCCAAGTGCCCATAGTCACTTGCTATAAGACTTCCAAAACACTATCTGCATAACATGGCAAGGGCTGCAGAACTTATAAATTATTCAATGGAAGCGCAATCAGGAGTGTCCAGGTTCTAACAGCCAGTGCTATGCCCCGGTGAAAGTATCCTTCAATGTATTCAGGTGCAATCTGAATTCTAAAAATGTCAGTCTTAGAGCTCCAGGTGTCAAGATCATCCTTGGATCCAGCTCTTTAACACTGAAGAAAGAGCTGCAAGTTGCATAACTCAAAAGATGGATGGGCATTTTGACCTTTCTTGGTTTTCTACCCTTAGTCCTTTACAATGGCAATTGGAATATAACTGCAGAAACTCTTTATTGTGATTTAATAAATTGCACAAAAAATTCTTTCTGCATGCAGCATATCTTTAAAAGGAGTCAGGCACACAGTATACAATTTTCATGCTTAATTTTCTCATAGAATTACTTCCCTTTTTGTCAAGTTCAGCCAACCCATCATAAAGGTAGAAACATGATTTTATTGACTTGGACAGGAATGTAATCAGCTTATTTTAAGACCTTTATCAGAGAAATAATGGAGCCATCCCCTTAGGGGCTTCAATTTGGAAAGTAGCAAATGTATGTTGTGGCTTCCTTTACCATTTTCTTGGAGATGTTGGTTACATTGAATTGTGGGATGAACCAATTTAATATTTTGTTGCCCCTCACTCTATAGTGCTAATCTGGACCTCTTGAACTAATGCAGTGTTAATTTTAATGGTAATTTATTGTTAGTTAAATAAAAAATTTCTACAATAAGGAGAAACATAGTTTGTGGGAAGGAAGTCATTTTGAGTTTTCATCAAATGAAAGCCATAAAACAACTTAATTGCAAGCTCAGAATTAACAATGTCAAAATGGTATTGCCTATGCTTGAAAGATTTCACCCTCAAATAGCAAAACTCTCATGAGATCAATCCCCTAACACATTTTTCAGATGTAAGCAGAAACCTCATAGACATAACTATTCTCATAGGTGTTCTCCACACTCAGACTGGATCCAGAAAATTAATCCATACATGTAACATGAAAGGTTAGAACATAGGAGATCCTTCGGTGAAATTACTAGAATTAAAAGGATTCACTTCTGAAAACTAGCAATCCAAAGGCAGAATTTTGTTGTGGCACAGGGCAAAGATGTTACAAAAATACCAAAAATGCCTTGCTCATTGATGAGTGCATCCACAAAAATAAGGTCTGCCAGTGCAGCATATTTTTTTTTCTCCAAAAAGTCACAATATGTGTTCTAAGTTTGCTTCCAGAACACAATTCATTATAGAACACAATATTCATTAGGAATATTTGATTTCTTTCCGAAGTCAATAATTTTTCAAAGAACAGTTGACAAGATTTTGTTTTCTTTTTAACTCCAAAGACTTGAAAAAAAAAAATAAAAATCAGCATTTCCAAATTACCAGAAGTAATGCACAAAATTAAACATGTTGGTGTGTAAAGTACACATAGTAGTTCTTCATGTTAATGGTATGAAGCAGCACATTCAGACTTGATTGCTATGTAGAACTGGGAAAAACTTACTCTTTCTGACAAGGTAGAAATTGAGGCTCTCAGAGTATGCACTTTCATTTTACACATCTTAAATCAGGATGAAAATACTAATCAAATCTTTTATATCCTGTGTGCTTGAGATTAAGGAGTAGACACTTAAGATGTTACAATATGTACTGAATTATGTCTTTAATGAATTCATTTTGACTCGTATAGTTTATACTTAGCTTCATCAGGTAACTCATTTTTCAGTGATAACTACAGCAATAAAATATGATAAAATATTTTATATTAAACATGAAGGGCTTAGATAAAAATACATGACACTTCTTTCCAAAGAAATCTGAATCATGCTTTGTGGATGAATCAGTTTGTATTTATGGCATGAAATGTTTCACAAATATAGCTGTAGTTCAACAGGAACACTTTAATTTATAGAAATGTGATTGACCTTAATATTACATTTCTTGTTTCAACCTGGGTATAGCTTTTCTCCTTTGGTGTTAGGTGCACCAACAAAAGATGCATTCTAGAAGGCCCCAAAGGGCTGGAAAGGGTCACTAACTCAAATTCCTTACTCTTGCAAGTAGCTGCATCATCTAATCCTTTAAGCTGCATCTTAAAGGTAGTTAGTGTTTGTGTTTTTCCTGTCTCTGTTTCTTCTAATTTCCAGCTTAGTTCATTTCTCCTTCATTCATGATCATTGTTGTGCCAACACTGTGTTAGCAGAAAAGTTTTATTCTTCTTTATCTTCTTTTGTCTCAGGCAAACAAGCAAAATGCTTCTGTCACAGTATGGGCTTTCTATTTCCATGGTCATCCTCACAGGCCTTCTCAACACATAACTGTTAGAATTCAGGGGTTCAACCTGTACTCACCTTATACTCCCTAAATAAAGACATTACACCTCTTCATCTTTAGCAATACATCATTTGGCAAGTCCTAGCACTGCATTTTCCTTCTCATGGCTGCATTATAGTGGTAGTCTATTGTGAACCCAAGGATAATTCTGTTGCTGCCTTTTTCTGCTGCTGAGCCTTCATGTTAGGAGTAGAAGTTCTGCTGTTAATCAAGTGTAGGATTTTTTTTTCAGTGTAATTGCATTTCATAATTTTTTCTAATGCAGCATTCCTTAAAATGACCTGATCTCTCCATTCATTCTAGCTCACTCTGAATAGATGACACCTTTCAATTTTATGTAATCAGCAAATTTCACCGGTTTATTTACTTTTTTTCATCAAAGTTGTTAAGGTATTTAGCCATTTTGGTGCCAGTGTTTGGTGAATTTCATTACTAATTTCTTTCCCTTTCAATATGTGCATTTCTGTCATCTGTTGGTCTTTACTTATCTGTGAATAGGGGAAAAAAAACACAAACAGTTAGCTACCTTATTTTCCTCTTCTATTACTCAAAAGCAGATGAACAGATACTTTGGATGCTTGCAGGTCTCATGTTGTGTTTACCAACGCTTTATTTCTTGCCTGAGATCAATTAAAAAAAAACAAAAACAAACAAACAAACCAAAAAAAGAAAAACAAACAAAAAAAACAACAAACAAACACAAAAAAAACCCACAAAATTTTCAAACAGAAAAAAACCCTCATGATGTTTTAAAGGAGAATTTATATGCTCAAAGCAGAACACCTGGAGTACAGTATTTATAATGTCTACATTTTGTCTTTGTCATAAAACCGCTTGAAAAGACTGAAGTTCTTCCAAAGCCAGTTAGTACTGAATCACACAATCAAAGGATGGTTAACCTTGGAAAGGACATCTGGAGCCACTCTGTTGTGAGTGCCCAGCAAAGCAAGTTTCCTAGGACTGTGTTTGACCATCCCCACAGTGGGGGGTGTGGGGGTGGGAAACCATTTTCATGTCAGATGGAATTTCACATGCTTTGATTTGTGCCAAAGGTCTTTGTCATATCAGTGGGGAGTACTGAGAAGTGTCTGGCTTTGGCTTTGTCTTCTTCATTCCCTCTTGTACTGGGCAGCCCAGAACTGGATACAATACTCCAGAAGTGGACTCACAAGTGCTGATTACAGGGGTGTAGTGGGTTTGACTGGGGTGGTGTGTGTGTTTGTGTTGGAAGCAGTGTTGATAACACAGGAATGTTTCAGTTACTGCTAAGCTTACAGAATCAAGGACTTTTTGGCTTCAGAGCAGGTTGGGAGGGGAGACACCTGGGACAGCTGACTCCAAATGTCGAAAGGGCTATTGTATACCATGGTATCATGCTCAGCAATAAATTCGGGAGAAGTTTGGCCCGGGCTTGCTCAGGCATTGGCTGGTCATCAGTCAGTTTGTGTTTTTGTTTACATCCCTTTTATTCCTTGGGCTTTATTTGTCCCTCTGTTATTTTCTTTTCATTATTATTGTTGTTATTCTATTATTATTATTGTTGTTGTTGTTATTGGGGGGTGTGGGAGTGTTCAATTAATAAATTGTTCTTATCTCAACCCACAAGTTTTCTCAGTTTTACCCTTCATGTTTTCTTCCCCCATTCTGCTGGGGCTTGGAGGGGAGTGAGCAACTGTGTGTTGCTTAGTTCCTGACTGCAGTTAAACCATAACAAGAGAAAAGATCACCCCTCAATCTTCTTGCAAAACAGCAAAACATCTCCCTAATGCAGCCCAGGATATAGAGCCTTCTTTGTGTATTACTGGCTCTACACACTCAACTTGTTTTTCATCACAGTCCTTCATAATTTGTAATTGCTGTTTATTACAGAAACATCCACTACAATATAACTGAGAGTGGAATTTCTCTAGGAGAATGATTTTGAAGTATTGTAAAATTCTCTGAAAGTCAAAATAATAGATAAATAATTACACCATCACTATGTTGGAAACAGGGCAAAAATTTGGAACTTATTCAGATTTGTTGAAAATTGTTTGCCTTTTTTCTTTCAGTCCTTTCTAGTGTTAACTTGAAGTGATTGACTGTATGATCACAGAATCACAGAATTATCTAGGTTGGAAAAGACCTCCAAGATCACTGAGTCCAACTTTTGACCAAGTAGCTTGTCAACTACTCCATAGCACTAAGCGCCACATTCAGTGGTTTCTTGAATACCTTTAGGGATGGTGTCTCCACAGCCTTCCTGGAGAGTGTATTCCAATGTTCAAATTGTTCTTTCTGTGAAGAAATTGCTCCTTTTGTCCAATCCAAACCTGCCCTGTCACAGCTTGGGCAATGCCCTCTTGCCCTGTCACTTGTTACCTGGGAGAAGAAATCAAGTTCCAGCCTGCTACAGCCTCCTTTCAGGAAGTTGTAGAGAGCAACAAGATTTCTCCTCAGCCTTCTTTTCTCCAGGGTAAACAACCCCAGCTCTCTCAGCCACTCCTCATATGACTTACTCTCCAGACCCTTCACCATCTTCATTGCTTTAGTTGTCCTTCTCTGGACTTGCTCTAGCATCCCAATGTCTTTCTTACAGTGAAGGCCCCAGAACTGGACAGAGGATTCAAGGTGCGACCTCACCAGGGTCAAGTATAATGGCACAGTCACTGCCCTGGTCCTGCTGGCCACACTATTTCTGACACAAGCCAGGATGCCACTGGCCTTCTTGGCCACCTGGGCACACTGCTGGCTCATGTTCAGCCAGCTGTTGACCAGCAGCCCCACATCCTTTTCCACTGGGCTTTGTTCTTTGAATCCTCATTGTTGTACCCATGTTCCCTCTGGTGCTGTCTTCTTCTCAGCCTGGTTTTTCCAGAGACACCACAGAGAAGCCCCTGTGCAGCAGAAGGTTTGACCCTATGTATATGCCTGTTTCCTTACCAAACTCAGAAGTGCAACTGTCTTCTGCTTTGCTTAGTAGGCTGGAAATAAATGCCATTAGGTCCTTGCAGTGTCACTTCTGAGTTTTGACCTTTTAGGCTTGGCCAGCCTGCAGTTTGCCAGTCAAGGGACCATCTCTAAGACAACAGCTTGGTCGCATAGAATGTGTTGCCAGCTGGCTTCATAGTGGGTTGCTGCGAACACTTAGCATTTCCCCTTGGACCAATTCACACCACTTCACTATGGAATCTGTGCTACCTTGCTACTCCAACATGGACCAGCCACTGCCCCTGGGGAAGCAGTAACCTTCTAAATATACAGTTGTCAGAATCTTAACATTTTCTTTTGGATCTGTGGGATTGGACAGTGACCCGTTATTTCTCTAAGAACATTTTAAGGCCTTGCTCTATAAATACACAAAATAATTCCATCAAATACTGTGTAGCATATAAAAGTCTAGCACAAAGTCTAGTTTTATGCTTTTTTCTCTAAGTCCTACAGTTCATTCAATATGAGATCAGAGGTTTCAGCCTATTTGAGATAATGCAATTTCTCAATATGAGCACATGATTAAACAAGTGCTTTACTACATGTAGCAACCTACTGACTTTAGCTGATATGTTATGACTGTAATGTACATGGCCCAGACTCTAAGACAAAAAGCTTTGGTTTCAACTACAGTCAATATGCTAGAAGTTTGGTATAAGGCTGATTTGAAGCGAACACATACTCATGTACTAGCATTGAAGAAGGCAATAACTTGTCTGCACACTTCAACATCACATTGCCTGCCCAATACAAGTTACACGAGAGACCATGATGAGATACATGCCCAAAAATCAATGAACAGGTCTGATATAGCAAGATGCAGCCAGGAGACCCTTTTGACAGAAAGGAAACCTGCCCTTCTTGACAGCAGAACATCCCTTTTCCAGGACTCAAAAAGGGCCCTCCTATTGTGTATATAGATGCTCTGGATACACACACCAAAGTCAAGGCACATCCTCCTACAGCAATGGTAAGGATGCATGAGTAACACAGTTCAGTGCTCTTCAATTGCCAGTCCCTCACAATGATGGTCCATTTCTTCCTACAAGAGTTGCAAGAGTGACAGCTCTGTTAGCTACTCTTGCCCTTTAGAAATTACTTTATTCTCCCATGCTAGCACAGGATTCCCATTTTCTCCTCTTGAACTTTTCCACATGATATCCTAGCACTAACAGTTCAAGTGAATCTGATTGGACTGCTTTCTGACATAAAAACACGTCCTGATAATGCCATAATAATGAGGTAATTTATGAGGACTGCAGTGCTGTTTCTTTTGAAACCAAAACACCTCCAAAGCAGTTACTCTTTCTTGCATTAGACAATGGGGGTGCAACAATGAACAAAAATGAAGAGTAATGCAAGGCAACAAAGATTTGGAAACTTTAGCTATTAATTTATAGGTGCTGCCTTCATGTCCTTGGATGTGCTCATAAAATTAAATATTTTCATATATTATCCATAGCTGGAAAAAGTACAAGAAATTACCAGAACTGGAAGCAACAGAACTTAACACCTATTGTAATGAAGTTTTTGACTGGAACATAACATTACATTCCTGGCTTATATCACCATTTGCTCTTGCTGAAAAATACACACTGCTACTGTGACAAATCTTTTTATTGTTGTTGCAATTATTACAAAAGAGTCCAGCAAAATAACATTGCAAAACTGTGAGTTTTCTGTCACATTTGAATAATTTTTTCTCTGTAGGCTGTTGTTCAGTAAAAGTTACTTGGATTTATGAAGAATGCCCTTGAGATGTTTTGCCTGAAATTATTATTACAGAACAATACACCTCACATGGATGCTTGCCATTAGGGCTTAGAATTCCATGATTTCGTAGGATTCAGAATTTTTGACTAACAATGATAATTTTAAAACCTAAATCTCTAAAAATACGGACAGAAGTGAGGGAGCAGACAATATATCAGAGAGAAAATCAAAAAGAACCTGTTTTGCTTGAGGGGGTGAAGGTTACCACAGTTAATGCAGATTATTTCATGTTTTGCATTTTGCTCTCTTTCCACAGTGAAATCAGATGAGTTGCAAACAATCAAGAAGGAATTAACCCAAATCAAAACAAAAATTGACTCCTTGCTAGGGAGACTGGAAAAGATTGAAAAGCAGCAAAAAGCTGAAGCAGGTAGGTAAAAACAATTTGTAGTGAAATGAATTAAATTAGAACCTAGTTACCAGTCAAGCAGACAGACCAAAGAGAACTGAAGCTTTCCAGAAATTTTGCTACATTATGATGGCCTGAAGCAAGGTAGATTAACATTCAGGTTGAACTATTGTGAGGATAGATTAGTATTCTTCACAGAACATGCACCATCATTCCAAGAACTGTTTTCTATGGTGTAGTAGGAAAAAAAAATCCGGAAAATATCTGCTGTTCTGGAAACAAAACATCTCTAAGAATTAAGTTAGAGCTTGTTGATCATGGGGATGCTTGTGTTAACCACATTAAGAATTATTAGATGGTCTATAACAATAATTATTGTCTGAGCAATAGGCAATAGTCACAAGTTGAAGCAAGGAAAAATTTCTGTTTGATATAAGGAAAAGAGATGCAATTAAGCAGTATAGCAGGTTGAGCAGAGAGATCACATTGGCTCCATCCTTGGAGATGTTCACGAATCATTGGGCCAAGGCCCCATGGACCTGGACTAAACTTTGAGTTTGTGCCTGATTGGATTGGACTTGGACAGTCCAGAGATCCCTTCCAGCCTCAGCTACTGAGTGAAGCTGTGGCCTCTTTGTAAAATTCGCCACACCTCTAGTTCAGCTTTTCTCTGTCTTAAAATGTTTTGTTTTGAAGCAAACCTTGGAATAAAAAAATCCAACACTACTTTGTAATTTAATCAAGATCTTTATTACTGCCGTCACAGTGTTCATTTTGGTAGCTGGATGATCTCACCTGGCAGCACTTTAAAGTCTTGCTGAGAGTTATAAAGTTGTATTTTCACCATGGTATATGTAGAAAACAACCTCAATTCTTATGACTGTCTGTTATGATTTTCTTTGCTCTTTCCTTATGGATCACATGGTATATCTTTGTGTAGGAGCTGTCTACTACATTTTGATGAGAGCCAGCAGGGAAATGGCAGTTGTATCTCATGAGAAGCTCAGTGATTTTTACCCTGCTCCATTCTGAGATAAAAAACTTTTTATGTATTTTCTGTGAAATATGGGAAAGAAATTCTGGCTTGGAACCCACAACTGCCTGGTTCTTTGGGCAGTGGTGAGTTACACGAAGCCAAAAATCCCATCAGAACACAAAAGAGAGTCACATCAAGACTATCTAAAATATCACTGGGAATTGGCAGTTGAGGGCCATGAACCTGACACTGGCAAAATAAATATTTAGGTCTGGATTCCTCCTGTTCCCAAGTAACTTTATAAAAAAGAAAACATCTTAAAAATACAAACTACCTTTTCTTTACAGTCATTTTCTAAGTCTGTTTTGACATACAAGGACCAATCCCTCAGCTGTTACAGTTTATCTCACAAAGCTGAGGGTTTTTTTCAAGTCTAAGGTAAACCATTAGTACAGAGTGTAACTATCTTTTTCAGGAGAACTGTATACAACCTGTATTCATTATATTCTATTTTGAACTCTATGCAAGTTAGATAAAAGTTGGTATAATCAGTAACGATCTAATTGTTAGACACTCCATTGAATCACTTGTGTACTGAAATACTCTGAGATGGTGCATCCCTAATTTGGGCAGCTTTTATATAAAATCCATTACTATGCAATACAATCTGCACATCATTGTACTTTGATATCCAATTTTCACTTTTGCTAAAGGACTGTAGTGCACTCATTTAAATAGAAATCAGCTCAAAAAGGAAAATGTTGATTTGTATTTAATCATAGTGTTATGCCTTTTGAAGAGAAGCAATGAATATCCTGAGACTAAAAACTGGTTTCAAAATGTTGATGTTTTAAAACATCAGGTGCAGAACCCATCCCCATATTCCTTGCCTCTCTTTGGAGATACCAGCAAGCATGGAACCCCATTTAAGTGTCCTGAGCTGATTAGGGGCGTTATGTAGTCTGAGTGATTAGTCTGCAGATGATTGATTCCTCAGCTAAAAGATTTGTGTAAGCTACATCAGTAGATGAAATGTTTAATTTACAATGTCAGATGTAAGATGATAAGATTATTTTGTTCCTTCTCTATGGTTTGGCAATATTATTTCTTACTTTCCTCTGCCAGAGGGTGTGGCCTCACTAAGATTGGGATCAGAGAGAGGATCTGTGTCTCATTTACACAAAACAAAAATCAAGCCATCATCTTGCCCTTTTGGTTTTCTAATTTTGAATCACCATCATGAAGAATATTTAATTTTTAATCTTAAAAGGTGTTACATCTGGAGGAATGTGACAGGTTACAGGCTGGACAACGTCAGTGCATACATTGGTTACCTCTCCATATCTGCATGAAAACTCTACTTACAGTACCACATGATGTTCTGTCTCTTTCTGTTATTAAACCCTGACCGCTCCAATAGGGGGAATGTAGGTAATAGGATTTCCTGTACATAGGAAAACTGTAGGAAAGCTCGTTTGTAAAAATCTGAATCAGGAAGCTGGGAATAAGAGGTTCTGATGTGACAAAATAGTTAGAGAATGTTCTACCTGAGACTGGGGCTGAAATTTAGGATCTTAAGTTTACCTTCTCAGAAGAGCCCAAAAGAGTTGTATACTGAGATGGTGTTTTAGACTCCTCTGAAGAACCCAGTCTATGTTCTCATTAAGACAATTAAGTAAGTGACCTAATTTTTTAGCAGCTGTATCCTAGAAAGTTTCCCATTTAAATGTATTTGAGTCTGTCATTTCAGCAACCGTTTTTTAAAATCCTTGACCAAAGTCCATTCGGTAGTCACCACCACAGCTGAGGGATCTCAGAAGTGGCTTGAGACAGGAGATGGTGGGTCCAGACACACTAGGCATAGCTGATTCAATCCATATTTCCTTGTACGGTAAGACAAGCCACACAATGACTTATAACAGTACACATGGTATTGTATGAAATACCTTACCAGTAGAAGATGACACTCCATGGGCTACATTTTCTACTAATACATGTGACTACAGTACTGTTGAAGCAGCTATCTAAGATGACTTTTTATTCTTTAAATCCAAGAATCTTTCTGAAGGCATTAGGTGACTAAGGGAGGAAAGATTAGTTGTTCTGTGTCTTCAGTAAGCCAGTTTGAAAATGAGGGACTAAAGACTACAAAGGACTAAAGAGATGAATAAAAGTGGCAAAATAAATGTGCAAAGGCAAAAGGTAAAACAAACGTCTTCGTTAAAGACTATGATACAGAAAAATACAAGCAGATTTGAATAGTATATGTAGCTGGGAATAATTCATGGTAAAATAATAATATGTTCATAGAGCTGAAAAAATATAAAGCTTCAAGGCAATCCTTGATTCATTGGCTGTCGAACAAGATACATGATGTACTATTAGCATTACAGAACAGTCAGCCTTACAAAGAAAGAAATGTTTTTGTTCTAGAAATTCCAGTATTGATCACTGTCATACTGAAAAGACATTGGTTTTTAGCTACCAATGCAACAAATACTCTGGTCCTTATTCACTTTGAGTACATAAATCTTTTCATCTAAACTCCTGATGTCCACTAGAATAAGACTTTGATCCCTCCATCCACTCTTCTGGAGAGTCAGTTTCCAACATTCCTCCATCAATCCTCCTCTGGATTCCTGTTGACTGTATGAAGTTCCTCCATATATCCAGGAGTTTCACAATACTTAGTCACAACAATACAGATATCTACAAGAAGCCAACCAGAACAGATTCCTCAGGCCTCCTTGGAAATGGTTTTCTTTTCACCACTTTGCAAAAAAGTATAGGAAGCCTATATCCGAGTAATTGGAGAGAGGCATTCTCCAGTTACTTCAGCATGTTATACCAGCGAGGAGTAACTGTTAATTTACTCCTTAAAAAACATTCTAAAACCTGACTAGAAGGATTTGTTGACTATCTGTGTGGTTGTTGAGATATACTCACAGCAAAGTCATGCAAATGCTTGTCCATTTACTGGCATTTAATAGTCTTCCACTTCTCAGAGCAGAGATTTATGTACTTTTCATTGGCTGCATATAAATAAATATATGGTGACTATGCCAAGTGGATTTCCAAGGTAAAGTCAAGTACAGAAAATCAAAAAGATGGATCCACTGGTAAATTAAGCCTCCATCCACTGCATCGGATAGATGACCATATTGATACTGTGACTGATTTATACACTAATTTTTGAAAACAAGGTTTGCCTGGTTTACACTGAGTTTTACAGAGTTAGCACATCTGGAGATGGGAAGTGTAGGTTTCTTCCTCAGACCGCTTTGCCACCAAGAGGAAAGGTTACTGAATCTCTATAGAATATGTTTTCCTTACAGAAGCCCAAAAGAAACAAATGGAAGATAATGCTGATTTGATTCAAGAGGAATGCATATCAGAGAATGCAGATAACTCTACGGAAGAGCCAATTGAAGGAGGGCCAGATGCAGATGGGGATGGAGAAGATATGACTGATGGGATAGAGGAGGATTTTGATGAGGATGGCAGCAATGAGCTGGTAAGGAATAATCATGCCATGTCTGTCTATACAGTTCCTACAAGTAACCACAGAGAACCAACAGTCTGGATTAACAAAATAAAGTCACAGAAACACTGTGATGTTCAGTAAGTAGTGCCTACTCCTACACTCTTCATACACTGTAGTATCAATTAAGAATAGGGACTTCTGAGGACAAACAAGAAAAATACATTTTACTACACCTGATGATTTTAGAAAGGAAGTGAAATGTACATTAAATTGGTTACATTTATTTTTCACTTACTGAAATGCAGATGAGAAAGGAAAATGTAGTCTGCTAGTGTTCTTCCTAATTATTATTTTTTAACTGGAGCATTTCAAAACTAAAGAAGAATTTTCAATGGAGAACTTTTTCATTAGTAAGCATGTGCTCCCCCACAGTTCCCAGTCCCTATCTTCCATGTGTATCCTCTGCAGGCTGTGTTGGCAGATGCAGGTTTTTTTATTGAAAGATATTTTCTTAAGACCTGTTTGGCTAAGAAATGTTTGGGTTTTCAGCCTGAGGCTACACCTTTCACAAAATGCCCATGGTGCTAAACTCCTAAGTTCTTCTAGAGCAACATTAAAAAATATTTGGAAAGTCAAAGTTGTATCCTTTTATGCATTCCTCATAAGAATAGAACAGTCACATTGGTTTAGACTCTATAATACCCTCACTCTCTTCCGGGCTTTCATATTCTTCTGCTTTGTGGAGAAGGCACTTCTGTTGCTCATTGTCACTGCCTGCTATTTAGCACACATTTAATTGTGTGTGTGCTATAAAAATCATTCAGTGGAGTCAACACAAGTCAGTTAGCAAGAGACCCAGCTGGATCAGCAGCAAGTCTGGAGCAAAAGTATGTGAATAATCAGTGGTTTGTACTGCTTACTACAAATGCAATTTAAACCTACTTGTAATTTGCAGGTTTGTGTCCCTTTAGCCAGCACAAGACTCTCTTGAATTTATATATCTTGAATAGCATTATCCCCAGTATATCCCTAGGAGAAGCTACTACAATTCTCTCATCCTTTAACATGCAATGTAGAATAGATGACATTATTCCTTTTTGTCAAAGGGACAGGTTCTCCTGTACAAATATGAGGGATGTCTATAAGAAGCTGTCACTCTGAATTTGTAGGAAGTTGGTAGTTGTAAATATAATCTCCCATCATGGCTAATACCTGACCAGCTGAAGTGTTATCAGCAATAGGGGTGACCACAGTTTAACAAGACTGGTAGGTTTTAGAGTAATTAGGCATTAGACTCAGTGTCACAGACAACTAAGAGGGGATGTTATCATACAGTGTATTAGCATCTCATTGCTGTCATTTCACCTTGTGAGTATAACACATTTAACATATATCTACACTATATAATGATGTATGATGTAGAAGAATTTTTTTTTATCTATCAAAGGCCTCAGTAGAAAAGAGTTTAAAAAGAAAGCAGCACAAGAAGACTTCATTAACTGTGTAAGTCTGGAATTGGCACAGCCACATTTGCACACCACTGCTTCCAAGTTAAAAGGCCTTTCCAAAATTTATGTTATGGGATTAGGTGAAGTGCAGTGTGCTGCAGACTCAGCTCCAAAGACAGCTTGGAGGTCTGAGACACACATCTAAGGCACGGTGGGGAACCAGCTCTAGTTTCTCTGCATGTCATTACTGAGCGCTTGAGTGATGGGAGGAAACAGCTCACTCACTGCATGTGGAGAGTGGTGTTCTCTGCCTTGCACCCTAGCATGGGTGGTATCCCTCCAATCCCGACATGATGGTAGCAAGGAAAGGCCAAGGAAGAGGGCTTATGTGCATTGTCTCAGTCAGGTGCAGTCTGGTCCAATGCCAAGGCAGTGGGACCAGTTAGTCTCATGGCTTCCACCTTCCCAAAGGCTGGGACCCTCTAGATGAGAAGCTGGCAGTATTGTAAATTTTAAAACTTAGAACCAGGATTGTCACTGATGTTAAATCCCTGTGCTTTTCATCCTCCCTTGCCATTTCCATCAAGCTTTGGAAGAGGCCACTTCACCTCAGTTTTCCTGCCTGCTGTGATGGGGTAATAACACTTTCTTTCTTTTGCAAAGCCTGAGGAGATCAGTGAATTCAAAACTGCAATAGATGGGATAAAGGATTGCTTGGCAAAGGATTACTTCAAAGAAATCTCAGGCTATGGATGTTTTCCACGGAAAGGCTATTATAAACTGAATTATATATCTTTCATCTATAGTTTTACCCAAACAGTCAGCAGTATTGGCCAGTACTGTTATGATCTGAAGCTGATAGTTTTGTATGCATACTGTAATTTAGTCTGTTTTACACTTGTACTTACATATATTTTTGTAGATATAATGACCAATTCCTATAAGTTTTACTTTCTATTCCAGTCATTGATATATTATATTGATATATTATCAAATAATATTATAGGTTATAAAGTCAGTAACAATACTTTTAAATATATAGTGAATATTGCAGTAGGAATACTTGGGATTTCATTCTGCTCCTACCTGCTCTGTGCCCTGCTATCTGAAATTGCCCTCTGTTTTGTGAAAAGTAAAGTAAATGTATAAGCTTGTTATAAAGCAAGAAGCCCTAACTGATGTTGCCAGTCTGTTTTACAAAAACTAAGTTATTTAGGAAAAGAGCTGACTAATGGCAAATATATCATTTTGAAATGGAGCCAGTTGCAAATCTTTTGAGGAAAAAAGAAAAGGTTTTTTAAGCATGAAAAGTGTTACATGAGAAACAATTAAGACAAACTTTCCATGGATAAAATCATAACCTTGGACTCAGAATAATAAATACCCCTCCAAAGGGCATTTCTTAAAGTTTTCCAAATATAAAGCTAAAGGGATTTAGGACAACGTTTAAAAAAAATATTTTCTTTCATCACTAAGGCAAGCAGAGGAAATAGAAAAATATTTTAAATGGGCATAACTAATGCTCTGAAGCCAATTCAGCATGAAAATTTAGTTGTGAGTCCACCAGTATGAAAAATATTATTAGAGGGAGAGAGGAACATGACTTAAAAATAGATCTTAACCTTTATTGAGTTCTTCAGATTTAGCTGTAAATCTTCTGCCTAGCCATTTGCCCAAAACCTGCTACAGGTTTGCTGAACACAATTCTGTTGTCCTAAGGCTGTATGTAAAGGAAAATGTTCAATAGCTACATACCCTCTGCCAGAATCCTGATGCTACTGGAATGGAGTCTCTGCATCTGTGGATGTGAACCTGCATCTTAGCACTAGAGGACTCAAAAATATGTTTCTTTCTCTATTTCTAATTCTAATTTGCAAAGGGAATGACTACGCAGGATGTATGCTGTGGGTTTAGGTGGTGGGGTCAGTTCTCGAAATTCACACACTGCCTATTTAGAGGAACAGGTTACTGCATATTAACTGAGTGATGGCAGCTGTCCTCATGCCTACTTTCAGCCTAGATCAACTGTAAAGAAAGACAGAGCAGTTTAGCCTGCAGTCTGAGTTAAGTCAGGCATCGATTTAAGGACCCTTCAGCCACCTCAGTTGTCTGCCTGGCTGCACACACAAAACATCACATTCAACAGCTGCACACCTTCTTCATTCACCATCTAGACCAGGATGTTGTTCATCCTTGCATTGTCATTTTCTATGGACTAAAGACATGTCTGCAAACAGTCGTTATGGCTCAGCTGAAGTGTCTCAGCTGAAGTGTGGAAAAGTTTTACGCCACAATAACTTGATTGCCCATCTGAACTCTAATTCAAGACATGTTGCATTTGAAGCACCTGCTGCAGTCATCAAACATCACCCCTTGGGAAAATTTCTTTTGTACCATTTGTCCACAAATGTCTCTCAGTGTCTCCAGTGCTGCAGACACTCCAGCTTGAGGATCTTCTTAGAACAGTTCCCAAAGAATTTTGCTACACTGACATACTGGAGAGTTCTTTAAATAGCTATTTCACATATTTGATCCATCTATGTACGGATATGTCAAATAGTTGACTTCAACTTGCTCAGTGAACTTTGCCATAAGCTTCCCACCCACCTGCTCTTACATGTTGACCTCTCCCTCCCCCCTGTACAAGGGCATGCATATATTGCAGTTATATATACATATATAATAGTCACTAATTTGGTAGCTCCTGAGCTTACTTCACAATTCATGCCACTAAACTGAGCATCAGAGGCAGCTGGAGGGGTTGAGAACTTCAGGTCTGTTTCCTTTGCTCCTTTTAAGTAAAAAAACTAGTTGGTTATTCCAGATTTTACCGAACCTATAATTCAGGCTTCCTATCTGCTCCAAACCTTAAAAAGTTTCTAGCAGCAGCGAATTTAAAATTTTTGTATTCCTTCCCAGTGCAAACATATCCACTAATTCGTTTTATTTTAAACTGTCCCTCAACAATGCTGTGAAGAATGCAACACACCTATGCAGTTTCTCACCCTGTCTTACAGAAAACAAGGTCCTATGAAGAAAGGAGCTTTCTTCATGTTTACTAAGTTCAGTTCATACACAAATTACAAACAGGCCACAAATCATTGGAGCTCAAGTCTTCAGTGATATCAAGCAGGTTTTAAGTGTCTGCTATGACTTTAAATTTTAAGTAGTGGGAAGGAAATCAAAACAACTTCCTCTTATTCCTGTGGCTTCACAGTGGAGAACAACAGTCACCTTTGCTACGCAGTCCATCACATATTTGAGAAGAAGCTTGTGCTCAGCCCCTCTATAGCAAGCCCCTTCTTACTAGAAGTAGCATTAACAGAGTGTGGTGGGGCTGAGAGCTGGCAGAAAAAGCATTTCTGAGTTAGCATGCATTGGTGGCTCCCTTACTCTGCTGATTTAGCAGCTGGACAACCCAGTGCAGTCCCAAAACATTTAATATATCTTCTCTGATACTGTTTCCAAGTGTGCTAATGGATCCTTGAGGCAGCACCGATCAAGTCCTTGCAATCTCCTTGTAAATAACAGAGGTGGAATCCGATAAGTTACCTGAAAGCCTGAAGTATTGCAAATTTGAAAAAAAGATCACTTTCAGGCAATGCTTATTAAAATACCAACAAAATAATTAATTGGAACAAGGCATACATAAGCACTCTTATCTGTATTACACTGCCTGAGAATAATAGTTTCTATCAAACTGTCAACCTTTCAAAATAAGTAACTATAATATTAATAGCACAGGAGTGGTTTAGTAGTTAAGCATTCAGTAGAGCAAACAGCATTTTCTGGTGGAGCATGCACTCCAAATTATTTCAAATACAATCAATCTGTGGTGTCATAACTCAGATTAGACTGCTTAGTGTTTGGTTGGAATTTGAAGGATATATTCACAGTCACAGCATTGTGTTTTTATGCTGGTGTAACTATGCTAAAAGTAATGAACCTGCATAAACATTATTAGATGGGAATTCCACAATAATGAGTCAACTTTAATGAGATGCATTAAGATGCATTTTTATTAAATTATTTTAAAACCAAAGATACAGATACTGTAAACGGCCCAGTTCTGGTTATGATGTAGATTTACAGCAGTTATTTCAACAACAATTATAGATCCCATTCTATTAAGTATATTTCAGTTGTATTTACCTCTCAGAGGTATTTAATTTCTTCCTCTTGTCCTTTTCTCCACCTCCACACCGCATGTTTTCAGTCTATCAGATCTGTTCTAAGGTCTGATAGAGAATCATGTTTCAAACATAAATAACAGAAACTGCCACAGACGTAAAACTCAGGATAATCCTCTCGCTGCATTGAGTTTCATGACGCAAAAGTAAAGCCATTATGATATAAAAATAGCTATATTTCTTGTAGGAATTGATGTAATTACTGTTTAAATGAGTAGAACCAACTAGTGCTTTGGTAAAGCTCATCAAAAACATTTCCCTCTTGTCACAAATGAGTGATTTAGATTGCTGAGAGGTCCACTATCAAAGGTGGATTTAATATGCTGTTGTAAAAGTGTGACAGCAAAGTTAGATGACTGTATGGCACAATCATTTGAACAATGATTCAAAACTACCAAGGCACAAATCAAAGTTACCAAGCCACAAATCAGCATTGCCATACTAAAAGGCTTTGTGTAATATCAGTCACTTTCTAAACATCTGCCACTGGTAAATGGTCTCTCTGCCTCAAGAAGTAACCCTGAGAGGCATTCTGGCTTAAGGGGAGACCACCACCATACATCCAGGCTGTTTGGCCGGGAGAGCTCAAAGAAAGCTCACTTAGGCTGTCATATTTGCAGAATAAAGTGGTTGGATTGCAGCCAAGTAATTTGCAATGGGAAATATGTGCATGGGACTCCTTGTACTCCAACTTTCTTTGTTCCTTTTTAAATGAGTCTTAGAAAAGTTTCCTGCTGTTCATGTGTTAACTGCATGACAGGTGTTCCAAGCTCATACACATCATGCTCACTGTGTCACCCTTTGCCTTCATGGGTCTTCAGATTGCAACTAGAGGAGTTCTTGGGCTATGGCTCAGACCTTTACCTGCTTTGAAGCCTTAACCAAACTACCACTAGTTTGGTTAAGAGTGTATCCATCACATCCCTCCTATGAGCAGTTAAAGGGAAATCAATTTAATAGCAAATCTGTATGAAAGTCTGAATCTTTCCTTGCTTTCATTATTTTGTGTGGAAATCAACAATGAAAGTACTCAGCTGAGAGTAGAATAAAATCTACAGAAAACCAACAAAATTTTGATGAATTTCGTCTAGTTTAAACCCAGTTTTGCATATCTCAAATAGCAAGACTGATCAAATATGTGACTATATAATAATAGTTAGTATTGATAGTACCTAATGTATTATTGTAATTAAATGAGATTTAAAACAGATGAGAATGACTCTTCTATTTTAAGCCAAATTAGACAGATTAGGCTTGTCAAAAAGATCAATAGTTACTGTGATAACTTATTCAGGGTACTCCTTAGGAAAAAAGGGGCAAAACTTCTAATTAATGGCAATGGCTGAAGAAATATATTATTCAGCTTACTTTAAAAAGCACCAAGACCAAGAAAACTTTTGTCTTTTCTATGCACTGAATATTTAGACTTCATTGAAGTCTTGCTTTTAGTATCAGGGGAAACATGATGCTGTTTGTTCCTAAGACGAATGAATAGGTAAAGATTGTGTTCACTTGATAAATATGAGTGCAAGATGTTTGTACTTGAGCAAGCTAAGAAAGTCATTAGGGGCACCATACCCGACAGATACTAATTTGTTCTACCTTCCAAAGCTGCAATAAATTTAATAACCTGTGACTGAAAAAATGGAGAAAATAATAAAAGCATGCCATGAAATCAAAAATTATAGGAAACTTTCTGACATGCCTTTTTGTTATATTTAATATATGCAATAACACAGTAGATGTGTTTGCAATTCACCTGCTGTCATATGAGTTATTGCAAGGGCCTTGTTACTGGCTCCTCCTCCCCATTTTTCCTGGCAGTCAATTTATCAGAAGAAGACTTCCTAAGTGGTGTTCAGGGTTTTAACCAGGTTACTTCTGTCTGACTACATACTATTTTTCTAATCGTTATTTAATTCTTATGTTCTACTTATCACATGGGAATCTGCAGAAAATCCAAGCAACATTATCATGCATTTTGTGTCTTTCTACTAGACTTTCCTGCCTGTAATGGCATTTTTGTAAAACAAATAAGCAAAATAATTTTCTTGAATTCACATATATTCCTCTGAATCTGCTTTCTATTATTTAGTCCCCAGTTAAAAAAAAAAAAAAAGGCAAAAAAACCCCCAAACTAACTTAAAACTTTTGAAACATTTATAATGTAAAAGGTGTAATTAATTTACAACCTTTAGATTCTTGCAGATGTAAAAGTGCTTGAAAATAATGGGGTTTTTCTTCTGTTTATCTCATTTTTTAAGGAAAGTATGGGGCATCAGGAAGTTTGGGTCCTGTTCTCATCTTTGACCCTGAAAACATAGAGTGGGCAATGTGATTCAGAAGACTGAATGTGTGGGTAGACTCAGCCACTCTTTCTGAGTTCAGACCACCCGGTGCCTTTGGCTCTCCATGCAAGAAAGAAGCATTCACAAAATATATTGTTTAAACTTACAAAACAGTTTATGTTTTCCAGTCAAAAAAATTGTCTGTTGAACAACATGGAACAGACTCTTAATTGAATCTGCTTTACTTTTCTTGTTGCACCCTGATATCGATCTTGACTTGCCTCAAGTTTCAGTCATCATTTAATGACAGTCATAGTTCTTGATGTTTTCAAGGCTTCAAAATATTTACTTTTAGTGGCTCAGTTTCATCTATCAAAAACAACTGCTGCGCCCCCAATTTTAAAAAAAAAACAAAACCAAAAACCAAACCACACACCAACCTGTGAATTTAATCAGAGGCATATAATGCTGTCACATCAGGCCAAAAGCTCTCTCAGACATATAAACAAAATACTTGCCTAAATTATGTTAACTCATCTCTGATATAACATAATTGGCCTTAATATTCAGTATTAGTAGCCTCATTATATTTATTCAATCTAAGTAGATCAGACTTAGCTCCACAACTTTTGCTAGCCTAAAATTTATGAGCATAGAGTCAAACTGAGTGCAGTGCACAAACAAGGACAGGCAAACACCTACTATTCAGGAGCAAACCTTGATCTCTTTTCAGGTGAGGATGATGGTCACTTATGAAAAATATCACAAGCTTTTTGCTCTACCTTATGGCAGGTAAAGAAACTCAGGTTTAATTGAAGTAACTCAATACTTTAAATATGAAGAATTATTTCAGTTTCCACCCACAAATACTTTTGCCATTGTAATTTTAACTAATTCTGGTGGAGTAGCTCTTCTTTTACTTCCCTATATTTTGATTGACTCCAGTGAACTTTGGTTGACTTGTTGAAGGTGATGGGTTGGGTTTGGATCACCCATTATTTGCAACCAACATTCCCCAGCCCTGTGCAGGGAGAATAGGCATTGAAATAGTAACCTAGTATAGATAGCAAAGCACCAGTATGAGGTATGTTGGGAAAGTGGTGGATGGAAGGGGGACACTGGTGTTTTCTAGGCTCTCACTGGAACCCTGAAATCCTCTGGAACAACTCAGGCCAGCCACTGGGTCTGTGTTTGGCTATGGATTTGAGTCTATCAGCTCAATCATCAAATTTTTAGATTTAACTGAAACTGAACAATTGTCATGCTTCACACATTTTTCCTGATGTGCCAGTCTTTGAAAGTAAATAGCTTTAGTTCCCCTAGAAAACACTCATTTCACAGGCTTTATCAGTATGCTTGAGCCTCAAGAATGTGGAATGAAAAACCCTCAGAGGAAACATTTTTTCTGTTGAAAGTCTTCACATGAGTAAAGAGCTGTAAACATTGAAAGCCAAAAGGTTGTTATTTTTCTGTATTAAAAGGCAGAAATTTTAAATGTTTTTATTTTTTCAAGACAAATTGCAGAGCCACTGCAGTTAGTGACCCAATTATTGCAAAAGGTCTCAGTTTTTTGAGAAAATATAAATGTGTTACCAAGAAGATTTTCTGCATGATTAATATCAAAACATGAAAGGCAGATTGAATTTATCTGTACATAGGCATTTACAGACCTTGGAGAAGGGAAGTTATTTAGAAGGTGATAGAACAGTAATTGCCATTTCAACAAAAAAGCAATCAGTGAGGAATAAAACAAGCTCAGTCTGCCAAAATGAAGATTTGGAAGTTAATCAAATGCCATCTTAGTCAGCCTGTCATGCTGCTATGTGTATCTGAAGTTTCCAATGTGTTGTTGCTGTTGATTTCTAAAACTACACCACAGCTTTGTAGTCTTTCAAAATGAGTAAGGTGTTTTCCAGCCCCCAAAAAAGTAGAGAATCAAAAGGCTAAATTCTTCTCTGCTTCCTCTTTGCAGGTTTATACTAATCCCTTCTCAGCTATTAGGTGATTTGCACCATTTGTAGACTAAAATACAACCTCAAATCCAACATTTTGGCTTGTAACTTTTATTTTAAAATTAATGTCTCCTGAAATCCTCATAAACCCAAAATATTATGCACCCCTATGTACTGTGCATTAAAATAAGTATTAGGTAGGAAAATGCAAAGCAAAACGTATTCAAAATAGGACCAGCTTTTATTGTCATTTCCACCTTGATTGCATTCCCATACCGCGTCTTTCACAGATAACAGTTTTAAGCAGGTGACTCTACATCCTGTATGTTTCACTGACAGTCTTAATTCATTATACTGTCACCATTTCAATATCCATTGTGCATCACTGTTAGTCTCATTCAGCTCCTTCTTCCTATAGTTTACTCTGGGCTTTGCTGGTATCTCTCTCATGCTATATGCTTCCAACCACTTCTTCCAGCAAGCTGCCCTCCCCATTTCTTCTCTGATAATTTGGTTTTTAACTCACTCTGCCTGCTCTTTCAGTTGAGTAAAACTTCTGCCTCCAAGTAACTGAAAAATCTCCGATTGATAAGACAAGACACTCCTTATTTCAATACCATCATTGCATACAGTGGGTTTTTTGCTGCAATGGGTATACTTTGGGGTTTGATAAACTCTAATTTGGCAATACTGGGAAAGTTAAATAGGTACTTTCTGTGTAATTAGTTTAAGGTAGTTCTCCTGGTAAGCTCCTATTTTCATATATTTTAAACCCACTCTACTTAAAATGTAGACATAGTGAACGTCCTTAGGGTCCAAGTTTTGGTAGTTCCTTTGTGCATTAAGCTGTGTGTGTAAACCTGCACCCTTGGCATTGTTAGGACAGAAACTATTGCCTTAAACATTAATACTAATTGGACCACCACCTCACACTAGAGAATTCCTTCTCTTCAAACCAAGCATGGGTTAATTCAGTAGGAATTTTATTCTGCAGCTTTTTAACGGTATCATGTAGCCTAAAACCATCTCCTCTGTAGGATTCAGGATGTTAAAGGGCAATGCTTACCATGAATCCTGACAGGACTCATAGGACTCAGACTTGCTTTTCATGGAACAGGCACAATCCCAAGAAGCAGAAAACACCTAGGGATCTCCAGTGAGAGTCACACGTCTGAGAATTTGCTATGAATATCCACTCACATGCAGGGTTAAATGAAAATGGGACAATTTTTTTCTCTGCTGTATTTGGCATAGGATCCCAAGAAGGTGTTGAGTTTCTCTCAAGGCACATTGGTGCAGGCCGAGGGAACTCTGTGGACAGCATAGGGGAGGCCTTACTGCTTTTGGTTTAGCTTTAACAGCCAAGACAGAACAGGAAAGGGAGTTTGGTGGGAACGGAGTTTCATCATGGGGAAGCAATGTGAGTGCATTCTGGTTAAAAACTTCAGGGCAACAAGTTCTGCAAAAGCACTACCTCCCCACCTTTCACATCTGCTGCTTGGAGATTCTGCAGCCCACCCCACACTCTGCAGAAGCGCCTCCAGATTCAGATACCTCCTACTGTCGCCAGAAACTGTGCTACTAATACCCAAGTCTTCTCCTTTTGCTACAAAGGACCTTGTAGAAGAATATTTTTCTTAGAAAGCAGTGCAGCAGGAATAAAAGCACACAAACTAAAGTAACTTTTTTCCCTCATAGCCTCTCTCAAGCTCTCAAATGAGCATGGTGACCCCAAAGTCATTCCTTTAGTCTCAGACATGACAATCACCTCAACTGCAGTATGTCCTCCCTGGAACTTTACAAATACTGGGTCCTCTCTCCACCACTACACTCAAAAGCATTCATCACAATTCTGCCTACGCCGGACTCAGAAGACATATGTTGGTCTAGGGGCCAAATCAGTATCTGATAGGGCTATCTTATTCTTCCTGCTGATTTTTTTCAGGCAAACAATTGAAACAGAGCATTTTAGTACAAAGGAGATAGAAGTTTGCTTTCAATGATGAGTAAAACAGTCATTCTCACATGTACTCACATAAGTACTAACATTTCAAAGTAATTAAGCTGTTCAATGAACAGAAAAACGATTCTGTAGTGTTTTTAGTAGTTAAAGTATGATTGACAGAATGCAAAATATAATGATTAGGTTTCATCATTTGAAGAAAGGTTTAAAGAAGGTGCAACTAGTTCTTTTAATTATTCTTTATTAATATTTATCAAACTGTACAATCCCTCTATTTGTTAAATGCAGTGAATACTCTGTCACTAGCTCATTAGAAAAAGTTTTGCTCTGGTGACATAATTTTGTCATTTTTGTTTTACAAGGGTTACAACTGACAGCAGCAAGTGTGTAATATACGTACACATTCCCCTGCTCACATCTACTGAAGTGAGCATTTACATTTCATATGAGGGCATTAAACTAAATCATCTGTATAACTGTTCCTGAATTAGAGATCTCATGCTTTAAATCAAGAAAGGAAGTGCAATGAGTACCTCAAATGAATACAGTTGTGAAGTCAATGTGATAGCTAATACAAATTCAAGATTCTTTGGTAAGCCCTGCTCATTCCTTATGGTTTTCCATTGATGTTGAAGAATGATGTGCAAAAGCCAACAAAGGTGCATGCCCCCATGGCACCTTACAAACATAAATTACTGGTTTTGCACTCAGTGTGAGCTGCCTGCTTTAGAGAAAAGGATATTGTCTTGAGTTAGACAAAGCAAATAAACAGAATAACAATTTGCATTACTGCTTTCTGTACTGCATTCTGATTTTTCTCATTTTAGGTAAATATCTACATTAAAAATGGCTAATTAATTTTCAGTTGTTTTGTTGGTCTTTTTTTAAATCCTGATCTGCAAACCGATTCAGTTTTTCACCTCCTTGACTCTCCAGAAAGAACATTTCATAATGAAAAGACATTATTAGAGATGAAACAGTGTATGCTATTCTAGAGGACACAATCTGTGGACCTGGATTCAGTATTCTCAGTATATGCAGGTAACAGTATAGGAGTGAACCTCAGATGCAATCAAAGCAGTCGTGCTGCAATTGCAGTTTGGGGTAGTGCAAGTACAAGGGCCAATGCTGGGAGTGAAAGGACAGTGCATCTGCTGCATTTTTTATGGGGCTTGCAGTTGTTTTGCAGAAAGTGATGTATGGCAGTCACATAATCCACTGCCAAAGCCTAGTCAGACACCAGCAGAAACCTAGAAAAGTGTCTCCTACTCAACAGGAACCTGCAAGCAGTAGATGTGCAATTTTACAAAAAATAATAAGCAGTAGCTTCAGATGCCTCCATTAAAGTTATTAACCTCAGAATTCCAGTCCTGAGAATGGATTTGTCTGGTAAGAAAAAAGAGGCAGGAGTGCATACTTGAGGCTCTGGGTTTCAAGTTCATGTGTATATATGCACCATCATCTATCCATCTACTTTTTAGCTGCTTTTTCTGGGAATTTCTAAGATTAATGTTGTCACAAAAGACATTCAGAGCAATTGATTGTTTAAAAACAGATGTATTTTGTCAGATGAACATCACATGTACTTGTTGGATGCTCCTATTGCTTATAATTATTGTAGGGTAAACTGTATGCTAGCAACCATATTCTGTGGGGCTTTTCTTTAAACATTTTCTTAATACACTACAAGGGAAGATGTTAATCATGTACACCTTTTCTGTCATTTAGTCATACTGCATTCCTAATACTCCTCTTCCCAAGAACATAGGCTCAATTCATGCTCTCATAAAGTAACGTTTATTCCTGTACATCTAAGTCTGGAAGATGAGCATGGAGAGTCCAGCACACTTTCCCTGTAAACCCTGTGAGAAAGAACCTAGGTATTTATTGGGGAGAAGGAACATATTTCTGTTCTTTTCCCTTTTTCAGAACTGTAAGGAAGGACAAATAAATCAGAGCAGGAATGAGGTTGAGCTCTCTTTGGATCCAACTAGCAGAGAATAAAACTCATCTCCTTCAGACAGACAAAGTCCATCTGAATGAGTTTAGAAAAGTCAGTAGCTCCCCTACTGGGAGGTCTGGAAGGGCTGGTCTACCCTTACATCTTCCAGAAGCTTGGAGAGGCTGAGGAGAGGGGGATGGCACATCCCATTCTAAAAGAATGACGTTTACAGGTCTTTACACTATGTTGAGCTTGTCTTATAAAAGACTTTTGGAAGCAATACAGAGTGCAAGATACTCCTACTATGCCATGCTTTGTGATTACAAAGCAGAGAGCATAGAGGAATTGGTCCCCTGGCAAGTGATCTGATGGCCAGGCTCCCCTACAAAAAAATATCTTTTACATGCAGAGCATTTTTAAAGATCTACAGATATAAAGATAGGAATTATCTAGGTTTTGAGGGGAGGTAAGTTATAAAACCATTAAACATCTAAAAGGCAAGATGGGAAACTCTACGTTTTTACTGAATTTTATCTGATTTACTACATCATTTTGAATTATTATAGTTTGGGCCCATTAAGTAGAACTGCACTTTCGTTTAGTGAGATTTTTAATATTTAATGTTGGCTTTCCAATGTTATATACATTGTAATAGTGCATAGTTAAAATTAATTTAATCTAGTATAATTTGAATTTGGTAAAAGTGCCGGAAGGATCATACTAGAATGATAATAATAGTAGCAATAGCATTTTTGGAAGACTGAAATATAATATTATGCCTAAGAAGAGTGTTTCCAATAGCTCATGCTCAAAAAGCCATCCAGATAGGGGAAAAAAAGAGCAGAAATAATTTCTGGTGGAAAATGAACGAATAAATATTCCATAACCTCTCTCCAGCTTTTTTTCAGAGATTACGATGGCAATTAGGACAATATATATTGTTTCTTTGATATTGTCTACAGATGCCAAGTCTACATGCTCACTTGGGTTATTCAATTCTCAAAGTACATTATGTTCAAATCACACTTTCTAAAGTGATTTTCTGTTAGAACTACATCAAATTAAATCCTTATTGCTGGCTTAAATGTAATTCAGTTCATCCTTGTTGTGTCAGGAAGTGGTTTTATATATAAGGGGAAAGAAATGAAAAAATTTTAAAAAAAATTAGTCATCATGAGGGCTTTTTAATATCATCAGCACTACCATAAAGCCAAATGAAAAACTGCACACTGTTCAGAAGAAAGAAATAGAATAAAATTAGCATTGCATTAGTCTAGATTAATCATAATCCAGGATTCCTGTCATTTCGTGGAAAATAAAAGCTTGACTATTTCAGATTTTAAAGTTTCTTCTCAGACTTTAACATTATTTGCATTGAGAGGCAAATAAGAGGCCCGTGTACAGAAGGACAAACACAAGATTTTGGACTGGTAGAGTCAGTGAATTTTTATCATTGTTTCTGAACAAAAACAAAGCAGCATTGATGACTTGGATCCAGGTGGTTAGCAGTAACATTTCACAACAGTAACTTAATGAAGCTCTTTAGTGCTGGTGACAGGTAAATCCTTGACAGGTTTATGGCAGGTGGGAAAAGCATCAATAAATAATTTGAAAATCTGCCTTTCTTCTTTCTTGCATAATTACTGCTTTTTATAGTGGCATAATGGAATAGCAAAGCATAGGTTAAAAAAAAGCTAGAAAAGAGGAACCCTCTTTGGAGCTAATAGGATGTACAGTGAGGGATTTTTTCACTTCTGAGATGAATAGCTACTTAACAACCATTAGGGCTCTCTCAGATTTAAGGGGAGAATTTAAAGACCTTTTTTCATACAGTTAGGTCTACCTAGGGATCAGACCCAAAACAGGGGAGATGAAGATTTTTCTCTGTGCAAGTAGAGGATAATAGTTTCAGGATGTTTTAACTTAAAGAAGACAGTTCTAGGATCTCTCACTTGAGCTTTTGTCCCTAATCCTGGTTACCCATGAAGATCACTATCAGAAATCTGGTTCTTTCTTTGCAACAAGGGGAAATCTGATGCCTGAATGCTTCAAAGGGCCTCTCCTGCAGGGACTCTGATATTTCTGGCAAAATTTTTGCTGGAAAACCATGTATTCATTAAGTGGAATTTTAACAGAAATTTTCTTCTTTTTTTTTTTTTGTATTTTTTTTTTTTTTTTTTTTTTTTTTTTTTTAATGAGGAAGAAAAAGTCAGACTTAAAACTCACTGAAGGAGGTGAAAATTGGCTGAAGAGAACACCTGGAATTTTTTCAGGCTTTGATCAGAAGTGCACCAGGCTTTGTCAGCTGTATTCTAGTTTAGTTATAGAAAAAAATAGAACCAAAAGGAAAAGAAAGGTGAAGAAAAGATTTGCTGAAATGTATTTTTCCTGCCAAAATTAGCAAAAAACCTTGGGTTGAAAATTTCACTTTAAAAAAAAGAAACCATCTACTTCTGTTAACATTTTCTACTCTCAGTTTTCCAAACAGACGTTATTAGAAAAGTGTTGTCAGTTTTTCTGTGCGTAAGTGGAGCTGGTATTTCCTATGCTCCCCTGCAGCATCACTGAATGCCTAGTTGAAGCTGGTAGCATTAATGGGTCACATATCAGAGGACTCAGAAATTTAGATGCTACCTGCTCCTGCCTCTGCTGGAAGAATGATCCTCAAAAGCATTAGCTAATACTGGATTTTTGCAGTTTCACAATGTGGCTGGTGAAACAAAAGAAATCAGAGGATATACAATTACATCCTACAGCATGTACTCAAGAACAGTAATGGAGTAAGGTATATAAATAGTGTGATGGGACTGAAGGAAAGAATTCTACATGCAATTTATTTAGATTGAATGCTATTATGCAAACAAAGCATTTTATTGCAAAGCAGGTAAGACACATTATGCAATTCCCTGCTGCTAAAATAGACATTTTTCTGGAGTTGTTTGCTGTTATTTGTCGCATTGAGGGGAGTTATACTTCAGCCTCAACAGCTCTTTCTTGATTCGCTGTTGTTATTTTGGTCCATACAGTCTAACTCAGGACTGTTGCAGAGTCCTGACAGGCCACTGCCTCAGGAACACTATTCTTTTAGCCTTTGATGGTTTAAGGTGGGAAAGCTAATAGATTTTGAAATTTGATTGATTTGTGAAAAAGTGAAGTCATAGTCCTCTTCGCTCTTTTCTCCAGCTGTCTTGGCTTCTTTTTGACGTTCTGCTGGAAGAAATTCTATGCCTTCATACTAAAGCCAACATTTCATTTCTCAGTTTCTACAGATCAAGTGATGAGATGTCATGTATGAACCCCAGAAGGCTGAGAAGAGAAATTCTGACTTCCCCACAGAAAATTGTGAACTGCGGTTTCTTACTGGCTAGCAACACCTTTGATTCAATTTGTATGAAACTCAATTTACTTATTAAAATGGACGTTATTGTTCAAATATTAGAAACTCCATTTCTTATATGTTCTAAGCTGTACAATTGTCAGATTTTTATGGTTTAGATTGTAAATGTGGTTTTCTCTGGCTAATTATTGGTATTATTTTTTTAATTTTGATGTCTTAAAGGCCAATGTAATGTATCATAATAATATGAAGGACATATTTAACAGGTGTGGAAAACACTGTATACAAATGTATATTTCTAAAAGCTATTTTTATGATTAGCATGTTTTACTGTTTTACCATGTTTAGAGTCAGGTGATATTGCACTTCTTTGTTTACCACTTAATGGAAACAAGACCATTATGATCAGTGTCACAATTAATACATTGTATTGTATTTTTCATTATTTAATTTATTTTTCATTTGAAGTAATTACATTTAGTAATAGGATAGCTTCTAAAAAGTGAAAATGTCAAAATAAGAGAGCAATTCTTGAAGAATTGTAAAGTGGGTCCTCCTGTAAATCCCTTTCTTCAGATAAGCACTCTTTGTAATGCCATTCATCAGACAGTTGTTACAGCCATTCCTGCAAATCTGTAAAGGCAGTTTGTTGTTACCATATGGAAAGTCTAGCCAGGAAAATTACTTATAGCCTGCCAATATCTGACAGCCTGAGTTAGCCTACTTATTACTTTTTGGGTTGTTTCCCAGCAGTAGTCTTTCCGCACACAAACCAGTAAATCCCTCCTAAAAGCCCGAAGTTGGAATAATTAGTTATTACAGATGTTGTAGGGGGAATGTCAGTATAGAATTTCTTAATAAATCATATTTCATTTCAAACAGAATGGATGCATTATTTCTCTTGTGTTATTGAGACATTAAGGGTATCAAAGCATATATGATATGGGCACAAGGTCTGCTTCTCTAATAAAAGTACCAACTTATTCGTCACCCCAAAGTCAGATCTCCTTAGCACTGCAGATGACGTGAAACAAGGAATATATCATCTACAGCTTCATGCAAGATACACTTCTATAAAAAGAGACATGTCTTTAAAGCGATTGCAGTGGAAATAAATTATTTAGTAACCACAGCCTTTCAAGAGGAAAAGGCATTAATTTAGGAAGTATCTTATGCAGTCAAATGGAGCTCAGACCCAGCTGTGTTCCAGTCTGCAGCACAGAACCCTGACATCCATTGATATCCATGACCAGAGGTATTTGGTATTTAGGATTATCCAGCACTAAAAAGATGAACTCTTGCCCTGCCCTTTTAATCATTCTCTGTAGACTGAAAGTGAGAGAAAACAAAAGGTACCAGAGAAACTCTTTAAAAGATTGAACTTTGAATTTGTATTTAAAAAAGCAGTTTCTGAGATGACAGGTTTATCTCATATAGTGGGGGTATGAGGAGGTGGGAACTCAAGGTCTCTGGTCAGGTTTCTAGTAAGGGGACCATAATCAAAGAAGGACTGATATTATTTTAAATATTTGGAAGAAAACCATACATTTGAATTTAATTACTTATTACTGAGTGGGGCTTTTCTTCACTAGGAGACTATGTAACATAGCGCTCTCCATTATGTTTGTGTACCTTATATTTAGTCAGTCTATTGTCATGGAGGTACATGGCTTACTTAAGTGCTGAGTGGTACCTAGCTACTTAATTAAGGAAAGGCTAGAATAAGTAGTTATACCTGAGCATAAAGAATCGTAGCTTCAGAATTTACCAAGGCCGACTCTCCCAGAAAAGTGCAGCAAACAAATAAAAAAATATTACCTCTGTATAAGTGAAATGTTAGGTCAAATCAGAGGATGAAATACTCCACCACTTCCTATCTATTAGTATAGGTTATGATTATTTTTAACTGTAAAAATACAAAAAGAATTGCCATTTTGAGATCTCCATCTTTGGCTGACAGAAAAAAAAAAAGAACTCCAAACCTTAGCAGTTCAAGGAACATTTTTTCCATTTCAATCATATAAACTCTTGGCTGACTTAAAAGATAGAGAATGTCATCCAAGGAGATCAGTTCTGGTGTTGGTGTTAATAAACTAGATACGAGAAAAATCTAGGTATATTGTCTCTTCACCATCTCCATTCCAAGTGAGCTAATACTCAGAGAAAGCACTCGTAGATTTTTACACATTCTTTACAATTGTTACCCTTAGACTATAAACTCACAGAAATAACTGCACATTGATAATGTTGACACTGTTTCACACCACAGTTTAAGTCCTGAATATATTTTGGGCACAAAAAGACACCTCTGATAACACCACGAGGCACTACTTCATTTGCAAGCCAGAAGATTGTTACCCCGTGCAGACTATTACTAGCAGGGTTTCTCAATGGCATGTTTGTTCAAATCACTAGAGAGGATGCTGGTAGCTCCAACAGAGCTTGATAGTTCTCTACTGTTCATGTATGTGGTATGCTCGGTGTTGTTTGACATCACTACTTGTACTTGTTTTACATGAGTTTTGTCAGTTGTGGTTTTTTGGTTTTTTTTAACATTGCTCATTCCTTGCAATATGGAAGAATAAGAAACATCAGTTTGGATAGTCAACAGTCTTATAGAGTCCTTTACAGACAGTCCGGAATCATACCAATTACCTACACAGACCTAGATGCTCTGTGTATTTCAGATATTTGTCTCAAACCTGTGCAGCTGCATGAATGAAAAATATTTACTAAAAAGCTTTAAAGTTTGGATCAAGAAAAAATATTTTTACTTTTGTAAACTCTTGTATTACATATTGTTGCAATTTTTATTAGTTTTCTCTATAGATCCATTTTCCGTTCTGAAAAATCACTGTACTTAAACTATGTAGATAGCTACAATCTTGTAAGCAGTCATATTTTTAATTGGTGCCACTGCAATTTAGAATTAAAACATTCAGAGTTTGCCCATGTAGAGCAGATTGATGGTTCATTACAACTTTCTTTAAAATGTTGTAACATAATTTTTACATGTCTGTAAATAAATATTTTCTCTGATTTATGCACTAAATCAGTTTTGTAATTTCTTCTTTCAAAATGTGACTCTAAGACACTTTCCAGGAAAAATGTATTTCTCTTATGGAAAAATACCATTTAAAGCTCTGTAATACAGCCATCCTTCACAAACTGCCCAAGCAGACCAAACAGAAACAGGTATTCATAATATCAAGTACTTAAGTAAGTAAAATGGAAAAAAATGTTAATCTTGCTATCATTTTAATAAGTTGAGAAATTTAAGCACTAGTCCAGTATTTTAAAAAAAAAAAAAAAAAAAAAAGACCAGAAAGAAATGTGACAAACTTCCTGAGAAGAGGGAATTCTTCAGTGAATGAGAAAGAGAGAGGCACAGAAATCTTTCCTCTCTGGCCCGCAGAGCAGTGAAGGGGTTCTGCAAGGGCACCTCAGGTTTCAGGGGAAGTCTTTTCCTCCTGCTGGTCTTTGATGTTGCAAGCTTCTGTTTTCCGCACTGACAGCTCCCCACTCTCCTGTGCGTGACAGCAGAGGAGTTTATTTCTGTTTGGCCATGGGCTGTGGGTCCACTCCAGTCTACACTTGGAAGCAGCTATCTAACTCCTTCTCAGCCTCCCTGATGTTATGTTTCAAACCACCTCGTGCAGCTCAGCCACCTGCCACAGGATGATCTCTACCTGGGCACGCCTTTGGCAGGCAGGTCTGCAGCCTACTCCTGCCCCTGCTTCGGGAGAAAGGTCTTGGAAATTCTTTTAGTCTGAAGTCTGCACTGCAGCCTCTCCTTTCAGCAGCTCCATCTGGGTGGGGGCATTGGCCACTGCTGGGGTAGATGGTGCAAGTTCTCTGACCAGAGCTGCAGCCTTCACTCTAGGTTGAGCACCCACCTTGGGGTTCAAGTAGGATCAGTGCCCTTGACCTGTGCAGATGGTCCCAGAATGTGCCTGGTTGCCAGATTATGTTCACTACAGGTCTCTTCACTTGGCCAGTGGAATGCCCCATGTCCAAAGAGGTGCCCTTCCATGAAAGCTGCCACTCCACACCTCGGCTGAGGCACCAGGCCCTGTTAGTCTGACCTGCTCCCCATGCTCCTGGTCCCTGGTGCTTTCCAGGGCTACCCTCTGTGGAAATGGGAGGGCTGTTACTCCTGGCCTTGCTCATGTCTCTTCAGCCACTCTTGTGCAAGCTGCTGGCTCCAGGTGGGATCTATTATGAGCCTTACCTATTGCCATTAGGGAAAAAAGACAAATATTTTTGAGTTTTGAACCTGTTGGGAAAACCAATATAAAAAATAATGTAAAATTATTAGAGAGATGGATGAGTTTTCCACATAAGTGATTGAATCATGTCTCTTTGCCTTAGGATTCCTAAAGTGGGGGCTTCAAAGCAAAACACTGGAAAGATTTTCTTCTCACATGAATTCTTTACTCTGAAACAATAACCTTATTCCTTGCCTTCATAACTTCAGGCTTTTATCCTCCCTGAAATAAACTTGTAGGACTTGTCCATCATAAGAGCTCACCAAAGTCAGCCACTCAGATACAGCAGTCACAGATAGGAATAAACACCTCTCTGCAACAGCGGAGTGGAATGCTCCCCTTTTTTGTTCCCCCTCAGCCACGTGGTCCCCGAGATGCCCCGAGAAAGAGACACACAGAAACTGCAGGAGAGGATGCAGAGAGAGAGTTTATTCACATGGTCAGGGGTATATATAGGTTTTAGGGGAATTTAGTTACTACCAATAGGAATCTATGGATAACAACCAATAGGGAAAGGGTTAATTAAAGGGCAATAGGGGGATCACATAGTCCTGCAAGAACAAATTCCTGCATCCTAGGCTAGGGAGATAAGAGTTTTCTCAAGGGGTTTTGGGAAAAAGAACCTTGACTCGGGGGAAAAAGACAAGGAATCCATTTTACAATACAGTAAAATCCTCAGTTTTTAAGGCATTATGGCTGGTTTCTTCATTTTCTTCACAGGCCCATTTCTTGCATGATTTACACCACTTCTGATATTGTAAGTCCACTGCCACACCTCTCCATGGTTAGGCTCCCACACAAGAGGAAGGATAATATGTGTGGTGAAACTAAGGAGAGTTGGATGCCCTAAACTAGGAGAAAAGATGTTTATTTTGGTCAGCAGCTGCCAGTCTTAACAGTCAGAAAAAGACAGCTGACTACAGAGAGTCTATTCCTAGAAAAAGGAGGGTCTAGATAAGGCTGTGACTATAGAAGCAGGAAAGATTCTGTACTCAGAGTAAAACAGCACAACTTGAGAAGTCAGTATTCTACCTCTGAGCATTTCTCAGCAATGAAATATTCTGACGATAAGGATAAGAGAGAAAGTAAAGGCACCTGTGTACAGCAGTTACAGCCCTATTCTCACAGTTCATGCCCTTACAACAACCAGACTGGGGAAACTGGTAAAAAAATCCTCTGAGAAACTACTCAGAAAAAACATATAATGCTACAGGGAATAAATAGGTATTGGGTTTTGGATGGTGGGATTATTAACTAATTCAAGAGACCTCAAAAAAGAGCTTGAAGGTTTGGGTGTTATAGTAAGTATTTTTTTCTGTTTAACCTCTCAGAGAAAGATGGTTGTTCCACACTGGTGTGAACAGAATCAATCCACAAATATCACGTTGTATTTTAACAGAAAATTAGTTCACATCCACCTTCCATCACATCCATCTCATATAAATCCCACTAACCAAGCAAAGATGTTTCTAAAGGCTACATTCAAATCTTTCTGATGCTGTCCTGGCTACATATACTTAAGAGCCCAAGATAATAAGAATCTTTGCATAACCGCTCTGTTGGTGTATTACCATATGTGAATATATCTATGGTATGTAGCTTTGCATATGTGGAAAAAAAATCCTTCATTTGCTTTGTGCTTTAGATATTTATAAATGTTTCTACTCAACTAGAAATGACTAATGTTGTGGAAAATAAGAATTGAACTCATCCCTATTGATATAAGTCATTAAATGAGTACCTTCAATGTCTACTCCAACTGGATTCTTAAGCAGAAACTGTGATCAGTGCTCACCCTATGAGGAGTTAGAGCAGCATTTGGCATGTTATTTAAAGAAAGAAAAAATGATAATGCATATAATATTGCTGCTGCAACAGGATCACAGTAGAACATGGTGGAGAAACAAAGGATATTCAGCATGGCAGTACTGCAGTTTGAATCTGGTACTGAGGTCTGAATGAGCATTGAAAGGGTTTTACCTCAGGATGACTGAGGAAGTTATTGAAAGGACATGTGCTGCACATGTACTCATTTAACATTTGAAGAAACCTCCCCCATATATTTATTTATTTTTACATCCCTTCCTGTATGCCCTGATTCTGACTACTCTTTCAAGAGCTAGGCCCCAAAATTTGCAGATGATTTTGACTGAGCTTCCTGAGAATTCAGAACTTAACAACAGGTAGTCAATAACATGAAACGTTCAGAATTTTGGCTTTGGTGTTTAATTCACTAAGCAAGGGAGGAATTGCATAAGTGTATGTTTACTTGAGTGGTTACAATAACTGTAAATCTATTCTTGCATTGAAGGGGAAACTATAGATCATAGAATTACAGAATGCTTTAGGTCGGAAGAGACCTTTAAGATGATGCAGTTGCAATCCCCCTGCTGTGGGCAGAGACACTTTCCACTAGACCAGTTAGCTCAAATTCTTATCCAAATTGGCCTTGAACACTTCCAGGGATGAGACATCCACAAGTACTCTGAGAAGTCTGTTCCAGTGTCTCAGCACCCTCACACTAAAGAACTTCTTCCTAATACATGTGAAGGAAAGGACTATGTAGAAATATCTAATTTTCTGCCTCTTTTTTTTTTTAATATTTTTCCAACAGAGATTTTTTTATATTCTGGTCTCCAACAGTTCTTTACTTTAAACATGATGACAAATTCTTGTGCAATATGTGATATCAAGCAAATAAACATCTGGACATTTCTTAGTTCTACACAGGACAACTTTCAGTGACATATGTGATGACATATCACATTACTTGTAATCAATATATAAGTGTAGGAAATTATGTTTTACAAATCTATTCATTGAGCACTATTATTTAAGGTAGCACGCTTCACAAAATCTATCAGGTCATGACTCAGGAACATAAAACCAGTTTTTTACAGCAAGCTATATAAAATCAATTGTGCTGATTTCAAGGATGAGTGACCTTTTAAATTTGGATATTTCTGCATTTATGTGAGGATCATTTCCAAGTGAATTACAGGTTCTGAATGATTTTTGTGGTAGGCTAAAAGGATGAGAAAACAGTAATCCAGTTATGTATATATACGTATAAGCGACCAGCTTATATATGTCTCATTCTGACCAACTTGCTTCACACTGGATTTGGAGGATCCAAGTCATGTCAAAAGATAATGTGAAAAAAGCAGACAACCAGTAATGGCAGTAAGAAAAATTACAAAAATCAGTGCCCATGGAATTGCATATGGGCAGCCATGTAGACAAATGACATTGCTGACTTCTATCAGATGTAGACTTTAGGTACAAGGGAAGGTCTCTGAAACCCCATGCAATGCACAGATACAAAGAGACCACATTTGCTGCTCCTGCCTGCTCAAGGGAGCCAACAACATGAGCAGATGTTAGATTTCGGTCAGCTTCCTCAGATAACACTTTCCAAAAATGTCTTTAGAGGGCAAAAGTTCAAGCTTTTTTCCCCATCACCTTCATTCCCTTTTGTGTGTGATTTGTCTCATCTATTAAACTACAAGGGTTTTAGGACAGGACAAATGCAGTGAAGTGGTCTCCTCCTAGAAATGAAGAATATGAGTGAATGGATATGTGCCCACCTACACATGCACAACCCACCAACTTGCAAATGGAGGAGATCCCTTCCCATCTCCACTGTTCGGAGCCAGCTCCTTGAGGAGTGACGCTTGAGCAAGAGAATGAGTTTGGAGGACAAAAACTCATACAGAACTTATGAGCTCCTCTTTAAATATGTTTTTTATAGATTGTTTTTTATCTGCAGACCTCAAGTAGTCACAGAAGAAGGTTGAATCATTTATTGGTTATATTCAAGGGATGTAGGACAAGGAGAGGCCATTTAGATGTCTCACAGATTTTTCCTGTTGGTAACAGCAAGAATCTCAGAAGAATACATAGGATCCTGCCTGGTAAAATTGAAAGGCAATAGTGTTACAGTATATCACATATTTCTGTTTCTTTATGGGCAAAGTTCTTAAACTAAATATTTCACATCATGCTGGGTATAAATTTTTACTGCTGTGAATAATCAGCATAGTAATGGAGTTTAAATCATAAATCACATTTTACTTTCCAGCAAAATGTCCCAGAAGGGATGGTTCTAAGTTGACTGTTAACCATGTTTTGGAGGAAATAGTGTGCAAAAGCAAAATTATTTAATCACTTCAAGCAAAGGTGGTGTTGTATATTTCCTTCAGCAATGATAATAAGATTTTAGTGGTCTCCATAGCAATGCAGGTGAAAATTTAGAAAACCATGAACATATCCAACAGCAAATCTAGAAATTCATTGTATTAATAATGCATCCCACTGAGGCTTGGTTTTCAGGAATGCTGAGAAAATTAAGCTCACATTTGCAATTGAAAAGTATAGGGTTTAGTTACCATGAATCACTATAATCGAGAAAGGATCATGCTACTGTAACATGTTGACTCTTGAAAAAAAATATTTCTACTTCCATATTCTTTGTAGATATGTTTGATTCAAACAAATATAAAACTTGCTGAATTATGAATTTTAGTATATTTTCTCTTTTATTTTACTCAACACTGTATGCTTTAATAAATAAAAAACTACATATCACACAGCTGAAAGATTTAGCACATTTACAGAGAGTAAGAGAGAATGGGGGATATCCATAAGCTAGTAAAGATTGGAGCAAATAAATCTAAAATTGCAGCCTATAAAATCACAGAATCATCAGGGTTGGAAGAGACTTTCAAGATCATCTAGTCCAACCATCAACTCAGCACCACCATAATTACCCCTAAACCACATCCTCAAGTGCCACATCCTGATGCCTCTTGAGCACTTCCAGAGACGGTGACTCTACCATCTCCCTGGGCAACTTATTCCAATGCTTAACCAATTTTCCAGTGATTTTTTTTTCCTAATATCTAATCTGAAACTCTCCTGTTGCAATTTAAGGCCATTTCCACTTGTCCTGTCACTTGTGATACAGCAGATAGATCAACCCCAACCTCCCTAAAGCCTCCTCTCAGGTAGCTGTAGAGAGCAATGAGATGCTTCCCCCGAGCCCTCCTTCTCCAGGCTAAACATCCCCAGTTCCCTTAGCCACTCCTCACAGGACCCTTCTCTAGCTTTATTGCCTCTCTGGACAGGCTCCAGAACCTCAATGTCCTTTTTGAAGTGAGAGGCCCAAAACTGAACACAGCACTGGAGGTGCAGCCTCACCAGTGCCAAGTACAGGGGGGAAATCACTGCCCTGGTCCTGCTGGCCATGCTATTCCTGATACAGACCAGGATGCCATTGGCCTTCTTGGCCACCTGGGCACACTGCTGGTTCACAATCAGCTGGTTGTTGACCAGCAGCCCCAGGTCCCTTTCTGCTGAGCAGCTTTCAAGACACTCTTCCCCCAGTTTGTTGCACAGGGTTGTTGTGATCCAAGGGCAGGATCTGGCACTTCATCTTGTTGAACCTTACACCATTGTCCTCAGAGCATCGATCCAGTCTGTCAAGATCTCTGCAGAGCCTTCCTCCCTTCAAGCAGCTCAACACCCCCACCCAACTTAATGTCATCTTACATTAGCACATGTGCTGCCAGCCCAAGTTTTTTAGCCTACCCACAGTGAAAAGTAGGGTCAAGACTTTCTCTGCACCTACTGGTGCAGATGTGCTTCAGTGACATGTGACTTGGTTAGACAAGAGGATCTCCAGAAGTCCCTTCCTACCTCAAGACTTCTGTGAAGCTGTGATTCTATGTTATAGTAAAATGACATACTTAAAATCTACACTAAAAAGATACTGAAGGCACATAGGGAGCATGCCAGAATCAGCATGTAACACCCATCTTATATATATTCTCCATCATAAGAATATCTTGTGAATACCCAAAGTACAATATGTTCTCATTGTGATCACTGATTGAAGCAGGAACATTCTTGTCCCAGTGGAGTTTTTCAATTGCTGAAGTCATGCCCAGCTTGCTTTCTCTCATCCTATTCAGGGTGAATATTCATTTATAGTCAATGAGCACTTAGTTCACACAAAGAGGAACAGGTTCAGCTCAAAATAAGCAAAAAGTCCTGTCTCAGAAAACTCCCCAGCCCTGCATCAAGGAGGTTGTAGGCTCAAAGTCTGTGAGACAGTCAGGGGAGCCAGTCCTGCCTTGCCAGTGCTATGTAATAAGCTCCTGGACAAAGTGGAGCTACAAGAATGATAAGATTAGGTAAGCACACATCCTAGCTGTTCCTACAGGAGAAGAAAAAAAATCCTGAGATACACAGACAGAAGATACCCAAGAAGAGAAGCTGTGCAACTGCTTCAGGTAAGCAAACAGCAAATGGTAGTGACTAAAGGGCACTGCAGAAAGAAAAGCAAAGGGAGAGGCCAGCAAGGTGTTACTAAGGAACCAGTGTTCAGCCCAAGGAGCACAATAAAGGGGTGAGTGCCTCAGGGAAGACTACAGAGCTGTTGTAACACAGAGTGAGAGGTTATCCCATTGCCAAAATGCCACCGGCTAAAAATCTGTTTTGCGCAGGATCCAGAGTAGAACATCTAAATAAATACATGAGATAGACATACCAAAAATACAAGGTGGGCAGAGTTCCTGTGTGCACACAGATGGGGTGTGGGCATGAACTGCATGAACAGAGCACACAATGTTATTTAGTTTACGGCAACTCAACCCAAATCCAGACTGAGCATTTTCTTGCTTCCTGAACCAAAGCAGCTTGGTCAGAACAGCTGAGGGCAGGCTCAAAGGACTGCAAGATGAAACTAAGGTGTTGATCTACCACACAAGTTTTTCAGTGGTTGTAGTCCCCATGGCTTGGAGAAGTACTGAGAGTCCAGAGTCCTACTAGAGTCAATGGCAATCCCATGCACTTAAATCCTCAGGAATCCTTCACTGGGATCCCAAAACAGAAACACCAAAGAAGTGATTTAGGTGACTAATCACAGGTGTCCAGTGTCATTCTAGACACCCCTCCCTCACTTTAGATTCTCCGAAAGGAATAAGTCACATAGTCCTGTCCACACCTGCCAGTCCCGGGGTGTGTCTGAGTTACTCAGGACCTACTTGAACTCTCAAAACTTCAGCTTTGAGATGGATGTAACTTTTTAAACCATGATTTATAGATGTTCCTGTGTTCCTGAATGAGGCCTCCAATTTCAACTGTGATGTTTTGATAGGATAACTGGGGAAAGACGTCAGTAAAAAGGGTCATGAAAGGCAAGGGAAATTTTTGACCAAGGAAGTACATTTTCAAAGTAGAATCTGCAGCTGCATAATTCACATTCATGTCAACAATAGTTTCCAAAAATCTGGTCATATAACTGAGAATTTCTTAAAGAAAGTAATAGAAAACTGTAAAGTAGGTTGGACAAAGCTTACAAAAAAGTAAGTTAGCAACAAAAAAAAAAATCGAAGTTATTGGTGAGTCCTATAATGGTTAAGTAAAGTTGGAACTGAAACCCTGATCTGGTGTTACCCACTGAAAAAAAGAATTAGATATAGCATGTGTTAAATTATCCTTTTATCACCTCTGAAAGAACACCAGGGTTTGGCACCTATTATTACCATTAGATGGACTATACTTTAGTCACACCTAGACTCAATTATGTCCACAGTGCTAGCTGCAGCAGGCTATTTCAAACTATACCCCAGCCTGTGCCATCTTTGTACTGCTGGGTTCCCAATTAAAAGAAAATTACTGAGGGCCCATTTTCTCAGCATAGCACTGCAAGAACTTGAAAAATAAGAATAATTTCTCACTGGGAACTGTGAAATGAGCATAAAAGTGCTGTAGATGTCTTTTTTTTCCCCTTTGAATTACAGGTTCACCTCTAGTTTAGAGTTAAGAGACACTTTGCTCAGTAAAGTGACACCAAAGCAGCCCTGTAACCCAGCTGCAAACCTTGCTGAAAAGCGACCAGCCCTGGCAAACAGAGTCGTTTTCAGGGACAGGAGGGCTGTCCCAGGGGCAAACCTTACCCTGTGAGCACTGTGGGATCTTTACAGACTCCTTTCTTTGTCTTTTTGCCTTAGTAGCAGCAGAATAATGCAAAGAGGAAAACTACAGTCTCACACAAACTTGTTGTGCATGAAATCTAATGAGTCTCTATTTTAATATATAGAGATCTTGTTACAAAGATTCTGTGCATTCTCTATTGTGCTCCAGAATTAGTACTCTGGGCCTTTCTCTGGCTGTCACAGGGACATCCACATCGAAGAGCATAAAAAGGAGCAGGTAACAGAAAGGTAATAGGTTTTTTATGAGACATTGGCCTTTTGTGTTTTTGGTTTTGTTGTTGCTTTTTTTTCCCCAAAGACTTACCTATTCTTATATTAGTATTAAATTAATAATTAATAACCTATACTGGTCTTGTTTTGTATATTGCTCTTTTAAACTTTTGTTGCACTATACATTCATGCTCAATTACTCACATATCTACTACAAAAGTGTCTGTTGAGACTCTCATCAGCTAAAACAGCATTGGGAATACTAGTTTTGAGAAGGATATAACAGCTTTAGAACCATGTCCAGCTTTATAATTTGAGCAAAAAGCAAAAATACAAATACTTTGCATTTCTTTAAAAACTATTCCTCAGCTCTCAGTTTTCACAGAGTCCTTCTTGGCTAAAACTGAGGATCTTGATAGAACTGCAGCATCTGAATCACCTTCCCTGAATTATAATTATAATGTCATTTGTTTCTTTTTGAGTTTGATAATAAAAGCCAAGAGTTTGAATAGCATTCAGAAAAGGATTAGCCATTCTGTAGATAATGAAAACTTCCACAAGAGTGTTTAAAAGCAATAGTTCTTCTTCTTTTGAGAAAGGCATAAACTTGTTTTTCTCTCCAGTGCATAAACTAAACAGTAACTGACAGCACAAAGGGAATGTGGAAACAGGTTATTCCATTACTATTTACCTGAGAATTCTGAGCACCTCTCTCTGCACCCTTGAAGTGCAACATGATCAGAGACTGTATAACAGGACTTGATGGGGGCAAGCTGAGGCTTAAAAGACATAAAGGAGAGACAGACACGCTACGGCAGTATATTTCTAATGTTACTGAGCAAAATCTTACTGTCATGACTCTTTCACAGCATAGGTTAAAGAATACTATTGTGTTTCAGCTTACATTGCACTTCCCAAAGAAGTACAAATACACTGCTGGTAACACCACATCTATCCAGCATTTCCTGCTTCTTTAGAAAACAAAAGGGCACAAGAGTATCTCATGTGTTCAGGATTAAGTAAAAGACTGTTACTGTACCACAGCACTGCAGTCTGGGTTTTTATACTTACAATTAATCTAGTGATAATTCCTAGCTGTTCTGTATATTGCTATTAAACTGGGCACACAGGAGGCTTCTGGCCTGCTGTGATTAGGCTTTTATAAAAGCCTAATATAAGCCTTTTTTATAAAAGCTGTGATACAGCTTTTATTATCAGCATGAAAATGAGAGTTTTCTGGTTGAAACTGGCTAGTTTTTCACTCAGTTTTGCAGTGATTCATCCTATTATTATGTATAAAGAATGCATTAAATCATAACTGGAATTACTGCATTTACTCTGAATTAAAAGTTACTTGAGAATTTTCAAGGGAGGGTGTTAATTACTTCATGCATTAAATTTATTTAGTGATGAGACCTTTACTTTAGCAATGTGTCAGACCTTTGCTCTGTCCATAACAATCTGCACATTGGCAAGTCTGCATTCACAACCTCTGGCAAAGGATGGGAACCTGAATAACTCCAGCTAGATTTCTTCTTTGTGTTGTTTATTGTTGGGCTTGAGGCCCATATTAAAGAATTAAATAAAATTTGAGGTTTTTCTTTAAAGGAAGTCTCTAAAATTATAACCTCCTTAAGAGAAGCTTGCAACAATCTCTTGAATCACAACATTGAGGCTACATGATGTCCTTTTTTAAGGCAGTTGACTTAATCTGGTGACCATCACCTAGCTAGGAGGACAGGAAGGGAGGAGACATGCAGGCCTGGTTTGCAGGTTTCTTGGATAGACCTTGCACCTACACTCTAAGTAGTCTTGTCTGCAGCCATGCCTGCTGTATCTCCTGAGGAGATCTCTGGGCTCACCTCAGACATGATTTGCCTGGGGGTGCTGATGGAGCCCATCCCTCTCATCACCTATCTTGATGCAGTAGGGACATTCCTTCATCATCAGGGAGGTCACTGCTCTGCCTGTGCCGTGCCCACTCTCACCTCTTGGCTCATCCTCTTCTGTGGACCAGCCAGGCTCTTGCTGCTCACTGATGTGCATTAACCAAGTCACCACCACATGCAGACAATCTAGTAAGTCTACTGGTTTACTGCAAAAGAGCTGCTGAAGTCAGCACGCTAAAGAATGATAGCATTAGGGTCATTTCTTTGACTTGGCTATTAAATGGAGCTTAGTGAAAATCTGAATCCTTTTTACTCTGTAGAGAAAAAATAATTTTTTAGCATAATGTTAATGTTAATGTTTCAGAGAATTTTCTCACTAGCTCTAATACTTCTGTATCTTAAAAGCAAGAATGGAAATATCAACACTTGTTAAGGAATGAAACACAGAGGAAGTTAGAAAATGTTGGCATTTCAGTTGAGTGGTTGTTTTTCTTAATAAAAATGATATTCCCATATCTGCAAAATCTATTTCAGATTATTAAATTCAAATATCTTATTCCAAATCGGTTCAATTTAAAACTATGTTTCCTTAAGGTAATTCACAAGACTACAAAGGTTATCATTATATGGTAGTTCTTTGTTATTTTCCTACAGATTAAGCTCTACTCTATTTCTAATGCTTCATGAGAAGTATGACCCAATTCATGAGGCATTACAGAGGTCAGTCAGAGAAGAGATACATTCATCACAGCAGATTTCATTTAGAGGTGATTTATGTGTGAAAAGGTTACATGTATCTGTCACATGCTGTAAGATCAGAGTCAAGGGCCGTAAAAAATTCAGATTTTGGTGAGATGCCTTTTATGACAGAGAGCAACACAGATTGCATCAGAAGCTACATAAAACCTAGTTTATTTATGAGCTAAAAGGATTGGAATTGTATTTAATTATTCATTAATTTAATCAAGAAGAGAAACTACACACTCTTGAAAGCAGACCCAAAGAAATAGATACTGAATGTAAACAGATGCTTTGACATTTGTATGTCACTCTTCATACTGCATCATAAAAGGAGCTACCAGGGCAGACAAGACACTTTCTGGGATACTTTGCGTTGGCTTTATGAGAATCCTGGAGACTCTTGGGAAGCAGCAGAAGTAGAACTGACTTGCAGTTAGAACTGTTAGCTGCAAGTTTGATTCCTCTTTTCTTTAGGGTAAAATAAAACCCATTAGTTCAAACGAGATCAATCTGATACCTTCAAGTGAGCAGAAATTCCCCAGCTGAGAACTATCCCAGGCAGCAGCAGTGCTGTCCACTGCCCTGTATCCACCACATTTTATTTTGGACTGTTTTAAATAAACTGTCTGAGCTAATGGAAAGATAATCCTAATTTGGCGGGGGAGGATGAGGATAACATTGTTTGGGGTTTTGCAAGGTCAGACTTCCACCTGCTCCAAGATCAACTGCATGGTCACAACAGATGGAGGCAGTGGAACTGCAAGGCCAGGAAAGGGAAGAAGAGAAGAAAAGGTCTTTTGGAATTTGTCTGATTTTGCATGAGGTGAAGATGATTTGTCAGTACTTTTAATTTCCTTCCAAGGTTAGTTCAAATAGGTTACCTCAATTGGATGCAAACTGCACAGTATTTAGAGGTGCAGCATAGCATGGACCAGAGGTTAAACCACCAAGTTTTCCTGGGCTTGCTACTAAGGTGATGCCACCAGGGAGCTTGTACTTCAACAGCCAAGCAGATTTTTTAAAAGCTGTGTTCATATTCTTCATTTGCAATTTCAATTACTTGCTTTGCATATACGCCCCTTCTGTTTAGTGTAGATAGGCTGGTATTTTCATACTTGAATGTGCAAACAGTTTTGCCAGAGTACTGACTGTTTACAAAATTATAATGTTCAAAAAACTGTAGATAAAAATGTATTTAAGACATTTTGGATGACTTCTGATTATAAGACTCTGCAAGCCCTTCAGTTAGGGAGATATTCCTCATTTTCAATCCTGAATCTTACCAGGCCCCTTTCTTTTAATTTGTAATTTAATATACTATAATCTAATGCTTCCATAAACAAAAACTCCCTTCAAAGGAAGGAAATCAGACACATCTTCCACTACCAATTGCAAATCTTCAGGTTGGGATTTTCAGAGAAGCCCAGAAGAGTTTGATATTTCCTGATATATTGGAGCAGATGAGCATCTAATTCTTGTTGCTCCTTTTAGAAAAATATCAGGTCTGAGGCAGCTTTGGGCTACTGTTAAAAAAAGAAATCAAACTTTCCTCTCAGACACCTATTTACTTGCTAAAATGAGTTCGATCTCCTTCTCCATTTAAAAAACAAAAAAAATGTATCTGATGCAATCATCATGATTGCCTTAATATTGACTCTGGTATCTGTGAGGCATTTCTGGATTTCTGGGAACTGAATGTTGTTTATGAACAGCTTGATTTTTCAATACACCATTTCATTTTCTGTCGGTCTTTTTAATTCTTCTTGATGTTTGCATATTTTCCATTACAGTAAAATCGACAGTCTTTGAATACACCAGATATAAAGACACTATTAAATGGCATTAATAAACATCACTTTATGTGCAAAGAAACCACTGAAAGATCTACTGAGTTTATAAGTGGGGAAGCAGAACAATTCTTTCTTTCCAACATAAAAAGTCTTTTTTATCTAAGCAAAGACTTATAGCAAGTGGAAGTTCAATATCATGCCTTTGAGAGTTACAGCCTGTTTAGACCAAAGTAAAATTATTTGAAAGGAAGTATTAAATAGTGAGAAGTAGTTATGTGTAGTAATTTTCTAAAATATTTGGATTTCTCCTTTCAGTCTCAGTCACTTTTCTACATACAGTATCTTTTCCACCTCATATCCAGTTTACAATTTAAAATCTGAAGCAGTCTTTGAAGTATGCAATTTATAGGAAAAAGCACAGGTAGAATACTACTTCTCTTTTTTCCCTGGTGCTTTGAAGGAAAAATATATTGAGACCCTTGATTGTGCACCTAGACCACTATGAAAAAAGCATTGCCTAAATCCCTGCACTGAAGGAGTGATAAGAATATTTATTCAGTCACAGGTAGAGTCATATTTACAACTCTTCTGCTTTTACTGCTGATATTTGATCCTCAAGGTATGACTAATTTATTTTAATCATATCATGTCAATATATAATATCTTAACTAATCTTACCTATAGGTTATGATAGCTGTTTTCCTAGAAAAAGTGTTGACTTGGAAAAAGCAGGCAGCAAAGTCTGCTTCCCAAAGGTGCTATGAAGGAAAATATATTCCTTCTCGTTCTGTCCTCCACATAGCACTGCATAGAAATGAAAACTCAGAGATCATGGTTTACCTCTTGATAGGTTTTCTGCACTGCTAGCTTCTACTGCTTTCAAGGGTCTGACAGCTTCCCTAAAACAAGGCAGATAATCTTAGAAGAGGATTTCTAAATTATTAAAATTATAGAGAGAGAGAGCCACAGCATTATTTGGTTTACTGAGAGATATGCTACAAGTCACAAGTGGTGCTCCCCAGGGCTCAGTACTGGGGCCACTTCTGTTTAATATCTTTATCAATGATCTGGATGAGGGGATTGACTCAGTCAGCACCCTCAGTCAGCTCACAGACACCCAGTGAGGACAGAATGTTGAATGTTCCCACCCTCTGCTGAAGGGTAGGAAGGCTCTGCAGAGGGATCTTGATAGGCTGGATCAATGGGTCAAAGCCAACAGCATGGGGTTCAACATGGCCAAGTGCCAGGTCCTGCCCTTCAGTCACGACAACCCCATGCAGCACTACAGGCTGGGGAATGGGTAGCTGGGAAGTTCCTTGGCAGAAAAGGACCTTGGGGTCCTGTTCAACAGTGGTTGAACATGAACCAGCAGTGTTCCCAGGTGGCCAAGAAGGCCAATGGTATCCTGGCCTGGATCAGAAATAGTGTGGCTGTCAGACTAGGGCAGTGATGAGTGGTGAGACTGCACCTTGAATCCTGTGTTCAGTTTTGGACCACTCACTTCAAGATAAACATTGAGGTGCTGGAGCAAGTCCAGAGAAGGGCGGTGGAGCTGGTGAAGGGTCTGGAGCACAAGTCTTATGAAGACTGGATGAGGGAACTGGGGATGTTTACCTGGAGAAAAAGAGGCTCAGTGCGGACGTTACTGCTACCTCAAAGGAGGTTGTTAGCAAGGTGGGGGTCAGCCTCTTCTCCAGATTTGCAAGGGACAGGACAAGAGTAAATGGCCTCAAGTTGCACCATTGAAGGTTTAGATTGGATAATAGGAAAAAAATTCTTCATGGAAAGGGTTGTGAAGCACTGGAATGAGCTGCCCAGGGAAGTGACTAAATTACCATCCCTGAAGGTATTTAAAAGACGTGTAGACATGGCACTTAGGGATGTGGTTTAGTGGTAGATCTGACAGTGCTGAGTTAATGGTGTAACTCAATGATCTTAGAGTTTCTTTCCAACCTAAATGATTCTATGATTAGATGTAGGGGAGAGAGATCCCTTAAAAAAAAAAAAATTTTTGCTTGAGTATTACACATTTTTTGCAGCACTCTGGCACTGAGCAGTCCCAGATTGCTTCCTGTCCCTGTTCCCAGACAAGCATGTTTAAGCACAGCCCTCAGACAGCAGCTTCAGTAAAAGTAACTGTGGTTAACATGTCTGTCTCACTCTGATCCAGGTCCTTGGTGGTATCAGGCAACCTCAGACGTTGTGGTTGCTGTATGAGAACCTGTGAGTCTCACAAAGCACCACATCATGTCTAGTTTCGGTCAAACATTACTTGATCTGCCTGCATCATAAGGATCTATATGATTTACTATCCCCTCTCCTGTGTACCTCAGTAATACAACTTGGGTGTCTGAAGCAGTGTGCCAGCATTCCTGCCCTGCTCTGAGTGTCTAGGAGACAGGCTGAAGAGACACTAGAGCTGTGAATGTATAGTTATTTTACACATGGATCTGAACACAGATTACAAACAGAAATGTTGGGTTTGATTCCCTAACTTGTCCAATAGGTACACATGTGATTTGGGGGAACTGAGGACAACATTTGTCTCTTCAGCTTGTAATAACAACACAAGGAAGCAAGGACAATATAAATAGATTTTTCCTCTTCCTGTGTGTTTCTTCTTGTTGTTATTGGAATAATAAATATCTGTTCTTTCCAGGGGCATTTAAGTACTAATTCCACAAAGAAGTTTCCAAGGAGAAAGTTGCATAAAGTCAAAGCTATGGTTCCAGGCAAAATAGCACACTATAGTGCTGGTTTCTGCACTGTTACCTTCTCTTTCTGTGTATGTATCTGAAATAAACCCAGAAATATTTTAACATTCTCTGAAGCCAGTGAAACGTTATTTACATCTGCTTGCATATTTTTTGCAGAACATTTTGTGACCCACACACTACCCAGTACTAAAAATGTGATGCTATATACTGCCTTCTGCAAAAATGAGAGAAGGAAATGTTATTGCTACACATTTATTATTACCATGTTAGCATCTTGTGAAATTATGCTTTGAAGCATAATTGGGAAATAATGTGTGTAATTAGCTGGTTTGTTGAAAAGGTAAGATTACTGCTCACTCACACCATGTAGGGGCAGTCTGAACACCTTCACACAACATCTCTTCTTTTGTTTTGTGCATAATTAGTAACACAAAGATTAAATTCAGTTTAATAATCCACAGCTGTGTATCAGATCAGACAGAATAACACATCTGCCCTTAGCCTTGCCATCAAATTCTACATATTTTTCTACTTAAGATAATTGAGAAGCCAATGGTGATACTCTATATTGATACTTATTAATCTTATGACCAATATACTCTTCCTGCAGTGTTGGACAGTGTGTTGCATCTATTTTCTGAAGCATATTCTCCTTCTCACTTACTCTGGCACAAACAGACTTCCCGCAGCAACTGCATCTGCATGTGCTTGCAAAGGCCACAGCAATGCAGAACAGTCTGTGTTGGCACACACAGGTAGAACTGTCTAACTTCTCATCTCTCTGTGGACATGACACTACACTTGCTCAAATCCAGTTAAGCCAAAAGGATGGTAGGTGTGCAGTTAGGTACTGCTAATTGCTGCGTTCTGCTTTGCAGGAACCATCGGGAAAACAGCATATCTCTGCACCCAGCTTTTACATCCAACAGGCTTGTAGGGAAAAGCACCTCCTGAGACCTGTAGGAAATCGTGTGAGGACTGCCACAGCACTGGAAGAAATTCAAACACCTCAAGACTAGAAAGCCAGAGTATAAGCAGCTGCTTACTTTCCAAGGATTCACAAGACAGACTATATTTCAAGCAGCTCTTTTTATTTTTAACAAATTTTGTTGTCATTTCATCTGCACTCAGTAGACCTGACTTTTCTCTTTTTAAAGTTACTATGAATAATGAAGTGTTTCACATTCTAATACAACAGTGTTTCATGGGAAAACAAATGGTGGTGGGATTCCTTTCCAGAAAAGCATGGGTGGTTTCATATCGTCGCTCTGTCTGACATAGCTTCCTTGCGGTTCCCATTCCCATACAGTGCCTCTGCCAACCTGATATTTGAGCTGGGTCCAGGTGATATGCTGCATAAACAGGCCTTTCTGCAAGTAAATGTGGCCTGATATGGAAGTTTATGAAAGCAAGAAGACGGCCTGACACACTGTGTCTTCTCCCACTACAAACTGTGCTGATTAGAGAGCAACACCATCAGAATGATTATGCAAAAATATGGTTTGGGAAATCTTGCAATCCCATTCACTGCAAAACAGTTTTTTTATGAAGCAAATTATTTTTTGCACTTCTGTGATACTTTGCTGATGTTTCTTCTTTCCTTATGGCATTTTTTGGCAAATTGAAATTAAACAAATTATATATATATATCCTGACAACTATGATGGTTTATCCTGCCTTTTTCTCTGTATTTGTGAACCTGTGTTCTAGTTCTTCAGACCTGAGAAAGTGTGAAAAGCTATAAAATGACCTTTCCCAATTTGCTCAAAAGGGGAAAAAAAAGAAAAAGAAAAAAATCAAACATAAGTGATAGACAAAATTCACACCACAGTAAAAGGAAGGAAAACCATGTCAGTAGTGATATTTTAAGAGTTTTAAATTTTCAGCTTTTGTGAAATGGGAAAATATCTCTAAGATCAAAAACTGTAAATGAGTTGCAGTGTGTTTGTGTGATTTCAAGAGTAACACAGCTGAATTAGACCATGACAGTTATGCCAAATAGTAGAGAGGAAAGGTTTGTTCCTTGATTTTCTTTATGGAACCTGATCAAATTTATGCAAATTTAAAACTGCACTGTCTGAAACAGCATCTGAAAATAAAGAATAATCTTTTTTTCTTAAGGGTTGCCTTGGCAGGTGATGCAAACTTGGATTATTTCTTATCAATCCGTGCATGAGACCATCTGGAAAGTGGAGAGTTTTCTCGGGGGACAGGTCCTTTAATGTTTAGAGTTTGAGATTGTTTATTTTGAGTTTTTAATGAAGTTTCACTGTGATATTTCAGCCAATGATACACTGTAAAATGTTGCTGTTACCAAAAAATAAGATTAGCAGATGCAGTACCTAAAATGTTACACAACTGCTTTTTAGTAAGTTACATAGTTCACGTGTGAACAAGTTCTCAGACATGCAGATCAACTAATTGTGCCAGCATAAACTCCTTTGCTCCTGTACATTAGTACAGACCTTTAAATTTCAGTGGCTTTGCTTCAGTCATCAAAAAACCAAGAAAATGGAGTTTCTTTACTTACTAGGCATTTCAGAGAGGCCAGGAGAGGTTGCTTCTCAGATGAAAACACATAAATAAAGGATCTTCTCAGTCAAGTGGCTGAGTGAACCAATTGATCTTGAGTTGCCAGCCAGACAGAAACTCTAGAGTCTCTTTTCTACTGATGTGTTATTCCTTCACAGAGCATATAAATTGTAGAAATGGAACTTCAGCACACAAATCAAAAGATTGGGACTGACTGACTTATTGTGTATTTACATATGACTGTTGTCTCTACTACCAGGATTTTGACCAGCCTTGAAAAGACAGGCATACACTCCTAGAGCTTAGCTATATAAACAGAATGTGTGAAGCTGGTTTTGTTACAGAAAGTGGGTTTTCCCTTTTACTATTGATCAGTCCATGTTAAGTGAACACTTCCAAGAGTGTTGTATCAGCTGCTGTGTTGTATGCAGTTGGACAAAGGGTTCAAAACACAGTGCTCACTGCCTGTTGCAAAGATGAATCTGCAAACCCAAGTCACTACGCTGAGGCAGACCAGCAGCCTGCTTATTTAGTATCTGCTTTCTAAGAGTGGCCCATGCTGGAGATTTCAGAAAAGCTGCTTATGGCTCCAACTTCTCCTTTAGCCTAGGTAGAGATATCATTGCTACAAGTGAGCAAGCTACCTTTACAGGTGTGATGAGATTTCTGAATAGCCCTTGACACAGAATCTGTTCTTGAGGATCTATAGAAAATCTGGAGAGGGGGAAGTTGGTGAACACATTACAACTGAGGATACATTATTAGACTTTGCAAAAGTTTTATAGTGACACTGAGTAGCAAGTGGAAGTAAATGATGTCTGGTACCTAAATCAGCAGAGCTACCAGCTTATGACAATGCCACATGCTGCTGAGAAAAATGTCTAGGAATATTTTCATACTGTTTCAGGAAGCTGCAAATAGCTAAGCATTTTAAACTATGAACAGATACAGAGAGTATCTGTTGCAAAACCACACCATATAAGAGTATAAAGTAATCAGATCCTTTCAATGTAGCTGGTAGTCTCCTATTATATATGATTTTTTAAAAATTCCATAAGGAGGAAGGCAAAAACTAAAATGTGGATATTAAAAGAAAGATAGGTGTTTAGTCACACTTTGAAATTAGCTATCTTGTTGAACAATTACTACCTAATTATTCATATCACAACTCTTCACCTTCAGAAGACACTCACCTTCATCTAAATTCACTTTTTGCTTGTACTGCATTTTGCTTCTTTCAAGACAGTGATGCTTTCTTACCAAAATATTTGGCTCAACTGGAATGCATTCTTGTCTAATAGAGGCACATATAGCATACACTGAAGTACAGATACTAAATTACTTATTTTTAATTATTTGTTCATAGTACCTGCTTTTCTCTGAGACAGGGCAACTATGCATCACACAAAGAATCTTCTCCTAAGACACATCAACCCAAAATTCTCTGTGTGAGGGATACATCATGGAATGAAAATGATTTAGCCGTACTGCAATTTATGACTTGAATGAGGGGAAAAAAAAAAAAAGAGGGTAGCAGGGGTGGGGGTAGTGGAGAAGAGTAAATTATCAGTTTTTGATAAATTTTGGAAATGAAGTCTGATTCATTTTCATTATTTTCTTTTGTCTCAGTTTACACCCAGAGAATTCTAGAGAGTTCATCTTTCCTGTGAAAGAAGAGCCAAGTGCTGGGTTGGCAGAGATACTGCAGAATTGACACAGTTGCTGAAATACAATAGCAGTGCAACCTTGGGCAGTTTGCATTCTACTGTGTTCTAAAATGCAGTTTTCAGTCTGAAAAATGTGTATGCAGATCTCATGCCAAGATCTCGTGCCATTTTAGGAATCACTTGCATCAGCATCAGAAGCACACTAAGCAGTGCAGTGCAGAAAAATACTTCAAATCTTGCTTGGCATGCTGAAATATGTCACATATTTCTAACAACTAGAATTATAAAATCACACCATCTGCCTAACAGCATTGTCCAAATGCTTCTTGAACTTTAACCTAAGCCTCCACTGACTCAGCTTCATGCCATTTCTTTGAGTCTTGTCACTGGTCACAAGAGTAAAGAGATTAGTACTTGTTACTCCACTTCCCCTTGTGAGAATGTTGAAGACCGCAATGAGGTCTCTCCTCAGTCTCCTTCCGGCTGAACAAACCAACTGACCTCAGGCACTCCTCATACAGCTTCCCCTCCTGTCCCCTCACTATCCTCATGGCCAACCCTTCGAATGCTCTCTAATAGTTCTATATGTTTTTTATATTGTGGTGTCCAAAACTGCACACATACTCACAGGTGAGGCTGCACCAGCACAGAGTAGAGCGGGACAATCACCTCCCTTGACCATCTGGCAATGCTGAGCTTAATGTACCCCAGAACACAGCTGGCCCTCCACTAGGGAGACATTTTCTCTAGAAATGTATTTTTATCCATGGCACTGCTTCAGATGTTACATAGAAAGACTTTTGTTGCACTTATTTTTAGTCTTGGCTTTGAGCCAGACCCTTAGATATATTGGTTTTCCTATTGCTTACAATATCCCTACAGATCTCACAGGAAGAAAGAGACAGTGATTGAAGATAAACCTCTGCTATAACACTGATATTTTACTTTGTGTTTGAGGGATTTGAGTGGGATGTCGCATCACACTAAAGATATACTTTGAAAAAATGAAAAATGTTATATCAATCTGAAATAAAGACGTTGCTTTTCTTTGACTTGTGATCTTTTAGCGAAAGACTATGAGTTCCAGAGACAGTGAAGGGAAGGAATTGTTCTGACCTTGGCAAGGTTAATCATATGTGTTTGTTCTCCACCAATAGCAAATTGCTATCTACACATATGTGTGTAGAATATAAATTTCATTTCTTATTACCCACATGAGAAAGGAAAGAATATAGTACAGGTAGTGTTTGGTTTACTGCTGCATGGCAACATGCCCATTCCCAGAAAGGTACATTTGAAGCACAGTGTTGACCCCATTCCAAATTCTTTTCCTACAGTGATACCATTTGATGCTGTATAATCTTGTATCTATTTTTTTTCTAAATATAAAGTGTAAAAGAAATCAGATAAAATTAGGAATCCAATTTGAACGTAATGTTTGGTCTTGCAAAACCAGTAATTTGATTCATGATCAGTTGTCTAAAATTCAATTTAAAATTAAATTTTAAATTAAAAAATTTGGATACATGCCAAAATTACAAAAGTTCTCCGTGTTAGAGAAATGCTTCCATTTCCCTGAAGTCTGTTCTTTCAATGGTACATATGACTCTGGGAGCTTTACAACAAATAATTTTGAAAGCTTATTTCTCCTTCTTTACTATTAAGTTTAATAAACATGTTGCTGTTACTGACAAAATTGTACTGCAGATCCTCCTTTTATAGAGGGAATATTTGGGCTATTTATATGTTTTCCTCTGTAGTCAACATCATTATCTGTAAGGACTGACTGAATTTACTCTTGTACACTATAGACACATTTATAACTCAGCTACAAGAATAAAAAGCTATTGTTAGAGAACCAAATAAGGTGGTTTTTTGTAGTAAAGCTGTTTTGTTCCCCAGGAACATTTAAAAGGTAAAATGTTTTTTTCAGTCTGAAGATAAATTTAAAACCAGTCTTCCAGGTGTATAAACTGCATAAATCAAGAAGAAGGGTCTTAGCCAGATAACTTATTTTACAATTAATATTAGCTAATGCTTTCCAGTGTAGCTGGATATGTAAATGAAGATTTCTTAGAATCAACTATCTTCTATTATATTACAGAAAACCACATTGTTTGTTTCATGCAACAGACTTCAAAATATTCACAGTAATACAGTTTCAAGTGCTATTTCTTGGAGGTGTATGTACTTGGTGGAAATACTATGTCTCTATATAAAAAATACATCAGAACCCATATATTAAATCAGGCACCAAACCTACAGGGTAAAAGTTTTCAGAAAACATGAGTGTAAGCTGTTCTGCCAGCCCATGGATAATTACACTACCAGCTTTTGTCTTTTTATTGTAGTGGTCACAGGCACTTAGAAATGTTGGAGGGAAGAGCCCCTGTAGTTCATCTAGTCAGTTGTCCTGCTCCAAGCAAGACTATACCAGCTACCTCAGCTGAACTGCAGTCACAACTGAGTCTTCAAAGCAACCAGAAATAGGCATTTCTACATGCTGTATGTCTGGTCTGTAGTATTCATCTTTGTCTCTTTCAAATTTCTCAACACCCCATTTCCACAGAAAACACTGGACTGCTATCTGAGTTGTAAATTTCTCATTCATCCAGCCTAAACTTCATCAGATTTAGAGAGACAATGCTGTAATTCTCCACCTTCTCCTCTTTCTGTCTCAAAAGAAGGATGCAGTGTTGGCTTTTTTCCTAGTCAGCAGGAACCTCCTCTGATCAACATGAATTTTCTTAGATTAGTCTCGTCATCATTTCAGCCAACTCCTTTAGTACTCCCAGATGTATTCCATCTGAAGACATTCAGCTGCTCTAAATAGTCCCCTAAAGCTTTTGCTTCTCAACTGTCATCTACTTCTCTCTCTCCCAACCATATTGATAAAAGCAGTGGTCCCAGAAAAGGGCTTTGTCTGTAAGGACTGACACAAAAGAATACACTGAGTATTTCAGCTGCTTGATTTGTTCAATTCCATTCTGTCCTCCCTCCAGACGTATGAAAGGCCACCATGATGATATGAAATAGCTATTTAAGGCCAATCCACCACCTTCTTTGACCCAGGTGATCTGCTACTGACCTCCAAAACAGCATATCAAAATTTGTCCCATCTCACTTTGAACTCTTGTTTCTTTCTGGAGTTTTTCAACATTCAAAGGTCTCCCTAACAGAGGGTGCAATTATCCCTTCTTTTCCCATCCTCATGTCTATGCTGAACTGCCTGTTTCATCCATGCCTGTGCTCCGGTTTTTCACGCCACATCTTTTTCACTTGCACTCGTCTCTTTGTAACACCGATACTAATTGTAAAAGCTGAGATATCTGACACAGCCTCCTTCCCCAACTGGACTTTTCTCCTCTGCTGCCAGGGCACTGGAGCTATATTTAAGGCTCAATAGCTGCAGGTTGAAATGGAGCCCTCCTCCCACTGCCAGAAGTCACAGACGTACACCCTGCTGGGTGAGGTGCCCACTTGGTGCTTCAGCATTGCCTGCCCAGCCTCAGCGTGTCTGCTACCTCAGCACAGTCTCTTGAAGATTCTATCAGTGTCTCATCTGCCATTCTTCACAGAAGGACTGCTCAGTTCTTGGCTAGTATTGTTTCACTTATTTTCATTAAAGGAAGGAAAGAAGTAGCGGAGATCTCTGACTTGTTCCATTTTTCAGTCTGGACTCCGATCCCCAGGAACACTGATATACTATGTGAATAGAATTGCCTAGCTTGGGCAGATTGCAAGTCAGGCTAACTGACTTCACAGTTAACTATGTATCTAAAACATATTACATTACAATAATTTCTCCTTCTCTTTAATTATTGGTGAAGCAGAATGCTATTCCAGCTGTGATGGACACAAAAGAAAGAGGTGTGTAGGGAGATATACAATTGAAATTCTGCAGTGTAAGTCTAACCTCACAGAGAAAGAAAGAGCATCAAACATGCAGAACCTGCTTTTTGGAGCTGAAATGCCATCCAGCTGTGCCTGCAGAGAAAGGAAAAGCTAATGAGCTGCTGTCCTACTGTGGGAGACTGTGCTGGGGATCTCTGAAATCTAGCACAGCAGAAGAGACTTTTCTCTCTATTCTGGGGTGAATCGTACCTCACAGTGCGCATTTCTAATTTTTAATGTGTTCCAGTGAAGAAATTAAACTGTTTATTTGCCGCTATGAAATATTTTTTCGGTTGTGACACATATCTGGTGACAAAGATGCATTTCTTCCTCAAAGGCAGCAGAACAGACATGTATTTTTAGGAGCAGAGGCACCCTTAACTAATCTTTCGGTATTTCAAAACAACCACGAGATGCCTCACAATAGGCCTTTCTGGAATAAAGTCCTGATGGAGACAGTCCACATGGAGTCTTACCTGCTAGTGGCAGCTTCATGCTTTGAAACACGTCTAATTTCTCTGCTGTAACTCTCTAATCTTTTGGTGAGTTCCTGCTAAGCTTCCCGGTAATGTAAGTTATTGAAACTAATGATTATTACACAATAACTTATTTATTGAAGTTAACAAGCAAAGTAACCAAAATCTTTCAGTAATTTCTATTATATAGACTAAATACCTCAAGCATTATAATTTTTTTTTCTGGAACAAAATAAAGATCAGTAGCATAGGCTCATTCACTGAGATGATTTCTTCCTGTCTCTTTTGCATCTTAGAGATACTTGTGACATTGAAAACATAAGGTATAAATCATGCTGGATAAAGATTCTTGAATTTTATGGAGATTTAGGTGTGATTCAAATAGTAAATCAGTAAAGACTACCCTTGTTCTTTAATATATGTATATAGACCCATAAGCAGATAACGGAACCAGACCATCACTAACAGATATAGGTTGACCTGGAATCACAGGAATCAAGATGTATGTTGATTTACATTAGGTGAAGTTACAGCCCATAATATTTAAATTGTATGTAAGCAAGTGGCTTATGGCTTGGATTTTTGCACACCCTGACATAAAATAGTCTGCTTTATCAAGAAATCAAGGTCCTGACTCAGAAAGCACCCTTCTCAAGTGCCACTGACTCCAGCATTTAACTAAAAAAGACAGGCTTCCTGCATAGTGTACTTAAAAGGGAAAAAAACCCCTCTCTATTATAATTCTTTCTCTAAATCCTCCACATTCTTAGCTGTGGCTGAAAGATTTAAAATAGGATTATATCATACTTTACTCAGCAAGACTTCCAATTAGTTTTTAAGGCAATACTCATATTTTCACTATGCCAGGAGAAGCAGCAAAATTTATGGATCATTAGGCCAGTAAAGATGAGAGGAAAGTAGTTGCAGTTACTTTAGACAAGACATGAATGCACCTATTTTTCTCAGATTTTTATGTTCTGGGTTTGTACTATATGTCACTGCCTCTATAATTCTGAAAAATGCTACTTTTTCATAATTTTATCTTCTTCCAGTGCTAAATCTCTAGCACTGCTCGAAGAGAAGGATTGTTACAAAAGAGATAACAAAAAAACGATTATCATGTTACCCATCTGTGTTCCCTTGTTTTGGGATTTATCTGAGACCCTCTGAAAGCTGCTACTACTTTTTAGGGAAAACTATAATAACATACACTCTGAAAATGTCTTTATGTCTACGAATATAAAGTAATCCCATTTTCTTCAGCACAATATGAACCTAGAAATCATAATTACAGCATTGACAGAAAATATCACACAAGCTTAGTTAATTTAAAATAGATTAGGAACATTGATTAGTCAAATAAAGATTCCTAGTTATACATTATTCTGCTTAATACTCTCAAATTATACGTATGCTGCATGAAATGCCCATGGGTTGCTGTACCTCAGACCAACAACCTGTGACCCCAACACATGCTTCTCTTGGGCCCAGCTGTGAGGTCAGCACCATTATCCTGAGTACTCATTTGGGCATCAAGGTGTCAGGCAGAGCGTATATAAATATGCTTGCATACTTATGCGAGAAATTTTCAAAACTAAGGTCCTGCTTAGTTATCCCTCCAGACTTCCCGTTTTCGCATGTGGTGTCTCATCTTGCAGTGTCGCGTTCAGGTCGGGTAAAAAGGAGAGGTCCACGCCAAGGAATGTCGGAACAGCAGTGAACACTTTATTGAGGAGGGATCAGACTTATATAGGGTG
>JAWWTY010000077.1:124181494-124198518 GCA_035222235.1 Margarornis squamiger
AGGAGCGGGAAAACTGGGACCAATGAACAATCGGAATAAATACAACTTCAATGGAACTTATTACAAATCTGTAAAACTTATATAAAGACCTTATAAAACCGAACTTTCAAACATTGCCCTTGAACTTTAACTCATTTACAATCGCTCCATGGCCAGGGCGACGCCACCCTGTCCACCCTGGGCCTGCTTCCATTCCTCGTAATCGTCGACCGGTTTCCCCACATTGCAGTTCATAAGAAACTTCATAAGACTCTTTCTGATGAGGTTCATGCACAGTCACAAAGCTCCAAGAGTAAATCTGACCAGAACAGCTACTAAAAAAATTATATTTCAAATGCTATGATTTAACCTTCCCAAATTTTGACTTTTTTTTGTCTTTAGAACATTGAAATCATATAAGTTTTTATTTTATTCACTCTCACGTTCAAAATAAATCGATTATATTTATTATATATTAGTATATTATATATATAATAAATATATTATATATATATTATTATTTATTATATATATATTCTCTCTTTCTCTGTGGTACCATTTTGAAAGCACACCTGATCCCTTTAGTGCCAATACTGCCTCTTTATTTTATCTCAGCAAGTGTTATCACCAGTTTTGTAAAGGAATTTCATTCCAAATCATGGAACATGGTATGAATAATATGAAATATCCCAGACACAATGTTGACAGCTGAAGCCTCTGGCAATTATTCCAATTACTGAAGAAAGTGAACAAAAAAAAAACCCAACAAACCAGACCTTCACTATAATTAGCTGTAATTTTGTTGAAATTATATGCATTATAATGACACTTGCAACATAGTTTGTGCATGTCTAATTCAGAAGAATTTATTTCCAGAGACCTGTCTCATAATTTACCAGGACTGCATGTATTTCTGCATAAAAGATCCAAGAGTTTAATTTTAAAACATGCTTTGTATGTGAATACTGAGTGTGCTATCATTTTCATAAAGTGCTTTAAGTAGATATTAATAAAAAGACTAGATAGCTTCCAGGCAAGAGGCACTGAGGTGCTACTGCAACAAGTCTATGAGTAATTTGACTAATCTACAAGTAGTTTGACTCATAGAATTATAATTTCTCTAGAAAATGTCCTAGAAAGGGAGAGAATTCAGCCAGGTTACAAAATACACTGTTCAGTCTACTTACATTTCCCTCTCTGCAGGAAATTTTGAAACATACAGCAAATCCAAGACCCATCTCTCTTTCGCCATCACACACAGGAAAGAGAGAAGCCAGATACTACAGGCCAAAATACTACTTTCAAAAATGCAAGCTGGTGCAGGGGAGGATGGCTCCTTCTGCTTATCTATTCCCTTGCAAATCATGGCTATTTTTTAAAAGCTTCATGCCCCTGTCATCCTTTGATCTCTTTCCCTCCAGTTTGTCATGAATCATAGAAAAAGATATTTTCCTGAGAGTTACCCCCTTTAGTTTTTCAGAGCATGGATTAAATAGAAGTTTATTTGAAAGCATGATTAGCATGACAGCAAAGGTGTCCTGCTGCATCCAGATCATTATGTGACACAGTAACACTCACAGAGTCTTGCTTTCACCAATGCTGCAGGGAGGGAGCAAATGAAACCTATCTACAACTTATACTCTTCAGTCAAACATCCATAGATAGGCTGCTGGTTTATTTTGGGGGTTTTTTAGTATGCTGTTTGAAACAGTTCTTCCATGAATGCCTTAAAATACAAATGTAACCCTATGTGCTCTTATGGGGAGTAGCTGTTAGGTCTTATTGGCTGATTAGGTTTTACAAGTCATATAACCAAACCACCTCATTTCATGACCTTGAGGGGTCCTTTGAGGTTTCTGAATCTTTACTTTTATTCATAAATTATACAGGTAAGAGCAAGGACCAGGTCTAGAGAAGAGAACTGTAATGGCTTTCTATGCATGACACCACTCACAGTGATACTTCTTACTTGCACTGAATGGTCCCACAAAAAAACTTTAAAATGCCAGAGCCCCTTGTGAAGCACACATACAAGCTGCACTCTCAAGCTCTTCTGGATCTTTCATATTCGAATTTTCCCTGGAGTGAACCTAGATCATGTTCAGAATTATGAGATACAGGAGAAATAAATTAGTCTTCACTGTAAATTGATCTACGCTGGTCACCGATGAAACTATGACACCCAGTTGTTCTAGTTTGTTGCCCACTTGTTATCTTAGTTATCACAAGACCCCTTGTGGCACAGTACAAATCCACTTCTATATGCATTTGATTCAGTTTTTCTTATACCTTTACCTCCCCAATGAGTTTTGGCAAATAACAACAATTATTTAGATTCCTGTTACACTCTAGTTAATTTATTTCATTTTTAAATATTTTTAACCAGCACTGAGGTAATTCAGTCAAATGAAATAAACATATATAAATGTCTAGAACAAGAAAATAACAGCCCATTTAACAATGGCCTTTAATTTCCCACAATAGCAAGTGGGCTTTTTATTTCTTTCCTATAATTGGACTTATAACCTTCTTTGAGAATAGCCAAAAATTTAATTGGATTAAGCTGCATTTTAACATTTATTTTTCTCATTAGTGGATATCCATAAAATCCCTGTTGCATTCTCTCTACAACTACCTGAAGGGAGGTTATAGCCAGATGGGGGTTGGTCTCTTTTCCCAGGCAGCCAGCAGTAGGACAAGGGGGCATGGGCTTAAGGATGATCTCGGAGGTCTTTTCCAACCCAATCAATTCTATGACTCAGCAGTAAGTTCTCCTTCACAAGTTGAGAGGAATACAATGCTGGATTTCAACCTGCTTTTTTTTGCCTTGAGATAAAATTAGACCTTCTAAGTCTTGGTAAATTTGTGAAAAAAGTGAGGTGGTTTCTTTTTTGCTTTCCAGCAGATCCAAGAAAACACTTTGAAACAATGGTAAATATGAAGCAACGTTTGGAGGAAGATCAATACTTTAGTAGCCATGACATGATCTCTGCAGGTTTCATTTCAGGCTTTTAAGTAATATAGACAACAAAAGAAAGAGATTTCAGAGGCAAGTGGGTCCCAGTCAACACACACAGAAGCAAAGCAACTTTTTGTTCTAAACATTCACAGAAATAGATGTGCTTTTCTCCTTGAGGACACAGACCAAGGCTCTTCACATTCAGGAGAGTACCTAAATTCCCAAGCTCTAGGATTTTAGGAGATAGGGTTAAAGCTCAGGTTACCCTGGATGCAGAGAACAGAGAACAAACTTGCAAGGCACCAGCTGGAGTCTCTTGGCCCATTTTTTCCACAGCCCACAAGAAGTGTATTAATTATTGTGTTATAAGGTGTGAGGACTTCATCACAGTGCTCTGCAGAGCTTTTGCTGAACCACAGTCCTGGTAAGTGCAGTGAGCCTGTAAAGCCTTTTCCTTATATATATATATATATATATATTTTGCCATGCTTCTATCTTAAGGTGCTGCATATATAAAATGTCTACCTTAGATTCATATTAAACAGATTGGGCATTTTTTTGGTCTTCCAAAAGGAAAGGCATTTTTCTGTTTTATACTTTCTGATGTTGCAGGAAATTATGCCAGTTATGGAAGGGAAAGGACAAGTCAGGAAGCACCACTGGTCTGGGAAATTTTACTACCTTGGCCTTTTCAAGGCAGAAAAATAAAATAAAGGTTGTTTTTTGGTTTTTTTTTAAGCACATTGGAAACACAATAACTCCCAAGTAAAATAGGGCACCAATAAGGACTAACTAAAGACTGTTCTGTGACAAAGTCTGAGACTAAATATCAAAATAGAGAAATGAAGCCAATGTTCTAATTTAGAGAAAGACTATGATTATGAAACTGGAAATGAAAAACAATTTAAAGGAAAGAGCAGAGACCTGGGGTTTGAGGTGTTTACCTTTATTTGACACAAACTCTTTCCAGCTAACTAACACTAACTTTCCTCTTGGTTGATATGTAGGGGGGTTTTGCAATTAATATTTTGAATTTATTTTTTTTTCCTACAGGTATCAGGTAAAAGCCTGTGCAGTCATAATATTATATATTTTTCTGCAAGTTGAGACAGATTATGTAATGGTTTCCAATGGCTTTAAAATTGTAATATGTGTGGAGGATAATCTTTTCTCTTTGGTCTAAAAGGAATAAAAGTCTCCACTGACTACTTTAATGTTGAACCTCTGATGTTGCTCTTCTTACATTTGTGCACTTGAATCACACCTTCTAAGGAAAACTCCAGGTAGGATACTCGTACTTGGTAAGACAGCTTTTCTGTGGGTAGTGCCACTGACCACAGCTCAAAGAACCATTGGAAGAAGGAACCAAATGAATTTTTAAAATCTATGCCATTTCTGGTTCTGCTTACAACTGTTACCACAGCCTTCCTCAGATTTCTCCATGGGCTTATTATGGGCACAGGGTGGCTTTCTGAAGTTCAGGCAAGCCCTGCCACCTTTAAGGTCACTTACTGCTCTTGAAAACAAGCCAAGTGTTTTATCAGCTGCAATCTCTGGTGCCCATCACCACAGTATTCTTCTTACTGAAAGATGTTAGAAGATATAAGTAAATAATAATAAAATATAGTATACACAACTGAGGTACAATAAACCCCTTAAATCTCACAGGTATTTAATCAGAGAGCATTCTGCAAATAAATGATTTATTCATGAAGCCAGTGTATTGACTGCCATCATGCAGGCATTGTAAAATACAAATATTGAAATGATACAGAAGTGTTGATGCAGAAAAGAAGGTATTTAACTGCAGACAAATCTCAAGACAATACTCTGATAATTTTAACAGTATTCGAAGTATTTTATATCACCATAAAAGCCTCTGCAGAGTATAAGGTATTTCTTTGGCAACAGTGAACCATAAATAATATTGCAGAAATACTTAATTTTGTTTAATAGCATTGAGAAATGCATTTCATATAGGAATAGCCTGACTGCTTAGAAAATTTGATTTGCAGCAAGGAAATTGGTCATATAATCTATTGTGAATAAAACCTATTGCAAATTTGACCATTTCTCATAGAATAATTACCCATTAATAACTTCTTGCATTATTCAGCCAGCTCTACAGCCAGCTCAGACCACAGTATATTTATTTCTGAGGAAGATATTGAATTATTTGAGAAAATTTTGAGTGGATATACAGCTTCACTTAAACTTTGTACTCACTTAAGGATGCTCTGGTGACTGAATACTGAATCACATTGTATCACATATTGAACACACATAAAGTAGTGCATGTAAACTAGTAAAAGTAGAGGAAATTCCAAAAGTTTGATCGGAATATTAAAAGTAACCTTCAAGAAATTATATTAGAACTGAGCTAAGTCTTTTGGCCAAGTTCTATACTGGCAGCTCACAGTCTCCTGTCCACAGCATTTTGTATTATGCAGACTGTCCAATCGTTAGACTTATCTTGTCCTCCCCTTTGCACTGCATGTCAAGTTTCATGAATATTTAGTGGTGTAAACAAATCAGAAGTATTGTGGGGATAAAAAGTGTTGTCATTCCACATTCTAATGCAATCAAGAAAAGCTTTTTGAAAAAGGCTGTGAGAGTGGCAGGCACCTCCATCTCTGGTTTCCCTGAGAACAAAACAAATCTTTAGAGCATTCAGAGTAGAAATCACCTAGGCTGACTGGACATTAAGGTCTGGCATGACTGCAACGGTGTTCCTCTACCCTGGCATGAAAAAGGGACCTGAACTTCAGCACTGGTTCCATTGTAAAAACGTATAACCCACTGCAAAATATCTGTCCAGACTTCCCCTATACCCATTAGAGACAAATAGATGCATTCTGGAGATTATTCAACCAAGACAGTTACCGGGAAACATTTTTGTCTGTTTAATAAAGTAGTTATTTAAATGAATATTTTATACTTCATTCTCAAATTCTACTTGGCTGAAAGTACACAACAGGACCGTCGTTGGCTGGTATCTTCTCTTTATTGAGTAGGCCAGTGCCCTACTCACCATAATATCGGAGATGTATTTTTCTCAGCCTCAGGTGTTCGAGCTCTTCTCTAAAAAAGTATCCAGTAAAACACTAAGTTTAATCTGTGTCTCCTACACCCTCATTGAGTGCCATAGCCAACAGACCACTAGGTATTTGAGGATGATGTTATTTTTACTGTCAGGTTTGAGCCTTTGAAAAACTTCAGGCCAAAAAATAGATATTTCATTACAAATATCAAAGAAAAAATCTGAGTACTACTAACTGCTTGCATTTATGACACTGTGCTTATTAATGCATTCAGTCTCTAATCCCAATTGTCTTTATTACTTTTTAGTTACAGTACCTTTCCTTTTTAGTTGGATCATCCTCAACACTTGCCATTCCAATCTCATGGAAGATCTGTCCACCTATGAGGCTCTGCTTTATACCTCATTGTCTTCTCTTCAGATTATGGATAAAGTTTTTAAAATTAGCACAGAGCCAATACACCGAGTCCAGATGACTGCCAAGAGCCCCATCATACATATTTAAGCATTTTTCTCCCTGTCTGTCTCTGGCAGCAGCCTTCATAATTCAGGGAATGCTTTTACATATTTTTCTCTTTTTTTTTTAGAGCGTTCAGAGATAAGCTGACCTCTAGGCACCCTTTGCCTCCTTACAAAGTCATTAAAACCTTTGGTTGCCCTACTTCTAAGACGCTTGTGCTGCTGCTGCAATACACTTTGTAAGCATGCTTCTTTCATTTGAAAAACATACTTAGTTTCCAAAGTAAATCTATAGTAAGTCAGGAGCTGGAGCAAAAAGTGATTAGACATGAAAAGAAAAAACAAGAAAACACATATATTGATGTCTTAACCTTTTCAAACTACACTACCGGAAAGCTGGTGATAAATGGCAGTTTTCAAACCATAATAAAATTAATATGAATTTCACTTCATAGCAGTTGAAACATTCTTCCTGCTGAGTTCATAGCAGGAAAACTAGAAAGGAAACTTATTTAGAAAGAGTTTCAAATACAGTAAGAAAAGAGCACATTCATATTTATAGAGACAATATTCTTCCTTCAAATGAGAATGTCAGTTCTCACCTTTGATGACAAACGTATTTTATCACAATGCTTACAACCACTCGTGAATATTTATTAAGATATGCTTTATTCCCCTAAGTATGTTCACAAGGCACACATTTATAGGAACAGAAGAATTGGAGAAAATATTACTTCCTGCATTTATAGATTTGCAGTTGACACTTTAATTTCTGTGGAATGTTCTCAATATAATGCAACAGGAATCATTAGGACAAAGAAGATTAAATGAACAGACAGAGGGTGGAAAACTGTCTGAAATTTTAACTGAATGCTGCCAAGTTCACTGAAGCTGTGAGGCTGTCTGATGTTTTGCACACCACCTCATACTGTGTGTGCTAAACAATTCTGTTCTCACTAGATAAAACTACTTATACGGTCTTTGATGTAACTGATAAAAGAAAGCTAATAGTGTGTTGCATAACTGTGAATTGGGGAATGTAGCTGTTGAATTAACAAGCGTTCACAGACATTCTGCAATTTCTCTAGGAAAATGTCACGAGGTTCCTCCTTTATTCATTAGCTTGGTGCAATCTAAACTTTGTTTGAAGATCTGCATCTATAATGTATTGAACATTTCTTTGTGCTCATTAGAAAAAGCTGAAGGAGATTGGGATATACTGAAGGAATACAGTCATGCCATGATTCCCATAAAAATAAATATGAATAATGCATTTATTCATTTAGAACTATATGTATACTTAGGCTTAGTGGAAGAATGCGCTTACTCAAATGTCTTTGTTTTGTTGTTCTTTATATACAGTCAAAAGTTTTTTTGACTTTCTCTGAAACTTGCCTTCAGTCTTTGCAATAGTTTATAATAACTGTGCTCATAAGATTGTTAGAGTTTGGGCTCTTGTGGTTCTTTTAAATTCTTTTCCCTACACAACAATAGAACGAAAAGTTGTTTGGGATTTGGATTTTCATGTTTCTTTTTCAAATCTTTCTAGATAATGCTTTTCTCAACACAACGATAGAAGAAAAGGTTATTTTACGCTTTATTAGGCTGGGTGGGGTGGTCTTCCAAGATCTAATGGTCAGCAGTATTTTCAGCGAATTCTGTGCAGTTTGCAAGAAATGGTAGAACAAATAACTATAAAGTACAACAGGTCTAATTATTAATACAGTGACAAACTTTCTTTCCTGTTCACATTAGTCATAAACAGACCTTGATTTCTGTGTACATATTAGTCATAAGTGTTTGCTAAATACCTTGTTTAATGATACACTATTTTTTTTGGTATTTATTTGTTCTGCATGCCTATGAATGATAAGACAGACTATAATTTCTACTTCCCACTTTAAGAAATGTTTTAACTGACTAACAAAAACTAATGCTAGTTCTTGCTCTTGAGTATGTAGTACCTTTTCAAAGGGAGCTTATACTGTGCTTAAAAAAAAAACCAATTTCCTTTTGAAAGCTTCTGTCCCCGTGTTTCGTAGCACTTCTCATGTTGTCTTACTCAGTGCAGAATCCTGCCATTAAAATTTTAAATAACAATAAATTAAGATCAATAAGGTAGCAAATATGGCAGAATTTATTAATATCTTTTTGGAATTTCAAATAGCAAACCTGTACGTCAAAGTTGCTAAGTATAATGATTTGCTTTCTAAAAAGCAAACTAGAACTTGATAGAGAGCTGTTTCTTAAAATAATTATCAGTTACAAATTTCCCCACTATGTTTCAAAAATGCAAGGAACACTTCTGGTTTGAGTGTTTCAAGGCACGCCAGGGAAAAGGCATTAGCTTTGCACATCACTTTGTCATCAAATGCAATTTTTCTTACAGAAATGTTTCAACAATACCACAGAAAAAAGCTTGTGGTAGTTTGGTTTGATATTTCATTAATAACTCATGTCAAATTTAAAGAAATTACACAACCGGTTCAGGCCAACTACTTGACTGGTAGTTGGCAATGATGCAAAATATTTTCACTATAGTTTCACTACAAAATTGGCCCAAGACTTTAATGTCCCCAGTGTTCACTGAAATAATTTAATGTCATTTCAAAATGTCAGTGCTAGAGCTTTCTCTTACATTTCTGCCAAGGCTGTTTCCTCTTTAAGGATAGTGGCAGCATTATTTTGAAATACAGTTTAAAAACAGGTTGTAAAATGTTTTCAAGTTCTGAGAATAGATGAAGCACTTGAAATTTGGCAGATTCATTTTTCCCTCAAGATGACTGTGCTGCATCATTGAGATTAAATATAGTTAAACTGTCATGGTTCTTAGCTTATTGCTTTGTTTCTCTACGTTATCATATCTATGGGTAGTCTTTACATGTGAGTTAGCATGGAGGGTCAGTAAGAATTCTTAGTCCACTGGAATCCATTTTAAATTATCAGCTCTGACCATTTTTAATTTTATCACATCTTAATGATCCATAAAGTGTTAAAAAATGGACAACTTAAATCACACAAATGCATATGAAGTCTCCACCTAGCAAAGACAAAGTAAGTTCTCTTTTGTACCAGAAAGAAAAGTAACCCCCACATAGAATTCTTGAAAGCCATCAAAATGCCTACTCTAGAGCAGAAAAGTCCAAGTAGAAGTTGTCATCCACCTTTAAAGACAACATGATTACTCAAAAATCCTTGCTTGCTTTAACTTTGAAGTTGACTTTGAAAAATGATCCTGCTGGTTGCTCGTACATTGGCATAGAAACCTTACTTTGTGTCGTGTTCTCATGGATTTGTAGTTCTGAACACACAAATGATCCTAGTCGGCATGAGAAGTGGCTGACTTCCAAAACCTGGAGGCCAATGGGCAGCACTCACTTGCCCTTAAGCAAGGGCCTTTGAGCTCCATGAAATAATTCCATTGCTAGACAATTATTTTTTTCAAAAATCTTCATTCTTTTTGCTGACCTGCAAAGCCTGTTCTGACTTGGTTTTATGTGTGCTTTTCCTCAGGCATCCAGTTGTCTGCTGTTTCTGACACAAGCATGGTCCCTGAGCTGTGGAAAGCACAAGCAACCACCCAGGGCTCCTGCCAGTGCTGGTAATCAGCCAAGATGATGGCTGTGAGCTTTACCTCCTACCAGTTCTCACTGCTCTATGCATCAGGAACTGTAGTGATAGAACAAAGGATAATGGGTTCAGACTGCAAGAGGGGAAATTTAGGTAAGATAAACAGAAGAAATTCCATGCTATGAGGGTGGTGATGAACTTGGAACAGGTTGCCCGGAGAAGCTGTGGATGCCCCATTCCTGGAATTGTTCAAAGCCAGGTTTGATGGGGCTCTGAGCAACCTGGTCTAGTGAAAGGTATCCTTGCCCATGGTAGGGGAGTTGGAACTAAATGATCTTTAAGGTCCCTTCCAACCCAAATCATTCTATGATTTTGTGATTCTATGAGATCTCCAAGCTGAAGATGTGGACAATGGCTGGCAGACAGAGTAGTATTCAGTTGTGTTGATGCCACATCTGTTCATAAGTAGATCTGTAGATCTACTTATCTGTAAATAAGTGTGCTTCTGTAGAGGCTCTTATCAACTGTTGGCTCCAGGAAGGGATGAAAGGGAGTGGCACATTTCTGGAGCTACTAGCTCCCTTTCATAGTCAAATGCTGGGTGAGCTCTGCTCCCCTCAGGGTCTGGGCAGTCTTATCATTGGTCAACTTCATGCACACTGTGCAACACAGTGTGAGGAACTGTACAGAGAACTTAGCATGAAAATTAGAAAACTAACTTCCTTTCTTTATAAAGCTTCTCCTAACCACACTAATTTCCACAATGCGTGCAACTCTATGCAGACCAAGTGGGAAATCTGTTTCTCACCTTTTATATGTCTGCTCTGCAATCAATTCCTTGGTTGAAAAGTACACCATAGGGTAGAAGATAGGACGCTTTTGATAATCCTTAAGTCATGGCCTTCAGGTAGGCACCAAGCAAGGAAGGCCCTGGTTAGCTGTGCATGTTACATGGGATAACATATGATGCAGTAAGACATGCGAGCAGAGAGGTGAGGGAGATATTGTTTTGAGTGGTTAAAAATAAAACAGTCTCCATTTTAATGGACATGTGAAGAGAAGGAAGGTAGTACGGGATGCAAGACGAGGTGAACCGGAAATATTCATATGCAGGGCTCCTGCTTAACACACACAAAAAAATAGAAGCATGTGGACACTGCATTTGCTTTTTGTTTTGCGTTGTTCAGACATTTTTTGATGTGTACTCTGATCACAAATTCCAAGTACTGCTCTATAACCTTGACAGTTAGAGGACTTACAAAAGGGAAGGAAAAGTGAGCCAAAGCAAAAAGAGGAGGGAAAAGATGAGAAGGAAGCTAGAGGGAAGATTCCTTTTCTCTGGAAACTGAGGCTTTGCATCAAACATTAAGTAACAGCTTCAGTAAAACCTTTTCATGACACTGTATGAGTGAAAGCAATAAAATAAAAATAGCTACATTAAACTGACAGAAGTCTTGTTTCAGTATTTGATATTACAGATATGGAAATATTTGGAGCCATAATTATTATAGTCTTGTTGGATGGAGACCCTGAAAGAACAATCTCCAGAAGAATGAACTGGTTTTCTTTGTGAAAATCACAATGAAGTTTGCTTCCCAGTACTTACAAGCCTTTCATTTTAACAGAACTTCATTTTAGTAATTAGTGTCAAAAGTGCCTATCAGCAGTTATTATGCTAAATTGTCATTCTCTTCCCTATAATCTAGTTCCAGATAAAGCAGTATTTGTCAGAAGTATTTTAATGAAAACTTTTGAAACTTGTTCAAACACACAGTTATTTATAACAGAATATAATAAAAGAAATGTATAAAATACAAGCTAGTGAGACAAATATTTTGCCTTAAGATGTCCTCTTTAAAAAGAAACACTGATATTTCTGTATTCTTCTTTCACTCAGCAGTAGCCAAAGCTTTCTGGAGAAGTCTTATTTTGTTGAAAGCTAGGAACATAATGCCTCAGGCCTAGATTCTAGTCTGATTTAATCACAAAAATATTTAATCTATGTTTATTTGACAAATACAATAATACATGAGGCATATGTGGGGCAAAATCCTGGACACATATAAGTCAGTGTTGCCTCATTATTCACTGGCATTTACAAACCTACCATGTTTTGTTAAAAAATGTGAAACTTTTATTAAATATTGACTATTCATACTCTGATTTATGATAAAATAGACACTAGTCATTATCACATAGTTTACCATATGCCTAGCTAATAACATCAGATTATCAATGCTTTCAAAAATTAAACAATAAATCTCAGTAACAATATATAGGAAATTAAGAGAACTCAAGTTGATCCTTTTGCTTTAGTCATATTGACTGTTTACAGCTAAGAGAGTTGGGAAGTTAGTCAGTGGTTTGCAGGCTCCTAGTTGATAAAACTGCTTCTGCCACAGCAAATTATGTACTATATATTTTCTCTGGACATGAAAGGACATTTATCCAAATGAAGAATCCCCCTTCATCCAAGGCATTAAAGCAGAAAGTGTACCAGTTACAGCTGAATCCTAATGAATGTCCTTATCAAAATTTGAATGCCAAAAGAGGTAATTTTACAAGTCTTGTCTCCTACCTGGAACGGCTCTTACCATGTATCCTAAAATAGGGCAGTACATTCATCCTGATGCCTATCCAGTTTGTGAAAGCCATACAGCACCAGCCAATGCACATGTTCTGTGTCTTTGGGACTGAGGATTCTGGTCTTTGGCATGGGACAGCACAAGTACAGGGCCTGATTCTCACACAGAGTCTGGCTTTGATTCCAAGTCAGGATTGGGCCACTATGCACACTTGGACAGAGACTGTCCAAATTACCTTGTGAACTGTGAAGTGGGACATAGTTGAAGAATGCCAGGAAGGAAATGGCTCAGAAAATGCTCTGCTTTACTCAAGGAAGAAACAGATCCTTGCCTCCACCACTATTTTTATAATGATATACAAATCACTGGCTGCTATTCTCAAGATTTCCAAAAGTCTCTCAGGATAGTAACTTTGATTAATGAGTGATATGGTTGTTTTAACTGAGCAGCACCCTACTGCACAAGGGATTAGTACTGAAGTCAACACATAATCAGGGAGTAAGACATTACTAAGATAGAAATATGTCGGCATCTGGCCTCTGGCCAAAATCAAAATGTAATCACAAATATTTTCATGTCAGGTGGGCTGGTGGAAGAGAACAGTTTAAGCATAAGATCTGCATTCTTTCCTCTGAGCGGGACATGGAGATGGATGGGCAGAATATGGAGTTTTCACTTCCTTGCAATGTGGGAAATTAAGGAGCAGAGGCTCTGAAATTCCATACAAGTGCTCAACCAGCCACTGGAGATGGGGGAGAGGTAATCCTCCAAACTGAATGTCAAGAGCAAAGAAGGGCATTTTAGCCATCCTGTCTAACCAAGTCCACTGTGAATAAAAAAACTCTCTGCTTGCTGTCTTTCTTGGCTTTCGAATTCCTGTGACAATCATAGAGAGGAATGTGAATTCATGCACACACACTTCTGTATGTTGTCTGGTCTGCTAGAAAACACAGTAGCAAGATGTGTGAAAGAGGATATCTTCACCTTGGATTTGTGCCAATGCTGTGCAAATCCAGGAAGAAACAGGAGACCAACAGCTTATGCCAGGACAAAAAATAACTGGTCCTTAAAACGCTATCAAAATGTTTCAAACAAAAAGCTAAAGCTGGTGTAGAGCTGGCAACAAGCAATGTTTCAGGAGACAATACTAGTGATATATCTGGGTCCTAAATTTGTCATGTTCACTATAAAAGGTGTTGTTTTATGTTTAGGGAATATGACAGCAAGTTTAGGAAGGCTGGAAAGATGAATAAATCTTTGGATGAAAGAAATACACCTAAGTGGAAGGAAGACTGAATATTTTATTTTCAACTTTTGATGGAAAAAAATATTGATGATTTAATAGCAGAAGCTGATGATTTAATATTGATAATTTCATATCTGGTATTAAAAACATATGCATCCATTGTAAAAGATTTGTAAAAGCCTTCTGTAGTCATTATCTTGAGCATCGAGTTTTTATGTAAACTCACATCATGGGACCACAATGTTACTGCCAATTATAATTCTTTTTCATTCATTACTCAGAGGAAAGTAAAATTTTGTATGGTTTTTTTTACAGTTGTGAAATTATTTGAGAAATGAGAGCCAAAAGAGTATCACCACCCTCTGGGGCTTTAACAGAAGCCACTTGCCACTTAAAGTTTGCTTTAATTAAGCAAGCAAGCACTGGCTTGAAAACTGAAGAGACTAAAGACTACATGTGCTATAATGGTCTTAGAATTTAAAAACATTTTAGCACATTTTTTCTAACTTTCTTTCAGAGATAACTTGTAGTGCTACTTTTTTCATTTTTTTTTCCCTTTATAACTGCTTTATGGCACAAGTCTTTTGGAACAGTATATACATTTCAGTTGTTATTAACTTCTACTTTCCACAGCTACTGTAATTCATCTAGCCTATTGTGACCAAAGTAGCCCAAACTTGACCAAGTTACAACAGCTAGAACCTTTTCATCAGTAATCCTTTGCCACTTAGTATTGAGAAGGTCATGCTGGGCATGTTTGTTTCACAACTTCAGGTTCCATTCTTCTGGTCTTTACACATGGTAGCCACTCATTGGATTTGAAGGACAGGACCATAAGCTGTTAGTAATGAATGTCCCATATTGTGGCAAGTGTTGTCATAGGCAGGGGAAAAATGTGGGCTCTGAGACTTGATGAGGATGCCTGAAGAGAAGCCAGAAAGGGTAGGAATGGCATTTCTCAAAGGGGATTCCATCCACCCAGAAAGAGGATTAAGGGGTGTTGTAATTCCCCTACTGAAGACTGGGAATGGGACCAATGTCCCTTGGATGCAAGTAGTACAGCATACAGGGGCTTTATAAAGGGTGGCGTAGAAGCAAATGAAGGATTCTATAATGAACAGAGAGACAAGTGGGGCACAAAGGTTTGTTTGTATTTGAAGGGTGCTGGGACTCCATGCATCAGCCACCTGGCCACGGCAGTAGTCCTAGGAGCTCTGACACTGCACTTGATTCCTGGTTGCTTCACAGGCAGCAAAAGTATGAGGGCATCAGTGATGAACCTGACAGCATCAAGGAGGTTGGGAAACCACTGGAAATCATAGCCAGCCAGTGGAGATGCCAGCAGCCACAAGCCAGAGTCACTGCCAGAAGATCCAGGGAGATTTCAGGGACTTGATGTGCTTGTGAGAAAGCTCTTACTGCACCCACTGATGAGCTGCACAGCAACAGGCTTCATGCTGGGCACACTGTTTCCTGGGTCTTCACCACTGGAATCAGCTCTTCCTGACAATTCTGACTGCAGACACAGGTATCTCAACTAAATCAGTAAGAGGGAGTTCACTAGACATAAAACATAGGAGAGAAAGATTTACAATTTCTTCCAGACAGTCTGAAAAATCCCATCATTTTTCTTATGAAGAGTTCCCTTTCCTTTATAAAGCCAAATGTTGTTCTGGCTTTTTTGAGTATTCTTGAAAGAACAAGTCAGTTCTTGGAAAAAGGAGTCCTTGAATGAAGTCCAGTTTCAGGAGAAAAGGAGGCAAAAAAAAGTGCCAAAATATGAATATGAAGGGGGTTTTTACCAAGGAATAACTGAAGTTAAAATCCTGAAGAGGGCAGCTAAGGCAGAGAGCAGCCATGCCCAAAGGGCTGAACTTGGCCTGCAAGAATACTGCACACAGAGCAGGATTAGAAGCAAAAACTCCAGGATGCTTTTGCAAACTGAGCCCATGAAAAAATATAAAAGTATTAAACACAGACCCTGTCATTGACTGGGAGGTTTCTCATTTATTGCAAAAGCTGATTACACTTCATTATCTTTTTTTTATCAAATGATGTGGCATACTTCTCAGTCATAATTGCTTGGCTAGATAGGAATGAGGCCTGATAACACTTAAAAAGCTCCAGTTTTTCCATGCATCAAAATTACAGGATGTAGAAGATCTTTGAAACCTGTAAAATAGCATTAGTCAGAGATAATAAATAGAAATTTTCCTCTGTGTTCATTAATAGCATGGGGAATGAGAATAGTGCTGTTTTTTTCAGAGACGTAGATGGAAATATAAATCAGAGGAAGCAAACTGCCTTAAAATGCAACATCTCTTGCAAAATTCCAGAGCACTTGTGGTATCAGGAGAAGGAAAATGCCAGAAAAAAAAAGCAACACATATTTTGATCTCATATTTGTTAACCCATGTCATGGATGCACTTCAGTGAACGTTTCATGAATTTATGAAAACTATTCTATACAGCTATTTAGATAACACAAAACAACAGGCAATTATTTAGCTAGTAAATTTTTTGGCAGACATCTTTTGCAGCTTATAGCAACAGCTGAGAAAATATGTATTTTCAATTTAAAAGAGCAAGGGGGTGTCATGAAACACAGGATCGGTAATGCAGGTTTCAGGAGATATGAGTGAAGAATTCTAGTACAAAGTGCCAAAATAAACTGGAAAAAAAAAATCATTTAAAAGAGAAACACTTTAAAGAAATTCACAACCCAAACTTATTAAGGTTTATTATATCATTAAATTATATGATTTTCTGCCAACTGCTTCCTGTTTCTTACTCCACTGAGAAATCTGAAAATAATAATGTCAAAAAAATAATTATCTCAGAAGCAATTTAGATGAGAACATGCATTTTATTTTACCAAATTAAACTCAGCTCTCGGTGAAAATGCCTCATTCACCTTTCAGCAGAAAGATACATTTTTGCGCTTTTACAAGAAAGCCATCCTCCTTCTGAAAGACAAAGGCAAAATGCACACCTGAAAGATGGCTTCTATGTCCAAAAGCTTGGTTGCCATTTTATTAACTTCATAAAAGAAATTACTCCTCACTTCAGATTGATGCCAAACAAAACTTTGGCTAATAAAAAAATAAAAAAAAACCACTCAGAGACTTGTTTTAATCTTTGAGTAGAAGGTATTTGTTATTTATGGTACCGGGAACGAGGCGAATA
>JAWWTY010000077.1:124202980-124221679 GCA_035222235.1 Margarornis squamiger
CAATCCCCCATGCACCCAGCGCTGAATAAACGTATCTTCTCTACAACTACCGAGGTGTGGGGTTTTTCCGCACGTCAATATGTCTTTGGTGACACTTTCAAAAATGCAGTGTTCAGAAGCCCAAATTCTATTAATTTAAAGAAAGTTAATTTCAATGCTTAACAATTTCATAACGCCTTATTTCATTCAGTGACGAAGTTATCTAAGCCCTTTCAGAACTCGCTTTTCCATTACATTTGTCTATCCTTCCATTTGGTACAACTTTTTTGGTGCAGTAGGCTGATACTAGAAGGTTGTCTGTGCGACTGCAGTGTGTTGATGGTGGTTGGGAAATCCTGGTGTAGACCAGGACCAGACAGGCAGCTTCCCAGTTCATTTAATTTTGTAGTGCTGTCTGTTGAATGCCATGGGTGGGGAAAGGTGAGACAATTGTAGATAGCTCACTACTTTTTTCTTATATTAAAAATGCAGTGAATCATTTAAGATAATGGGGTACCTGAAATACACTAGACATCTCCTTAGGAGATTGATTTCAATTTGGATGTGTTCTTTTCCTCCAGGTTATAGAGAAACTGTTCTTCAGTCGTTACCCCAGCTAACAGCTCTGGATGGAAGAGGTATTTCTGGTGAACCAGCGGACCTGGAAGAAGGAAACTGTTCAGATTTGCAGTGCTCAGAAGACATTGTGGGCTCTTTGGTTTCATCTGGGTGCCCCTCATCCAGAGATCAGGTACGATAGTGTCTGTGTGTGTGTGTGTACTGATTTTAAAATTGACACTTTTTTTTAATATTGCATGCAACTCATTAATGCTACAAGGGTTGTCTTTTCTTCTGATAGAACAATGTTGCCTTACCGCTGGTGACACCACACATTGACCAGGCGTTGGCCCATTTTCGTCAACGTACAAGAATACCAGTACAAGGTGCCACCAGCTCCTCCACGGAGCTTGTCTCATCTTCAGAAACAGAGAAGACCGAACTTGAGAAAATATACAGTGAGATGAGGATTAAAAGAATAGAAGATCAGATTTCACAGATACTGCAAAAGGTGAATTTTTTGTTCTGTGATCACACAGAAAGTTTTGTTTGTAAAATGAGATGTACCTTTCTGATAATGGAGAAGTTTTCTGGAACATTCTGGGGCATTTCTACTGGTGTGTATGGGCTGACTATGCTAATGTGTTCTTAATAATTTTGAGAAGCTGGGAATAAAATAAAAACAACTTTTTAAAACTGAAGATTGCACTTTGAATCCTGAAAACTTTCATACCAAATAAAAACCATAGTGTATGGAACTAGCAGAGCTATGTGATCATGTTATATTAGAAAATTCTTTCCTGTTTTTTTTTTTATCTTGAAGCTATCAATATAGTAACTGAACCAGAGTAAAACATGAAATGCACCAAAATACTTGGATTATACAGTCAGTGAAAATTAATTTCACCAATAGGTCAACCTGATCTGATATATTTGTCAGGTAACATTGTTTTGTTAACATACAAGTTTGTCAGGTTTGTTTTGTAACAGTTGGTGATGCTTGAAAGGCTTTTTTGGGTTTAAGTACTGTATTTGTTTTATATTTTCCACCAACATTTTATGCCTAAGGATTTTACCAAACTTCAGGAATTTCAAAAGGATACACCTATATATTCTCAAGCACATTGGGTTTATTTTATCTTTAAAACAATGAAATATTTTAGGAAGGAGGGAAGGGATTGTAAAAGTAAAAAATCAGAAGCAATTTACTTTTCTGTGAACTTTTTTAAAAAGAGCACCTGAGTAAATGCTAGAAATAAGCCGATTAGAAATGGCAAAATTCATAGATAAAATCTGGTCTCTTCCTAGGTATCTGATAGCTCAAGACAGGAAGCTCCTCCAAGTACTCTGAAAGCTAAGAGAGACACAGATCCAACTTCTGAGAGCGAAAATGAGAGTGGGAAAGAGAACAACAGAAAGCTTATGAAAAGAAGCAAGATCCCTACTCACCGGAGAACTTCCTTATCTCCTAAGTGTCCTTCAAGTCATTTTAAGAACAAAATAACTGACAGGTATCCCGATGTTTGCCATATAAAGCCTAAATGAATTAATCTGAATATTGTCAGAGTGAATGTAGTGCTTGAAACATTTTGCTGAAAGTTGTAGGTTGGGTAAATTGGCTCTGTCATTAATATCCTGAAAACGAGTGGCTACTGAGATTTCATTCTATCATTTCTCTATATGAACAGTTTCTGTCTTTAGGTGAGAAGGAAATTGAATTGAAGATTCCCAAACAAACACTTTTAGAATTCTAACAGTTTATATTTCCATCTTCCTTTTAAACACTGGTGACAGAAGAAATCTCCACAGAACTGAGTCATTAAAAATAAAATATTCATGGTGTCAGAACAATGGTCAAGAATATAACTGTCCATATTTTGTGATGAAGCTGAGGATGCCATAGTGATTTGTTTGATTTATGTAGTAAATACCAGAAGCAATGAGTAGAAGATGATACAAACTGAAATATATTTGTTTAGTCAGCCACTGCAGCTCTACAGCTACTCTCTTTCTCCAGAATTGTTTTGTATCTATGTGATCATAAGATGTCTTTCAGATAGCATAAACTAGTTATATGTATCTTTTTATAGCTGCATATTTGAATGTAGCTGTTTCTGCTATGGTCAGCTTGCAAATAATTTTCTGTGTGGTTTTGAATTCAGCTGTTGCAAAGAACTGTAAAATTTCATTCTATAAAAGTGTCTGAATCCCCTGTTGCTGTTTAAACTCTGCATATTCTTAAATATACCTTGATGTTCTGCTAATACAGGGAAGAGAAGAAGAGTTCCTCAAAGTGTCCACACTCCAGTCAGAGAGACTCTCATCTTAATTCATCATCAGATAATCAAGATTTGAAAGTAGTGGGAAGAAAAGCTGAAATACTAACTGGTAGACAGAGCAATATAGAAAAAGTAGAAGAAAGTAATTCAAATCCCACAGAGGAATCAACATACCAAGTAGGTTTTGCATCATTTCAAGTTAAATATGAATATGTCTTCACCTGAAGCCAAGCATATGTCTCCTGGTCAGACTAAAATTGGTGGTGACAAAAGCAATTGTGTGTAGATAGTATCAAAAGTAGAGGTGTTCCTGTAGTGTCAACTGGGAGAGGATTTATTTTGTTTCACTTTTATAGGAGTTTTTGGCCTGGTCACTTGGCCTTTGCTGTCATCCATGAATTCCAGAAAGACAAAAAAGTCTTGTTCTACAGTTATAAATATTGTTTGTCATTTTTGGCTATGCTTGAATGTTTCCTTGTAAGTTGATACTTACCACATTCTTGCTAAGGCGCTGATTCAGGAACTAGATCAGGAGAAAGAAAGGAGGTGGAAAGCAGAGCAAGCAGAGAAGAAATTATTAGAGCATGTCAAAGAGCTACAGAAGCATGCAAAAGAAGAAAAGAATATTCAGAGTATGGCTGCATACACTACAGACAGGTAGGGAAACAGAGTGCTGTAATAGAAGAGTTTGTTTTGTTTGGGTTTTTTTAATTCACAAAAATTCAGTTTGCGGGCTTAAAAAATGAGAACAGCTTTAAGTAATATACTTGGAAAATAACACATCAAGAAATAGTGCTATAATTTCTCTCAGTATTACCTAATGAAAATCCTTTCTGAAGCTTTCTTCCTGTTCTTATCTTAGAACAATACTAGTATGTCACTTACCTCCATTTCCAGACATTACTTTCCCAACAGTCTGTATCACAACTGTACTTTCAGTTCAAGCTCTAGTAGTTGTCTCATATCATGCTTTCAACTTCTGTTTCCCAATCTCCCTTTCCACCTATACCTAGAGCGTTCTTTGTGTTTTTCCTGCTCAGTGCACTGGAACAAAGGTGTTCCTGGCAGGCCAGAGTTGGCCCACAGGCAATATGGTGTGTAGGGCAGGCCCAGCACATCTTCAGATAAATGCTTGTCATCATCCTTGTGTAAATTCTGAGCAGCAGCTTTTTTAAAAAACATATCTCCCTTCTAAGAAAGTATTGTCATCAGATATTTTTGGAGTTGTCTGCTCTATTTGTCTTTTTCTTAACTGCATTTTATTTATCAAAGATGCATTTTCTTTCTTGTAAGGAAGAAACAAGCCAGCTGCTTCCTTAGTTACCATCCACAACTGACTGGGATTATTTCCTCTTTTTTCATTTTTGTTTTAGGTTAATTTCCCAGCTGTATTTGTTACTATCTTCTATAAGAAGCTTATTATGTTCCTTTTCTGTTGAGACAGATCTTATATAAAAATTATTAAAATATTTAAGCATATTTTAGAGTTTGGTGAAGATAATTATTAAATTCTATAAACATACAACATGTTCAACTTTTGTGTAAAGCAAAATGATATTGGAATGTCGTTTCCTAGAAGATCTATCTATGAGGTTGTCTCCAGCTCAGGTTATTTCAAATGAAGCTCTACACAGTAATGCTACACATGAGTTCAGTAATAGTTTACATATTTTTAAACAGTTATACGTAACAGTGCTCCAGGTAGTAGAACTCAGCAAAGAGCAAGATACGGTGCTATAATAGTTACTAATGTTTTTTTCTCAACGTATATGGCATCAAACTAAATACTAAAATGTTTGTAATACAGTTTTATGGCATTTATTTTTAGGCTAAAGGAATTGATATTGAAAGAGAGAAATGACAAAGCAAGACTGCAAGCAGATGTCCAACAGTTGAAAGGTGAAACTGAAAGACTTACTAATGAATTAAATCAGGCAAGAAATAAAGAAGCAGAACATCAGAAGGCCATGCAAGCTTTAGAAGAAACACTATCCAAGATGGAGACACAGAGATTGCAGCAAAGAGCAATAGAGGTAAATATTTTTCATGAGTAAATAACACAATGGCAACAGGGTGGCTACTGTAGTCCTGGATACTAAAAAACACTAGATTTTACAAGCTTTAAGTCTGAGTTTTCCACAATAATAGGAGTTAATAACAGGTATTCATTTTAATTGTCAATTAATGTATTGTAAAGACAGAAGTATTTCATTTGATATGGTCTTAAGATAAAGGAGAACAAGTCCTACATACTTATCACTGAGAGTCAGATATTTTCTGAAAATATACAGTAACAAGGAAAAGTTCTAAAGAAAAACACAATAAAGACCTTACTGGTGGGTTGGAAACCTGGTGGCTCTGTTTGCTTTGCTGATCTAAAAAATTAGGTGCTTTTAATTGCAAGCAGAACAAAACAGTAATTGCTGAGAACTTTAAAGATTCTGGCTGTTGCAGGGGGGGCTTGTTTCCTTGGTTGGAATTTTTTTGGGGGTATTTTTACAGCTGGAGAAGATAATGATGCTTTTGTTGTTGGAGGCACTTTGTTCAGTATACAAATGCGTAAGATCAAGTTGCCGGACCAGATATGCCACTACTTCTGTCTGAGAAGTTTGCTGAAAAAACTTGCTGAATTTTCAGCGTCCTCCAATATCTATTCTTTTTGTTTGTTTATATTCCTATATTAGCCCATTTCTGTGTCAGTGGACTTACAGAAACTGAATCCTAACACATCAATCCCAAAAAGTCTCTCAACTTATAGTGTGGTGTTCTAGGAGGTGATGTCACACAGATACCCTGAAAGGAATGAGAATCAGGGCACTCCCTGACAGTAAACTGCAAGTGCCATTCATTTTTTGGTTTTGTAATAAGTTAAGCTAAGACGTAAACATTCACCTTAAATTTCTTCGAGTGAAACAAAATATACTAAAAAAAACCCAAAATAAAACCAAAACTAACAAAAAACAACAATACTCTTACAAAGTACCTGGTCCTTTTTATTGCAAGATAACACATGAAGACTAGATTGCAGTTTTAAGAAAATCTTGTCTTTATGAATTCCATACAGATGAAACAGGTGCAAGAAGCAGAGCTTAAAGCATCAGCAAATGAAAGAGAAGTACAGTTACTTAGAATATCCTTCCGACAACAGAAGGAGAAGGTAAAACAACTACATGAACTTCTTGTATTAAGAGAGCAAGAGCAGAGGTATGGGGTCATCTATTTTCTTTCCACAAGTTAATAGAGATGCTAGTGTTTCAAACGTATTTTGTTTAAATGTGTTCTAAAGTATGGATGTGTTCTTGTTTGGGTTTGTTTTGTTGTTTTGTTTTTTTTTTTAAATTAATGTGAGAGTCTGTAAAAATATAAATGTGTTCCCACACATTTTCTTGCTCATTTAAGAATATGTTCATATCTTGTAGATTCCTGACTCGTAAGTAGGCAACTTCCATTTGATAGGTTCTTGTATTATAACACACAAACAGTGTGTTAAAATATTCAAAAAAATAAGTCAGCTTCTACAGTATCTTGCTTGTGGGTGTGTGGGTGAGTTACTTGCCTGGCTGTTTTCCTCTTTGAAAAATTTCCCTTTTGTTGAGAATACTTGAGCATAAGTTCTATACAGTTCATCTAATACAATAAAATATGTGTATAAACTAAAACAGTAAGTACCCTGTGGCATAGTAATTCGTGAAAAAGGTTATTAATAAAATAAGCTGCCTACATTTTACAAGGGCAAATGTATTCAGGTACCAAGACAGCTGCAGGTTTAGATGGGAAGAATCTGATAGCTGTGTTTTGGGAACTTCCAATAATTATCTCATAAATCTCCAAAAGGTGTACTGTGAAGGACAGTGGATATGTTTTTTTGCTTTAAAGCAGATGAACAGAATCATCTGAAAGTACAAGGTATTTTTGATTCAGCATTCTCCTTTTAGGTCCCTGTTGCTGCTGCTTTTCAGGTTTCGGGTCTGAGTGAGAAGTAACAGTTGCTGGTTGTGTGCTGGTTAAGAGAATGATGGCAGGAAGAGGGTATCTGGTTGTACAGGGCTTTTCTCTGATTCCATTGTCACTTCCAGATGGTTGTTAACAGTGTAGGAAACAAATGCTAACTAACAGCAAAAGAACAATTGAATAATTTCTACAAAAGTTTGAATTAAAAAAGAAAATATGTTCCTTTGGCTGTTTTAACAGTCATCAACAGAATTTTCCTCATGGCAGGGTCATTGTCATAGAAGACTGAAGTCTGTGAGACTAAGGAATTTATCCCATTTATTATGAAATTCATTATCTTTGTTCAGTAATACCAAGGAAATGAGTTAAAACAGCAGTGCAAGCTACTGCAGTTTGTGTCTCAAGTGTATGTTTCATAACTTCAGGAAAGAACTTGAAACCCGAGTTGCTTTAAATGGACCTGAATTTCAAGATGCTTTGTCAAAAGAAGTGGCTAAAGAGGAGCAGAGGCACAAACAGTGTGTTAAAGACTTTCAGGAGAAAATTAACATGTCATACCAGAAGTACAGAGAGTTAGAAGATGAATTTCGTTTAGCTTTAACTATTGAAGCAAAAAGGTTTAAAGAGGTAAGACTAAGAGAACATTTCATCTCACACTAGGTGGGGTTGTAGTTCTCTTATATGTGTTAGGTTTTGGGGGATATTTTGGGAGTGTTTCTTTTATTGGTGTTTTGTTCAGGGTTTTTTTTGTTCTTATGGTCTCTGCTTCAAAGATTCATGCAAAAATGCTGGTAATAGGCTTTGAAATATCAATAATTAGAACATCAACAGTAAATGTCAAGTCAGCACTCAAAAAACCCAGCATTTTGGTCATATGTAGAAGTTAATCGAAAGAAATTAGGAAAAAAATCTGCTTCTGTCTGATGTTACTAATTTATTTTAAACTATGTTGACATTCTATTAGAATATGTTCAACTATAGTAAAAACATAGGTTTTGATAAAGTTATAGTTAAATATACACTAGTGAAATTACTAGTGAAGTTCCATACTATTTAACTTTTCAAAATGGAATTTTCTATAAGAATTTTGAAACCAAAATCCAAAACTTGCATACTAAACTCCTAAGAGAACTTATTTCTGTGGCTAGTATTTACATTATTTTATATGCTAAATAAAATATTAAATGCTTCACCTTCACTTAAATTTGGTTTCCTTCATTTTAAATCAGTTTTAAATAGACGGGAGAAGAGGGGAAAGACAAGACAGGGGTTTTACCCTTCAAATCTTTCTGTTGCAAGAAAAAGAAAAAATTGAATTAATTTTAACTCCTTTCAAGATTTTAAAAACAATCTTAACAATGAGAGTAAATCAAGACATTGTTTTCCGTTCCCAAGCTGTAGTTTTTCTGCTCTGCTTCCCATCTGTCCATTTATTTTGTTTGGTTTGGGGTTTTGTTGTTGTTTTGTTTTGTTTTGTTTGTGTTTGTTGTTTTTAGTCTTTTTTTACAAATTTGTAGCTGGTCAGAATCAGTTTCAAGTTGAAGTATGACCAATAAACCAGTAGAAAACCAGTTTCACATGTTCAGTCTTGTCTTATAAAACTTTAGGTAAAAGATGGTTTTGAAAATACTTCTGCTGATCTAGTTAAATATAAACAAGCCCTCTTTGAGTCTGAGCAAAGGGAAAAAGATATGGCAAGTCTGATCCAAGACCTGACAAGTATAGTGGAAGAACAGAAAGCAAAGATTGCAGAATTAACAAAATCAAATGAAGAAGCTACAGCAAACCTAAAGGTACTTGTTTCAAAGCATTTCAACTACATATAATTTTTTTTAATATTTAATCTATAATCAATGATTTCATGCAAGGTTAATTGACTGAAAGACATGTTTCCTGTTGCACTAAACTGTAGTAATACCCCACATCAGCCTTTATTCTTGCATCTTGCACTTCTATTTCTCAACAGACACTGCTTCCCATATAGAAAAGGACTAGTCTAGACTCATTCATGTTCAAAAGTGCACTCCTTGCCTAGTAAGCACTAGCAATTTGTACATAATCAGGTGGTCAGTCAAAACTACAAAACCTACATTAGCAACCCCAACCTCTTGTAAATTCAAAGGAATGAAATATGCTTCTGCATTGGTCATTGTATGTGAAGTAAAAATTGAACAAATAATGCAGTGTAGTTATGAGCAGCTTAATATCTCCTAGTTGCATAACATTAGCAGTATTATTCATTATCTACTTACTGGTGAATTTTAATGTTAAATACTGTGGGCACAGTTGCTTTATGGTAACATAGTACTATTCTATTATCCATAAATAATTTTTTAGATTTTTAAAAATCTTAGGAAAATAACTTTTAAACAGATGTGTGATCCAGTCCATGTATGTATCCAGTCCATCTTTGTGCTAAAACTTGGGTGCAGAACAGCTCCTGCACAGTTCTAGTCTCTTCCCCTCTGTATTGCTGTTGAGGAGTCCAAACATACAGAATAGGATTCTGCCAGTCAGAGATGCTGCTAAAAACAAGACTGAAAAATACCTATATTAGACAGCTGTAATCTATAAACCAAAAGGTAGCCTGCATAATTGAAAATCAGTCTTAATCATTGGAAGTGAAAGTTCATCGCAGTTCTGTTTCCTTCTGATTTGGTTTTTAATATCTTTACTTTCTCTTTTGCTTTATTTGACCTGTGAATTTGTAATTCTGAACAGGTTTTTATAATGACATTGATAATTCAGGGTGGTTATTTAGAAATCAGCCTTACAGTTTTCTGGGATTGAAGTATGTCTACCTGAAGCAAATTTGTGTTTCCTAAGTGGAAAAAGATGCAGATAGAACCCTGAATCCAAGTAGAATATTTCTCAAGTAATTTAATTTGCTGTATATAAGTGTTACTTTCCTAGCCACTTAGTACTGATTTGAAATTTTGAATACTTGTTTTAAAGGATCTTACTGTCTTTTTCCAATGTTCATTCATACAGTGTCGAACTGGAGAACTTGAAACTGTGATTGAGGAGGACAAACAGAAGGGTATTCAAGTTGAACTTCTAAAAAAGGAAAATGGAAAACTTATTTCTCAGCTGACAGCCCAGGAATCTGTGATTGACGGGTTAAAAATGGAAAGAAAAATATGGGGGCAGGAGTTGGCAGAACAGGGTAAAACAGTATTTTCTTTTTCTTTTGCAGAAAAAATGGTTATGATGAATGTCTTACCTTTCAAATAAACATTCCAGTAGAATTATAGTCATGACAGGGTCTCTGGATGCCTTCCTGATCTTACCCAGTTGTGAAATTGATGTGCAAAACCAGATGTTCTGTGGCACATGGGCAGATACGGGATCTGTAACAACAATTGTGGGAGTCGGTTGCAAATACAGCTTATCTGTTTCCTGAAAATGTCAAAATACAATAATGTTATACAAAGAGCTTTTAAATATAAAACTAGTAAAACAAGGATTTGTAAACAGAGTTACATAATTCTACTTGTCTATCAGATAAGTCTAATGTGAAAATTTCAGTATATCTCTTTAAAAACTGTTAAATATGGGGTGGGGGGAAGCAAGAACTTGGGCATTTTTCATTTTTCTCGTGATTTAACATCACCTTGTGGTTTCTTTGAGATTGACTGGGTCTGTAAGAAGTACTGTTGACTTTTTTCAGAGACGTTTTCAAAGGATAAAACACAGACCTTCAGTTTTACCCTTCCTTCTAAGTGTTACCTACCTAGAGATTAAATCCTTAAACTGTTTCCAGTGGACAAAACAGTCAATAGTTTGGTTTGTAAAGTGGTTCTTACCTTCACCTCCACCTCATCTACATCTTGAAGTCATCTGCAAAATGAGTGCTGTAGTGCAAATATCCTGTTTTGTCTAGGAGCTCATCTTGCTCAAGATCGGGGAAAACTGGAGGCTAAAATTGAAGTTTTAACAAATGAGATTGAGACATTAAAAAAGCAAAAGGAACAGGACAATGATACCATAAGAATTAAAAACAAAATAGTGGATGATCAGACAGAAACAATTAGGAGATTAAAAGAAGTAAGTGCCATATCTGACAATTTCTGTGCTTAACTTTCACTGCAAGTCTTAATTTTAGCTATTATAAAGGCTGTAATGAAAGCTGGGTCTGCACTCCTCCTTTATCAACTCACAGATCACAAACAGGCTGTCAGTGGCAATTCAATTCACTGAGAGCAGAAGGGGGCTTTTTATTAAATTGATGTACAGAAATGCTACTTTGAATCTCTCATTGAACCATATTTATGTACAGACTTTCTTTTTGCCTTGCTTCAAGTTATTCTTGAAAATGATTTTGAGAAAGGTGAAACCTGGATAGCGTAATTCTTACTGAAAAAGGAAAAACAATTTTAAATGTTTGCTTCATGTTTGTTTTACAATGTAAAGGTTTTTTCCTTCATTCTGTTCTTGTAAATAAATATTTTGGCAGCAGAGGTACTATGTTTTTTTTTTCTATTCATTCCATTCATTCATTAGAGACTTAAGACTTCAGCTTATTAATCAAAATGTATAACATGTCAGTCAAAGTTAGATGCATTACTCACTGTTACTTACTGTTACTGTGAACTCAGTGACTTACATAGAATAGGTTGTTCAGAAGAAAAGGTTGTTCAACCCTTACATAGAATAAGAGTGTAAAATAACTTTTTTCATAACTTGCTTTCAACTTCAGATTTGGTGATTTTTTTTTATTCTGACTTTTTTCAGATGGAGATTGATTAACTGGCTATCACTTTACTAAGTGTTTTTCATACATTCAGAAGAGTAAATTTTCACATGTCCTACTCTGCTTTATTCCACAATAGACTAAAGAAGTAGTCTTAAATGGTAATAATAAAGTTGAGGGTGTTCATGTCTTCTAAAATATTTATCTTCTAAAGGGCTTACAAGAAAAAGATAAACAACTCAGAAAACACCATGAAGAAAATCGGGAAGCTCGGAAATTGTTTCAAGTAAAGTTGGATGAAAAAGCTGCTGAATGTGAAAAGCTAATGGAAAAATTAGAAAGACAAAATGAAAGAAAAGAGGAATTAAAGCAACTGTTAGAAGAAAAAGAAGTAGAACTTGATGACATTAAGAATGCACACAGGTGATACATTCAAGTCAGAGTAATTCTTTGAGATCATTGTATTCAATGCTGCTCTGAAGTTATTCTATGTCCAGAGAGTACTCTCTTGCTATTAAAACCCACAGAAATGCGGAAAAATAGAAGCGTGGAAAACTTTTTTTCTGCCCACCTAAGAAGTGGTATTTATATTAATTGTAAATATTTGCATTTTATTTTCAGTGCACTGAAAAAGAGGTGGCATGGTAAAGGAGAGCTATTAAGCCAGCTGGAGGTGCAAGTTAAACAAATGAAGGAAAACTTTGATATCAAAGAGAAGAAGCTGATTGAAGAGAGAAATAGAAGTCTTCAAACTCAAAGGTGAACACCTTAATAGTTTGTGACTGTTCAGTTACTACAGAGTTTCACTGCTAAGAAGTATACAAAAAGGTTTGATTATATGGCAAAAGAATGCATAATACTTTTTAAAGTATTTGGTGAGCCCAGGTACAAACTCTGTGTGCCTAGAAAGAATTCTCGCTATACAGGTGACGTACTTAATGGAACTGGAATTAGGTTACAACATTCATCATTTAATCTTCTTAGCTCTGTTTCTATTTGTCTTGAAAATAACTGGAGCCTACACTTGTTCCTCCTTGTTACATCCATTCCACCACAATGGTTTTGGTTTACTTCTGTGAGTAAACTCCATGTCACTTACATGACAGGGACTCTTCTACAGAAATCACACGTGCTGTCTGGAATTGTGCAGTGAGGATGTTTGTGCACGTGAGGCACAGCCTGTATTAGGGTTTCTCTGAGCATGAGCCTGTCAGCCCTCTAGCTCATGATGCTCCAGGATGCATGGAGCAAACTGGTTGCAAATCAGAGATCAAGCTAAGCCACTGTGGCTGGTGTACAAGGGAGGCCACAGTACTTTCACTAATGTCTGTGCAGGGTAAAGTAAAAATACCTTATGGCACAGTGTAGGAAATGGAGGACAGATCCTCAATAATTACTGCAACAATATTAACGAATCATAGAATTGTTAGGATGAAAAAGGCCTTTAAGATCCATCATATCCAACTATTAACCCAGCACTGCAAAGTCCATCACTGAACTAGGTCCCTAAGTGCCACATTTACAACTCTTTCAAATACCTCCAGGGATGGTGAATCAACCACTTCCCTGGACAGGCTGCTCCAAGGCTTGACTATTAATTAGTATTTTAGTCTGTGGCAAACAGACTGTTTCTAAGTTACCTGTCATTCTCTTCCCTTAAAAGTAGCAACAGATTTTTAATTTATTTTCTCGTTCCTCTTGTACTGTCAATTTTTTTGATCAATTACTAGTTAAATATGAGATGATACAGGAAAAAACTACTCATAACCCAGAAAATTACTTCATATGCTTCTGGTATTACGGAGAAGTGTGCTAGACGGCTGCCTGTGATAAGCTTAGATTCTTAGTATGATTTTTCCTTTATTGTTTGGCCCCCTTCTCGTGTTTTTTTTCTTCTTCACAACTATTCTTGAGAAAATACCAGCTAGTTAATAGACTGCATATTTATTATACTTAACTAGCAGTGATAACCCATGTTGTTACTGAAGGAATAAATTAGTATGACTACATTTTGCTTTATGTTTTAAATTAAACACTCTGATTAATTATGCTTTAGCTAATCTTTTAAGGAAGATTATCTGATGAATAAATGCAAGAAAATACCTTCATGGTCAAGTTTGATTTAAAAAAAAACAAAAACAACAAACCAACAACAAACAAATAAACAAAAAATCCCCAACCGAAACCAACATCCTCAACTAGTCAGTAATACTGGGTTTTGGAATTGTTGGAAAATCAATGGTGAAACTGAATTTTTTTCTAAGTAATTCTGGTTTGCTTCAAATATTTGTTGTACATTGATTGTATAGTGGAATAATTTGCCTTGTTTTTTGTTCCTACATGTTTTAGCTTTATCCCCTAAAAGCAGAATTTGCTTGTAGTCAAGAAAATGCTTCACTACTGTGAAGCAGTTGTCGGTTTCTGTGAGACACGGGCTCACAGGCCATTTACAGGGTCACACAGTTCCGTCATTCACTTCTTAGGAAGCAAAAGCGTAATCAGATGTTTGAGAACAAGTGGAGTGCTTATCCATGTTGACAGTAGCAAGCGCAAATCTTCATATTCTTTGCTAGTGATTAAATGCTTCTGGTAAGAGGAATGCCAGAAAGTTTAAACACATAAAACTAGAACATCTACTTGAGAAAACGACATCTTCTAATGCTGATATTAATTCTTTCTGCCTCTGTTATTAAAACCTTATCAAAGGCAGAACCAGACAAAGCAAAATACTTCTGTTGCTTGCAGGAGTGTGATCTGTTTTTCTTTATTCATTTTTAGGATTGCTGTGGAAAAGCTTCATGAAATGGATAATGCTTTTAGAAAAGAACTTGAGTCAATGTTGGCAGCACATCAGGAAGAACTATTGCAGCTGGCAAATGAAAAGGAAAAACAAATTGAAGCAGCAAATGAAAAAGTAATTTTAATACTAAATGTATATGTTTATTGTATTTGTATTTTTGTTCTACAGCCACTACAACAGTGGTGCTTGAAAGTCTCCTGTTTGTATCTCTCAGGCTGATCTCTGAATGGAAGCAACCCTGGTTTAGTACTCAGTCTTTGCACAGCAAGAAAATCTCTGGAACTGTGCCATTGTGACCGTTTTGTTTTCCAGCAGAGTAAAACTCCATGCTATGTAGCTGTTATCAATAAATAGCTAAACATTTCCTTACCTCTACAGGCAAGAGTAATGATGATTATGCCAGCTAATCCATTTAACTCACCTCTACCACTGTTAACAGTTACTGTTCCTGTCATGTACTGCATTATTTCTTGGCGTGACAACTGGTTCTTTTTCTCCATAATAAGTTTTCTGGTATTGATACATTACTTGATATCTCCTAGCAGGTTAATACTTTTTTTAAAGTAAAATTCTGCTCCTGCATCCAGTGTCAAGAGTAGTGCATTGCATATTTAAACATAAGCATATAACTTTTGCACTGCTTATCAGTGTTAAAAACTGCCAATGTTACATGGGTTTAAGTGTATTAAGAAAAGCAAGAATTGTATATGATCTCTGTGTACTCTTTCAGGTTTACTCTGTTGAAGAAGAAATGCGAGAGCTTCTGCAGGAAATGGCAAACAGTAAAAAAACCATGGAAAATAAAATACGACGACTTACACATGCACTGAATGATATTCAACAAGATCTTTGAAGATTGTTAATACTCTAAAAACGTGTATTACACAAGCTTAAGCAATCTCATACACTACAATGCACTTTTCCTTGGTTTCTAGAGAATTAAATCTTTGTTGTATATTTTGATGGTTGAGGGATCAAACATAAATGTCTTTAAGTTATTTTCATAATAAATAGTTATTTCTAACCTTTTGTTATCTTTAACTGCTGTCAAAATGGATCAAAACAGGTATAGATGAAAAGCATCATATGAAATTAGGAATTTGTGTGTTTAAGAAGAGAAAAGAAAGTTGGAAAGTTCTAAGCCAAGAGCTTGAAGCTTTGCTTCACTGGGATAAAGATTCTTCTAATGAGACATCCAAGAATGTTGAATCATAGAATGGCTTGGGTTGTAAGGAAGCCTAAAGACCATCTAGTTCCAACCCCTCTGCCATGAACAAGGACACCTTCCACTAGACCAGGTTGCTTGGAGCCCTATCCAACCTGTCCTGGAACACTTCCAGGGATGGGACATCCACAGCTTCTCTGGGCAACCTGTTCCAGTGCCTCACCATCCTCACAGTAAGGAATTTTTTTCTAACATCTAATCTAAACCTACTCTGGGTTTAAAACCATTCCCCCTTCTACTGTCACTACATGAGAAATGGACTCTTCACCTTTTGTGTACCTGTAAACATGCTTAATCTGCCACTGTTGAAGAATGCTTGACCATTGCAACTTAGAGTGGCTCTTTTGGCAATGTAGTTTGGTTTTCTCTACAGCAGTGGTCTTCCTACCAGGCTTTTGGAAAATCGGAGATAATAATGGAAGCAAATCGTAAGCCTTATGTTAATATATTTTTACATTTGTTTCATGTTGGGGGCTTTATCATCTCCACTGTACTCAGGCATTTACTTTATTTGCTTATTCTCAGAAGATCCTAAACTATTACCGAACTACACTGTACTCAGAAGCGTTTCATGCTGCACTAGTAAGTAAAACATGAGTAGTAAAATCGGGTACTGGTTGGTACACCAGGTGGAGCTATTTCTTGCCGCCTTGCACCTCGCAGTAGCTGAAGCAGTGTCCTGTTGCTCCAACACCGATAGAAGCCACTAAGCCAACTTTACTATCAGCTCATTCAGAACCCCGGGCATTAGAGCGAGGACATGGTGTAACTACGCGTATTTTTGTGCCCAGCGGCCCCTTAAAAGTACTTAATGCTAGTAAAAGGCCCTGGCCTTTGGCTGTGTGAGGCTCACTAGCCTTGTTATCAGCCTGTTAATGAAAGCTTGTCGTGTGAACCAGAGCTGCCTCTTGTTATGAGGTGCAGCTTAAGCGTGGGATATAACAAAGGCCTTGAAAACATGGGCACAAGTTGAAAGCAGAGGCCGCAGCAGGAAAAACAACGTGCTGATGTTCAGTGACTGGTCTTTTACAAAGCACAACCTTGAGAGCTGGGAACAGACGAGTTTTGCTTTAAGAATGGAAGCAACAGCAGCAAACCAAAATAAAAGGCAGCTCAACAACTGAATGAGGTGCCTGCTATGGCCTGGGAAAACAACTCCCACTCCATTTCACAGGTTTGGAGGTGGAGGGCTAGGAATTGCCTAGAGATTACAAAAGGGTAAAATTCCAAATTTCTGGGAGGGGACAGAAGGCAGACACCTGCTTCAGCTCAGGCTCCTTGCATCCAGAGTTCACACACCTGATCCATGAGAAGACCAAGAACAAGCCATCAGCACTGACAGGGAGGCATCTGCACTGTGGTACTCCCAGCTGAGGTAGGATAGAGCTGTTAAGGACTGTTTGCTTGGAATCTGTGCTATTGGTTGATAATATGTAAAAATTAATGCATAGTGGCAATGGTTAGCAAGGCATAAGAACCAACTCTAATTAATCTGTTTTACTGAATGTTAGTCTAGTAAATTCTGCTGTGAAGTTTAAAATTAGCCTAATTTTTATTCTAGTAGAATCCTGGTGATCTTGATTCCCTGATACAAATATATCAGTTCTCTAAAGACAGAAGAAAATTATTTCTTACTCTTGTGCTCTATACACTTTTTCAGAAACCACGGTATGTGAGGAAATACTCATCTGGAAAACTGTTCTATAGTATTTTCATGGATATGTGGTGCAGAAAAGTTGCACCACTGGAGAGGACTTTTCTGTTACAGAGCGTTTCCTTGAGCATTTCTTTTTTCTTTGCTTATTATTTGACCAAGCTATACTTTGAGTAAAGTAATTGAGTAACTGGAATTCACCAGGAAGTTGAAAGAACTTAACCCTGATTCAATGTATTAATATCTCCTTAAGTTTTTACTCCAAAACTTTTGTTTTTAAACTTATTTTCTGATTTCATCATAGGGAGTTGTTACAGTTTTTAATGTAAATCCTCTCTATTCCTTGCTCTTGGCTCAGGATTTCATACTGCTGTACTTGGGTACGTGCACATGTTAGTACTGCTTGGAATGTTTGTTTTTCTTGTGGCTAACTCTGGCATCGTTTCCCTCTTTATGCTTACACGGCTTCCTTAGAGCTTTTTAATAAGTGTTTAAATGATTTTTACCTCCAAAAGGTTAAAATAATTAAAATGTGGTGCAGGTGAATGCTGTGCCAAATTTACCCATTTCCGAAAACAAATTTCAACCTGCCATTACTGAAAGGTGTAAGTGACTAAATAAATAAATATAAACAACATGTGAACTCTGAACTTGTCAGATGCAAGGCATGCTCTTGTGCTTTAATCATGGCAATTTAAAAACAATTCCGTTATTAGATTTTGTTTTCATTTCCTGACAAGATAATGGATCTGTTTGTAACCTGTTAGGAAATTCCCGTTACTCGACGTTAAGAGGGTTTGTGATGCCAGGTTCAGAGGGGACGTGCAAAGCGTGGAACTGCTTGCTCCAGCACCTATTCACACTGCCCCGCAGACGCTGTTGCGTGTGCAGGCACAGGTCCTGTGTGACACGGTGTAAGGTGCTCCACTGCCTCCCGTGATGGTACCTGAAGGGCTTCTCCCGGCAGCATTTCTTCCTAGAAATACATCCCTTGAATTCTGATGTAGTGCGGACTTTAAAGCTTGTCTACTTTTATCCGGTAACAGGGAAAGAGGTGTACCTGCAGGAAGTTTAAAGCCGAGTGTTTCTAGACAACAGTGCAAGGGACTAGGGAAGCATCCGAAATTCCCTGTGCCTGTCGCCAGGCCATCAGCGCGTCCTGTGCCGACCTCGGGAGATGCAAGCACATGGTTTACAATTAACATAAGCGCTGTTGTATCAAATGCAAGCGGTGACACGAGTGACAAGGAGCCACCGCGTCGGGGACAGGCTGGCTCGCGGGGAGCCTCTGGCACTCGGGCCGGTCGCCGAGGTCCCGGGCCCGCACCACTCATCCTGGGGGAGCCCGAGCGACACGCCGGCCCGGCCCGCGCCAGCCAAGCGTCCCGCGGGCCCATCCCGGCCCGGCCCGGCCCCTGCGGCGCCCCGCGGCCCAAACACGCCGCTGTCCCGGCAACGGCGGCGGCGTCACTTCCTGCGGCGCCGCCCCCGCCGCGGCCGCGCTGGGCCCGGGGCGCGCCCGCAGCTCGGGCCGTTGCGGCGGAGCGACACGTGGCCCCG
>JAWWTY010000077.1:124221862-124239255 GCA_035222235.1 Margarornis squamiger
CGGGCCCGGCCGGCGCTGCGGGGAGGGCGGCGCAGCGCGGGGGCCGGGCCGGGCCGCCCGCACCCTCCGCACCGCCCGGCCGCGACCGCCGGGCCTCTCCCGGCACTGACGGGCTGCGGGAGCGCGGCGGGGACTGACAGCCCCCGCGCCCCGCTGAAACAGGCGCCCCGGCTCCTTATAAGGAGGGTATAGTGGCTACCGTGCATTAAATGTGATTTATTGAGGGTGTTTTTATTTACTGTGTCCGGTTCTCGGCTCCTCAGTACAAGATAAGGAGCTACTGGAGATGGTCCAGCGGAGGGCCACAAAGATGATAAGGGGTCTGGAGCATCTCTCTTAGAGGAGAGACTGCACGAACTGGGCCTGTTCGGTCTAGAGAAGACTTGAGAGTGAATCTCGTTAATGTGTATGAATTTCCCAAAGGCATGTGCCCGGAGGATGGTGCCAGACTCTTTTCAGTGGTGCCTGGAGACAGGACAAGGAACAGTGGCCATAAAGTAAAACACAACAAGCTTCACCTCAACATGAGGAAAAACTTTATGCTGAAGGTGTCAGAGCACTGGAACAGGCTGCCTAGGGAGGTCGTGGAGTCTCCCTATCTGGAGACATTCAGAACCCACCTGGATCCATTCCTGTGTAACCAACTTTAGGTGACCCTTGTTGCGGTGTTGGACTCAGTGATCTGCAGAGGTCCCTTTCAGCCCTAATGATTCTGTAGTTTTTTTATTTTTTTTTACTGCCCTGCATTGCTCTCTGCCCTGACTCAGTACACAGGTTGCTGTTTAAACCTGTTTCTCTCGTGCCCTCCATGATGTCCTCTTACCAAGTGGTTTCAACAGTGTTGAAAAACTGACCATCACCTTCTTAGTACTTTTTATTATATAGGTATGAAACATGCTGAATTGGCAGGGTGAGTGGCAAATCGTCATCACCCACCTGTGCAGCTAGCCTGCTGCCTCTGAGGCCGGAGGGCATTGGGCTGCAGTGGCTGGGACATCTCCCCAGTGATGCCCTGGGACCAGCACACCTTGCCAGGTCCTCATGGTGGGAGGTCACTGTGTTGCAGGAGGGATCCTTGGCACTGTGTCCTGCCAGCCAGTTCCCTGTAGTGTGCGGTTGCACTGGCCCTCTGGGTTGTCAGGGTGTGCAGTGCATTTGAGGCAAAGGTGTGTAAACCTGGCTAGTTAAGGTCATCAGCAAACTGCCGAGTTCAGCAAAGTGCAGTAAGAGGCTGGCTTTGGTTGCTTGAAGTTCTTTCTGGAAAACTGACCAATTGGTTTATTATTTTTAATGGGCCCTGGAAGGTGAAAGGTGTTCTTCGAGCTTTTTTTGTGCATCCCTGTTCAGAGGGGAGGCACTTCAGTGATGTTACTGTGGCTAGTGAGACTTCAGAGTGAATAGGGAAGGACACTCTTAGGTTTTATATTCCTCCTTTAGTTATTCTTGGTCTGGACAAGTTGATTATCTTCTTAGTATTTAGCTGCATCTTTCTTAAGCAAAAAAGAACTAAGTTGTCCACACCTCAGGATTGTTGTGCAGCTTACTGTATTGTCTGTCATGTGCTGAGAGATGTTCCAGGTCAGTCTGAGAAGCAAAACATACTCAGTTTGTAAGACATCAGGCCAAAAAGCTTGGCTTAAAGTGCCAAAGAGGATTGATTTAAATAATAAATTTAGGCTGCGTAGTGGGATGGAACAATGTTTCTTGTTCTCTTTAGTGAAAGACAAAGAATAGAAGGATTGATGGCCAGGGAAAAGTAAGTGGGCACTGCAGTCACAGACATTTCTGGTCAAGACGTACTAGAGACTGGTTTCTGAATTACAGGTTACACTTTGCTGGAAGTAAATAGTAACTGCAGTACATAAGCTGGTGGTACTTTCAAAAACAGTGAGTAACTGGTTTTCTCATCAATCAGCCACATAGCTAAGGAAAAATGAAAACCAGCATGCATGTGTGTGTTATGTCAGCATTCTCAGGGAACCGAAGAACAGGGCAGACTTGAAATGGAACAGAGCCTTTCAAGAAATGATTCTTGCAGTGAACACCTTCAGGTGCCTCCCTGCTGAGAGGTACTGGCTCTCTGATGTTGTGGTGCTGATTAGTATTTCTGTAGCAAAACCAGCACTAGGAAGAAAATAAAATTTGGAAACAAGTGTACTTCCAGCTTTATGATCTACCAGTTGAGAAGGATAATCGGTTTCTGGGACATTTTCTGGTGATCTTTGAATGCATCTATAATTACAGTTTAGTGGTCTGTAAGAGGACACTTTGGAAATGTTTTAGTGCTGGACACTTCTCTGGTAACATCTGACAAATTGTGGGAGTGGAAGCGAGAATTTACTTGAAGTTTGAATTCTGCAATGTTTACTTTAAAATCAAACAGCTGTTCTACAATAATGGCATAATTGTCACTGAATAACCCTGTATAAGAAAAATCTACGGGATTAAGCTTAAAACATTAAGGGATGAGGTAGAAGGGAAAGAAAGTTCCTATGGCAGCAACTTATGAATTGCAGGGAAGAGAGAAAAAGAGCAAGATGAGTGAATAAGGGATAAACCACCTGATACAAAGCCCAACATATTGTGTATTCTTTCTCTTCATGGCATGCAATTGCTTCTGCCTTGATTTCTTAAATGGGTTTTGTTTCTATCAGAATGCCATCCCTGCAATATCATGGTTAAACAGTGTTTCTGATCATCACTGCAAAACATCAGGTACTCTTAAGATCTACTTCTTAGAAGTGCATTGGTTAGGTGCAAATAACGACTGCCTTATACTTACCCTGCTCCACAGAGGAAGAAGGAGTCTATCTGTTAGATTTTACATTCCTCTAACCTTTATGCATGCAACGATATTCAGTACTTCTACATACAGGTTGACAAGAACACCATTCCGTTTAAAACTCCCACCAAACTGTTGACAGCTTTTGGGGAGAAAATGTTGTCGTCTGCTAGTGGCATAGTTCAGAAGATGCAGGACCTCTTTCCTTTGACACACGCGTTTTTAAGTTTCTCAGTAATCACTCTGCCACTGTGCTTTGTCAGATTCCTCTATTCTTCGGGTGTTAACACAGCGAGTTTGCAGCTGATGATTCATGCTGCCTTTTGTCAGCTCCCAGGGAGCAAAGAAGTTGTGTGAGGGCACAAACTCTCAATTGCCCTTTTGCTGACTGATTGTTTTATTTTGGGGCAGGGTTTTGTATGTCTGTATGTGTGCCTGCAGCTGAAACTGTCCTGAGTAATGTGTTTTCTGTATTCCAGGAGTTGCACGATCTGAATGCACACAGAAGCAAAGCCCTGTGCTTATATGGTTTTCTTCCAGCTCTGAACCCATCTGTGAGACACTCATATAGTGCTTATCTTGAATACACTTACTCAACGCATGAGGAGATACTAGGAGAAATTAATAGAGTTCAGCAGCTTTACGATAAAAAGATTCTATGAAGGAGTTCCAAATACAAATGATTCAGAGAAAGGAATGTGGAAGCCACATCCAACCATGTTAGCAGGGCCATTGTAGATGTCCCTTTCTTGTCATAGGCTGAGAAATTGAGTTTTAACTGGTTTTGACAACAGATTTGTCTCTTAATTATTGAAGTTACTAGTGTGTGGTTTGGGTGGAAGATTGAATTTAATTTCTGACCCATGTACCTACCAGAAGGTGTCATGTTTAAAACTGCTAGAATGTCAAGGAGGAATTTTTCCATTGTTTTCTAGAATATGCGTGAAAAAATTTTTAGAAGATCATTAGATTACAGGGCCAGCACCAGAAAGCTAGTGAATGGCTGGATTACACTTCCCAGTTTGGGAACTGGCCCCTGCTTCTTTGTTGGAATTCTTGTTGTCAAGTACTTGAACTTTGTAGCAGCGATTGAGTTATATACAGGGCTAGTCAAGCCAAATACATATGTAACTATGGCATTCATTTTCTGATGAAATGAACCCCAAACCTGGGGTTCTGGAGCTTGGTTTGCAGCAGTGGTAAATCTCTACTGCTAGTGTTAATGGGAGCTGTGCTTTGGGCATACAAAATGCAATAGTGTTTAGAGTTGAACAGTTACTCCAGCTTTGAAACATCTGAAATTGGGTACTCAAAATTAGTGACTTTTTTTTTGAAGTCTTAAATTTTGGTATCTTAGCTGCAAATTTATGTACACTGATATATTTTACTACCAGCACATCTTGAAAATACATTAGGATTAGTAAAGCATTTATATTTTGTAGACAGGCCTTTGGGAAAATTTCAAGAGGTAATGAAATCTGTCTCCAAAGCAGTTTCCTCATTATTCAAACTACGAGTGGTAGACTAAATTCTCAGTCAATATGTAGAGCAATAGGAAAAGAGCAGAAAGTTGAGTAGCAGCTGTTTAAGTGTGTGTTGTTCATTTGTTGCACTGAATAATGTAAACAGCTTATAAAAATTGTGCCTCTGAAGACTGTGATATGTATGAAGTGCTGATTTAACATTGTGCAGGTGGCATAAGTTTCGTCACTTTCTCGATTTTTAAGGTTCTCTTGTAGTCCTTGGAAGCAGCGTGTATATGTGCAGCAAAAATAGCAGGGTAAGATAACAGGCAGATACCTGCTGATACAAGTGATTGAAGAGCCCATTTCCTTGGGCAGAACTAAATTTTGCATTTTTCATGCATTTGCATGTATTTTGTTTTGCTAGATAAAAGATTTTAACAGACTGCTGCAGAAGACCATATGAAAGATAAATGTTGCTAATGGTATCAGCAGAAACACCGCTGAGTGGGTACATCACTGTCAAGGAGAAGGAGCAATGTTTATACTTCATGGCTATAAGAGTATTTTTTCAAATCTCTATTCTCTCATTTTGTCCTTTCAATCTTACTTCAGTAGAAAAATTAAAAACCAAATTGTACTACTAAGCAAGTGGATTTGGTTTTCCTTCCTATTTGTGGTTGTCTCACAAACATGCATACTTACGAAAAATGTTCATTTAATAGACACTGGAAAAACTGAAATAAAACATTATGTTCCTGTAGTGGAAATTAGTTTACTTTATGCATTAGTTCAAATTTGCAATGCGGAAGTCTTTGCCACCTATCCTTCTCTTTATTATTCTTCTCTTTTAATTTGTTTAATACATATAATCCCTTGCAATCATTGTATTTAAGTGTCCCAAGTAGCTATAGTCAGACTCCTCTTTGTTTTCTCTCCTTTTAGCTAATATTCTTTGAACTTGAGCTGCTTTTCAGCATCAAACAGCTGAGGGTGTGGAAGGCACTACTAGCTCAAGTTTGCTTACTTTATCTTAATTCTTTGCATCTGGTACATGAAAGTCACTATGGAGAGGTAAGACATGAAGCAGAGTTTCCTCTGCCTGGCACTCTGCTTCTCTCTGAGTGGCAAGCTGTGACAGCTGTCAGACGCACTGCGCAGGTAGCTGTGTGTGAGCAGGACATCCCCTGTGAGCTCTGCCAGGGTCCTCGTGCCTGTGAAACTGCTTGAGGTGCTCAGTGTGACAAATTCAGTGAGCCTTTGTAGGCTGTGAGGTGAATTCGTGTGAGGACAATGCTGGCTTGAAGTACTGCAGCTCTCCTTCAGCCACTTTGTGAAATTACAGCCCTGCCATTTTGTATCCCAGCACCGCTGAAGCCAAACAAAAGCTTCAGAACTTGGTCAGTGGAAAGGATGGTAAACTTAGCATGTCCTTGGCTTCAGAGGCTTGCCCCACTGCAAGGTGTTGCTTTCTGCCTTCCTTACTTTTTCTTACCTTCCAGAAAGGGCATTGCAGGCTCCTTCATGCGTTGATCGGCACATGCTCGACATTGAATGCAGTCTTGGCAACCCATGTAAATGAACATCCTCTCCTCTTGGGTGGCTTGCTGGCCTTCAGCAAGGTGACTCCTCTCTGTGCTTTGTAGCACTATCTGGAGGTGCTGAACTTCAGAATTCATGATGGAGTATCTGGCTCTTGAAATGCTGAACCTTCTCCCTTCAGAATAACATTAGGTGGCATTTTTCCAAGGGAGTGGCTTAACTGTCTTTTTCCGCATCATGCAAGTTGCTGATACTTGTTCTCTTGACAGGCTGCTGATACGCTTGCTGTGAGGCAGAAGAGAAGGATCTATGATATCACTAACGTTTTGGAGGGAATTGATCTCATTGAGAAGAAGTCAAAAAACAGCATTCAGTGGAAGTAAGCCATGTCAATTCTGCAAAATTTTCCCATGTTCAAGAACAACAAAAATTGCCACTTTCCACTTCTAACTAGATATGACACCATAAATGCTCATTTCCTTCCTATTGAATGTTAGTAGATTTTTTTAAATGTTGAAAATAGTCTTAAGAAATTATTGCATGTTTACTTTAGATTTTCAGTTTCATGAACCCTTGTACCTTTTTAAGAGGAGTAGGTGCTGGCTGCAATACAAAAGAAGTCATAGACAGACTGAGGTATCTGGAAGCTGAAATTGAAGAACTAGAGCTAAAAGAGAAAGAATTGGATCAGCAGAAACTGTGGCTTCAGCAAAGTATCAAGAACGTCATGGATGATTCTACAAACCACCAATATCCTTTTAAATTAAATGTGTGCATCTTGAAACTAGAATTAAAGCAACAGTTAAAAGAGTAGGTAATGGATATAGCATAATGTAGTCCATTTTATACAGAAGCAAGGTAAGGCAAATATTTTTTTCAGGTTTTTCTTCAACTAAAGATATAAATCTTATTTACATGACTTTTTAGCTTCTATGACTGTGATTGTTAACATGAAAATAATTTAGCATATACATATGTATGGAAGTAATTTTTAAGTCCTCTACAGAGTAATCCTTGTCTCTTACTTTAAATGAATTATATTCTCCCCCATTCACTTAAGAGTTGGACTGAATGATCCTTGGGAGTCCCTTCCAACTCAATATTCTGTGATGGTCTATATTGCTTTCCAGCACTTGAACTTATACTTTGTTACCACTGCTTTACATGAATCTTTTTTGTGTTGGTTTGTTCTCTTGAAAAGATTTAAGCTATTGCCCAAAGATAAATTGAGTTGACAATGTCCTGAAACTTGTTGGGTTTCAAATGGAAAAAAAAAATCCTGTGTATAAATAACTCATGAGCAGGGAGTTCCAGCTGCATTGCTCGTGTGTGTTTAGCTGTCTTGCAAGATATTGATCAAATCAGACACCTGAGATTGGAGCAGGAAAATGCCCTTCTTATCTGTAACACCAGTGATAAGTACTAAAACATTACTGTAGTTGCTATACACAAACTGTTTCTGTAAAATGGGTTTTGTAGCAAAGGAGACTGAGGTTAGGTGTTAGCAGAAACTTTCCTTTGGGGGAGCTAGCACTTGAATTGACCTCCCAGGGAGGTGGTGAATTATCCATCACTGGAGGTTTTCCAGAAGAGAGGAGGCAAACATCTGTCTGGAACGTCTGAACAGTGAATCCGGCCTTGAGGCAGAGGAATAAAATGGCAGATGAATGCTGAAGTTCCCTCTAGCAGTACTTTCATGTGATTATGGGAAGTCCTGATACATACTTGAATTCTGTAGTGTCAGTGAGATAAATGGTACTCTTCAAAACAAGATTTTACATGTTCTCCCTTTTAGGATCATTTCTCATCCATCCAAGCTACACAAAGTTGTTTTTTCATTTTGTATTTTCTTTGCAAATACAGGTTTTTTTTCCTTTAAAAGACAGAACTCTTCTGTTTTTAACTGTCCATTCTGAAAGCCAAAAATGATGCCTTGATTACACCTCTGTTTAGGTTCAATTTGGAGAAACTTTTTTTAAAGCACAACACGGACCAGTTTTATGTTTAAGAAAAATGTTCCTTGACATAAATTACATTTTCATATGTCACCCATGAAGATATCTGCAACTGCTTCAATGGTAAGTTGCTGCTGCTAGGCTGTATTTCTAAAGCCAGGGACTTTCTGATCTTCCTCTTGAAAAATGGCTTGCTAACTAACCTGCTTTATCCTTGCAAGTATTTTGAATTTAGAAGTACTCAGTAGTAATCAGTTCTAGGTAGATGTCTCATAATGTTCATGACTATCAAGTTTTGGTATTTCTAGTTGTAGTAACAGATTGTACAGAATGGAAGCTCAGCTGGAGTCCTGGTTTTGAATGCCTTCTTTGGTTTTCCTACTTTGCAGCAGCTTGCCTCAGGCTATTAATGGAACCAGAGACATGACATGTTGGTCCAACCCACCAAAAGAACCAGGCAGATCCAAATTTCATACAGTTTTCCTGGTGGCAGCTGTGGCTAGAGTTCCTGATGATGCTGTGTAAATGGAGCCAGCCAAAGTTCAGTGTTGGCACTCCTAAATCAAAAGGATTCCTGTACAGGTTTGAAGAATTGCTGACAGAGGTTGCTTCCCTTGACATCCTTTCCTGCTTCCGGGGCACCCAAGGGAAGATGGTTGCTCAGCCTCCAGTTAGGCTCAGAACCATCTCTTCTTTGCCACAGGGAAGATTATTTTTTAATATAAATGCAAGATTAGGAATTTGTTACTAAAAAGAATTAGTCGTTACAAAATGTGGAGGCCCCTGGCATGGTGCAAGGATAGTACTTCACCTAAGTGTCTTGTAGGAGGCAGAGAAGGAAAAGTGTTATTTCGAATCAGTTATGGACAAAGGAGAAATGACGTGCAGGTAGGCAAGTGACCTGCAGTGTTGTGCCAGTGCTGTAGAAGTAATTGTGATCCCCTGACTTTGACTAACACATCTTAATGTGCATGGTAAGCCAAAGATGAGTTTGATAGCCAGCTGTTAATGTCCTAGTTGTATGTGCTGCAGAAGCCATATGCTTAGATATTGGAAGTGCTGGCTCAGAAGATGATCACTGATACCTTTCCTTCCTTCTGTTAAATCTCTGTAGTACCATCATTTGTCAAAGTCACAAAGAGAGCTAGACCAGAGAGCTGGTTTAGCTGAAGTAAGTCATATGAGGAGCAGTGTAGGGAGCTGGGTTTAGCCTGGAGAAAAGGAGTCTCAGGGGAGACCTTATCGCTCTCTAGGACTACCTCAAAGGTGGGCATTGGCCTCTTCTCCCAGGCTACGAGAGAGACATAGCTTCAAGCTGTGTCAGGGGAGGTTCAGGTTGGAAATCAGGCAGAATTTTTTCATGGAAGGATTGTTAAGCATTGGAATGGACTGTCTAGGGATGTGGTGGAGTCACCATCCCTGGAAGCATTCAAGAAATGATTGGACATGGCACTTAGTGCTGCTGTCTAGTTGACAAGGTAGTGATCAGAGGTTGGACTCGATCTTTGAGGTCTTTTGCAACCCAAATGATTCTTTGAAAAGATGACCTACTTAAATATTTTCACCTTATGTTACATACACAATTAGAATAGAAGCAGGTAAAGGAAATGGTAAATCTTGTACTGCTGTGAGAAAAGGTTCTTGCAACTATGATCTAAATACTGGAATTCAGTGATTTATATTATGCAATACACTTGGATCTTACAGGGACTATGCAAGTCTTACCACAAGTTTATATATGCTAAATTATGTAGTATTTTAAGTGGTCTTAGAGAATTACCATAGCTCTCATTTGAGTGGATGCCATGCAAGACTTAAGAAAACTCTGCACACTTAACACTTTCTTAAAACTGCTTTTAAACCAGGAGATACACTTCTAGCAATTCAAGCACCTTGTGGTACGCAGTTAGAAGTACCTAGACCGGAAATGGTATGTACTGGTTTCTTGTTTACCTAAGTGTTCTAGAGGGATAGTGGAAAAGGAGAGCTATATTAGAGCAGAGGATTTATGTCTATCCATGTGCAGGAGGAGGTGGGGGAAGGGATTAGGATTGTTTCAGTTGAGAAGGGAGAGGCTGGATGGGAAAAAGTGGGTTTTGTACATTTAGACATTAACTCTGCCTTCTGTTACAACCAAGATACACTAATGGGGTTTTTTACCATTTCTTCTCTCTTGCTTTTAAATGTTGCAGTTTTCCAAATTATGTATAATGGTCATGAATTCCCTTGAGAACTCATTGACAGAGACTTTCATCTGTCAAGTTTCTCCATTATATTGTTAAAATGGATCTTTTATGAAAAAGCCTTTTAGATTTAGTTGTAGGTTCAGTTTAGAATTAGTCTCATGGTAGTAGAGTGGATAGAAAAACAGACAGCATTCTTGCTTTAGCCAAAAGGCTTAAATGGGAAACATTAAAGTAGGAGGCCAGATTGTTTACCTCTGTCAATCTTTATTTTTTGCTGTTGCAGTGCTTGGCTTTAAGTAGTGTTTATATAGTTGGGAGAACGTTTTATGAAGCATGGTAGCCACTGTGCTTGTAGAAGGCTGAAATTCATCTGAGAAGTTCCATGAGCTATATTTAGTGAGGCTAAGCAGAGTCTAATATTGTAAAAGTATCCTAGAGTCATGAAGCTGATCAGTGGTACTATCTTTGTCCATCTGCTGAAATCACTTCAGGCAACAGTAAGGTTCCCTGCAGGACCCAAGTTAGCAGCTGTGATGCTGGGCTTTGCTTTGGGTTTTTTTTGTGTTGAGGACTAAAACAGCTGATCTTAGTCTTCATCACCTTGTATAGTTCCAAATTCTCAAGGAACAAAAGCTTTCATAATACATCACCTTTACAGGGACAGAATGGACAGAAGAAATACCAGATCAATCTGAAAAGTAGTTCAGGACCTATTCATGTGCTGCTTATAAATAAAGAATCGAGCTCCTCCAAGCCCACAGTGTTTCCGGTTCCTCCGCCTGATGACCTTGCACAGCCGGCATCTCAACCTACAGCTCCAGCCACTCCACTTAAACCCACTACAGCTCCTCAAAATCCACCAGAACATGACCTGAACCAAGGACAAGAATTACCACAAACACCAGTTGTAGACACACCATCAGGTGGATCCAGGGTTTTTCCTACCTCCAGTGGGTGGGGGAGGAAGGCAGCTGGAGGGAAAGAAGAAACTTAGGAAAGGTGGTAGACAAAGGAAAGTTCAAGAATTTGCACAGCATAGCAGCTGTCTGTTGACAGACTACTCCAAGGGCTTACTAACAGCTCTAAGGAGGTTGCAGAGACTCCTCTTCCTCTCCTGTCTCATTTGCTTCCCTCATAGCTTATATGAACAGGTTTTGGATGTAATCCTTTTAATTATTCTGAGCTGCTTCTCGAGATGCAGTATGGAGCAAAATTGCAAACCTCTGACAGGATATGATTTGAACGTGTACCTTTTAATGAGACGGATAATACAGGCACCAGTTCCAGCTCTTGTGCCACAAGGTCACTTACCTTCTTCCATACACAGTGAGTGACTGCCTAAATATCAGGTATTTTTTTTATAGTAATAGTAGGGTAATGGAAAAGATTTAAGAAAATGCTGTATTACAATTGCATTTCTGAGGGGTCCCGATTAACCTTTAATTAATTAACAATTAATTAAATTGTGCCTGTGACTCTGGAAGGGGGAGACTCTTCTCACCTTATCCCAGGCACCAGCCATGTTCTCAAAAACCAAGCTGGGTGCAGGTGCTGTGTTCCGGGTCTCCATAGCAGACTCCATAACACACCTTTGTGTCCATGCAGATGGCAGCATGCAGCAGGAGAGCGCAGCCCCCACAGCCCCTTACTCCAGCCTTCCGGAGCCAGTGCTGTACCCCAGCCTTTCAGGAGATGGTGCCCAAGCCTCAGCCAGCTCCAGTGACTACCAGAGCTTGCTGCCTCTGGATGTCAACTGTATTCTGAAGCCAAACTCATTTGACATCGCAAAGATGGAGGAGCCCACAGGTAGGAAGCAGTAGTTCCTGTTTAAATGTTTATACTGGCCTCCCAAGCCCTTCTTTGTGACCAAGTTACCGATGAGATACACAGAGGAACTGACAGGCCTCTGTTCATCTCCAAGTGAAGCCACTGAGGTAGCTCTGGGTAGCAAGCAAGCTCCTTTTGAGCAAATGAGTTTCTCTGCAACCAAATAAGCTTTGTGTTGTATATGGTTTTAGGGTTATAAGAGATCAGTGGGAGAAATGTACTGGGGAGGAAAACTGAGGGATACAAAGAGAAATATATTTTACATGTACATGGCATGCTATCTCTGCAGCTCCTGCACTGTATGAGCCACACGGTACTTTACAATTCAGTATTTTAATGCAGAGTATGTGTTGACTGCTATAAACATTAAAAAACCCCCACATGTGCTCCTGTCTTTCACAGGAAATATCAGTGGGGATATTATTGATGAACTCATGTCTTCTGATGGTAAGTATTTAGCATCTTTTCTAATAATCACAAGTAGCAAGCAGTATGGTTTTTGTGTGAACAGTACTTAGGAGGCATTTCTTAAATCTGATTACAAGAGTCAGTATGAAACTTCTTTCCCCTGTGTTGCCTCCTCTGTCATTTTTGTCTTTGCTCCCCTTTCTATTCCCTGCAACAGTTTAACAGTAAAAATATGAAAACCTTAATTGAACAAGCACGTACATGCATGAATAACCAACCAGTCCTTAATTCAGGGACAAAGAAAAAACAGACTGATGACTAGTGTGCTACCTTAAAAGAAAAAAAAAGTTAAAAAAAATCTGGTTTAATTCTGTTCTGCCTAAGGCTTCCTGCAGGTGCTTTAAATAAGTATTTCACAACATAGTTACATGCCTGTGTGCAGACTGATATATGGCCACCTGTGGTACACTAAGACACCAAACATTACCCATTTCTGCTCTTGCACCTCAGTGGCCATAAGAGTGCAGCACTGAACCAAAGCTGCTAAGCCCATGTGCTCCCTGCCTCTGGTCGGTCTCTCTGAAGTGCCAGGCAAAGAGGTGAATTCAGCTGGCATTATTCCTTTTGCCCTGTACTCTGTAAGCAGCCTGTGCCAATATCTGCCCTTCGAGCAGACAGCCTCGGGGCTCATCCAGAAAGAGACATGTAATTACAAGATACAAGGGACAAGACTGGATTCTGTGAATGTGCCAATACATGGTTAAAATGGAAACAGTCTCCACTTCTAGAGCAGGTACAGCATGCCCAGCTCATCTACACTATGTTAGAGTTTGTACAGGGCAGCATGGGAGCTGAGGCTTCTCTTCTTGCATTACGCCCACAGAGATAGCTTCAAGTCCATGCTTGAATGCAATGTACAGACAAACTGCTAGCTTCCATTTCCACTCTGTAAAACAGGGATAATGGTAACTTCCTTACTTACTTGCAGGCTATATTATAACTTACTTGTGCAATACTACAATGCGACAAAGGAATACAAATTATGGCTTTCTCATGAAAGTTTTCAAAAGCTGTTCAGGAGTTCCTTTGCAGGAGAAATTCAACCCATATTCCACAGCTGTCGCTCCATTCCAGCAAACTCACTTAAAATACCAAGCAAAAAATGGTAGATAGGTCACTTACTGCGTTAGTTTGAACACAGTACAGATATTCATGGTATGAATCCTAGTATGTTTGTCAAGATTATCAAGACTATTTTAATTATTAAGACTAATCTTGGTACTGGTGATGACAAACATACTGAATGATGAGATAGGGCTGATATTCCAAAAGTGTTTTAATTTAAACTAAACTCTTCCTGCTTTACAGTTTTTCCTCTCTTACGACTCTCTCCTACTCCCGGAGATGACTACAACTTTAACCTGGATGATAATGAAGGAGTCTGTGATCTATTTGATGTGCAGATACTAAATTATTAGATATTGTGTCAACCAGACTACTTATCTACCTCTAACATTCTAGACTTCTTCATAACCTAAGTATTTGAATAATGAATGTATAACTTCTTAGTTCACTGACTCTGGGAGTATATTTCCTTTTGCTTCCTTTAACTACTTCACAAAACAAATTCAAGAACAAGAAAAAAGGGCTCATCAAAAATTCTGGCACTTTTTCACCTGAGTGTTCTCTGTGTAATTCAATTATTTAGAGCTTCCTTTAGTACGAAAAGTGAAAATACTTTGTAGCCTTTTGATCATTTTGTAAAAAATGATTAGGTTTCTTGCTCACAGTTAACAGCGTTTTCTTTGAAGCTTTACTGCCAAGAAGCTTTTTATGTTCTTTTTTAACCTTTCAAACAATTTTGAAGCTTTCACTGCCAAGTTGAAAAGTGAAGGGTATCAACTTGTGTTATGCTAAATTGTTTCAGTGAACCAATTTTGTGAAGTGCCTTCTGTTTTAGCACTTTATGTTTCTCACACTGACTTCTGACATTCCACTTTCCTAGATGATAGGAAAGGTCTGTTTGTAGTTTGTATTAAAGTGTGCCAATACTTGTATATTAACAAGATTTTTTTTTAATAAAATCCTGCGAACAAAGCCATCAGTATTTGTGATCTTTCATTTCTTGCAATCCCTTCATTGTCCGTTTTGCATTACAACTGAGATAATAGGTTTGTAGCATCATCCACGTTTGCTGGTTCCTCTTCCAGATTTGTGGAAACCTGAAAAAAACCTGAGTTTCAGTTTAAGGTAGAAAGCAATTTTTTTTACTCTTCTTTAAAATAACACAAACTAGTAAATACCCATTTTATAGAAGATTAGTTTGTCTTTTATGTATTTAATTTAGGCTAATTTTGCAGTCATTGTTCAATAATTTGGGGGGTCACAGGATTCACTAAACTTGACACATAAGATGACAATGCTTTATGCTGCAGGAGAAAGACGTATACGGCCCAGTTGAGACAGGCTCAGCTTTTAGTTCAGAACTGCTCTCAACATTTTTGCAACTTTGGAGAAAATGCCTGAGTGATCAAATTCAGCATTGTCTATGTAAAGCCCTACTAGCACAGGAGCAGTGGTGAAGTCTGAATTCCTGAACAAATAAATAACAAGCCAGCAGGGACAGGGCCACTGGCACCAACTGCCTTGAAATCTTTGCTCAGCCTCATCCTGTGCTGGCAGCACTGTCACATGTTTCATTTTCCCTTCAACCTCTCCTTAAGGTTCATTTGACACTTGTTTTGTCACTCCCAGCCACACAGAAACTTAACCACCTCAGGCACAGTAAGTAACACTGAACTCATGTCCATTCCTCCTTCGCCCAGCAGCTGGGATGGATTCATCTGTACCTCAGCCTGACCTACGGCTTTCTCCCCAGAACTGTGTCCAGAGCATCAGAAGGAGTCAGCATAAAGTTTATGTGGAGAAACTTGTCAGGAATTAAACTCTGTGAATTAATTCCTGTGCAGGACTGCATAAAAACTGTAAAAAACTAGATGGAAATTGAAATATTGTCTTGAACCCTAAGCACTGAAGGCAAAACCTCTAGAACAGAAATTGCTGGTTTAGGTGTTGGTACTTCTGATGAGGGAATATGAAGGCTTAGGAATCAGGAACAGAGAGAAGACAGAGCTGTTTGTTTCAAAGCACTGTCAGGTGCTTCAGGTAGGGAACAGCCAGGTTCATCCTCTCTGTGTCTATTCATGGGGAGACAAAAGTTTCAAGTCAAGGAGCTAGAACTGGGACTAACTTTAAAAAAAAATCAAAAACCAGCTAGAAAGTAATTTAAAAATATGTTATGGAAGAATGCTTCAGCTTGGCCGCTCACCCTCTTCTCTCTCTAGAAGTTATATAATACCATTTGAACATGCTAACCAGGTTTCAGCATTACCAAACAAATGAAATGAATAAAACTGGGTTTATGGCTTTAAAGGAATTCATGAATCACCTGCAGTCTTAGAGCCACAATTTAATGCTTTAAACATGCACATTCCTTTCACTCTCCTTCTCAGATTTTTACAAAGGGAGATTACCTGATGACTCTGCTGAGGTTCTGCTGTGATGCCTTTCGATAGCTGCTGTATTTCTTTCTGAACTTCAGCAAATGCTTTATTTATTGCACTAACTTTTTCAGCATTTTTAATGTTTATCTGTGAGGGAAAAAAATACACACATTGGTATTCTTAACAAAAATTCCACTGATGTGAAATTGCACCATTTTTTCTCAAGTATTATGCAGCCAGTATTATATACCTATCTTCCAATATTGCTTTTGAGTACATTTATCTGTTACTTATTTAGATCATCGAGTCCTGTACTAATAAATATAAAATTAAGGAAGCAGTTAAACTTGTTCTATTGGAATGAGAGCCCATAGCGATCCAGAAACAGAACACATTGAAAACAAAAGCCAGGCTGTAGACAGGGCCTGCTACATCACCCTCAGCCACCTTCAGCTGCAGTGGAGTTCCAGAAAGGGTTCCTTCCATCGTCTCTCTGGAGGGCTGACCCTGGCTGGATGCCAGGTGGCCACCAAAGCCACTCCATCACTGCCCTCCTCAGTTGGACAACAGAGAGAAAATATAAAAAAAGGCTCGTGGGTCAAGATAAGGGCATGGAGAGATCACTCACCGGTTGCCACTATGGGCAGAGTAGACTCGACTTAGGGAAAACGAATTTCATTTATTGCCAATCAAATCAGAGTAGGGTACTGAGAACTAAAACCGAATCTTAAAAACACCTTCCCCCTCTACCCCTCCCTTCTTCCAAGGCTCAACTTCTACCTCTGCTGCCCTACTGGCACAGGGGGATGGGGACTGCAATCAGTTCATCACAGTTGTCTCTGTTGCTTCTTCCTCTCCAGTGGGAGGACTCCACACTCTGCCCCTGCTCCAGCATGAGGTCCCTCCCATGGGAGGCAGTCCTCCATGTACTTCTCCAGTGTGAATCCTTCCCACAGATTGCAGTTCTTAACGAACTGCGCTAGCATGGGTCCATTCCACAGGGTGCATACTTCACGAAAAGGCTGCTGCAGCATGGGTCCCTTTCGGGGCCCCAAGTCCTCCCAGTAGCAGGCTCCAGCACAGGCTTCCCACAGGGTCACGGCCTTCTTCAGGCACCAACCTGCTCTAGTGTGGAGGCTGCAAATGGATATCTGCTCCATCATGGACCTCCATGCACTGCAGGGGCACAGCTGCCTCACCATGGTCTTCACCACAGGCTGCAGGGAAATCTCCACTCTGACACCTGGAGCACCTCCTCCTGCTCGTTCTTCACTGATCTGCAGAGTTGTTTCTGTTGCAAATTCTCTGTTCTGACTATTGCTGGTGTTGTGCAGGTGTTCCCCCATTTCACAACTACTTTATCCCAAAGGCGCTGCCAGTCACTGATGGGCTCAGCCTTGGTCAGCAGTGGGTCCATCCCGGAGCTGGCTTTTGCTTTGTCAGAAATGGGGGAAGCTTCTGGCAGCTTCTCACACAAGTCATGCCTGTAGCCCCTCAAACCCAATACAATTTGTAAATGATTTTACCATTTTGAATTTCTTCCAGTAGTTTGCCTTTCACCATCATACCTTGCATCCTACTTCTTGGGGTGGTCTGGCCAACAATGTATACCAGATTTTGCCATGGTATTTTAAAGAAACTGTGGCTGTAGTGATACCAATAAAGGAAAATAGCCTGAGACACCAAGGGTTAAGGCGCAGGAATTTGAAGCACAGATATAGGAAAGC
>JAWWTY010000077.1:124246380-124295884 GCA_035222235.1 Margarornis squamiger
ATACCTCCTGCTTTGAGCATGAAACTTTGTCTCTGAGCAGTTTCTCCGTGCCTGTTTGGGGCAAATTCGGCATCAGTAGCAGACCAGGATGCGTATCTCTGGGCATCTCAGCCTCACTTTTAGCAAGTCTGCCTTTGTAAGTTGATCTTTATAAGATGCTTGCTTTTAATGGGGAAGAGGTAAGATATGGACATTCCCTCTTCTCTGAGGGCAATTATCCATGGTAGTGGATGCAAGGGGGCATAAACTCTTTCACCACTGCAGTGAAGTAAGATTCAGCTGGTTCCAGCCCTAGCACCTGTTGCTTCCAAAGTCTGGAACAGAATCATAGGCAGGTAATGGCTTATTACTTTGCAAACGCTCCAGAGACACGCTCATAGGTCTTCAGGCAACCTCAAAATTCAGGATACCTACAGGCAATCTCTGTAATTCAACTCTCAGCAATTTACACAGGCAGAAGCAAACTGAATGGTTACACATACTCACTTTGCTTTCAGAGCCACCATAATTTCAGACTATGTTTACATTAACAACAATTCCATTTATTCTGAGTGACCAAGAGAACCTGTATTAAGAAAGCAGTGGCAAGGGGCTGATAAAACAAGCCTACTCAGATTGGCACTTTAATCCATAATGACTTGGACAGTGACTGGAGAAATATAGACCCAGCTCCCAGCTCCAGTCAGAGTGGATGGACTGTGGGTAACACATTGTGCAAAGATTCTTCCCATCAGGGCTTGTCACCATCTTCCAGCTTCACAGGGGTCCAGTCAGTTTCAATATCTGATATCCTCAACTACTCAGACAGGACTCCTCCACAGAAAGAGGCTCTATAGCTAGTACGGGTATCTACATCAAAAGTCTGAATAATTATACTGGAATTGTAGCTATTAAAGAATATATGTATTTTAACAATTTTTTTTCTGAAAGTCTTTCTGTAGTGCTTAATGATAAGTAAATCCCATTAAGCCCAAAGGCCTAATGCATTAAAGAATACAGCTTCAAACACAGAGAATAAAATTTTACTCCTAATAAGCTACTGACTTTTCATGAATACTATTTGAAACCTGTTTTTCCCTTTATTATACAGCACACTCTAGACTAAGAGGAGATGTGATGCTAAAAACATGAAATTGTTATTTCCAAAGTTTGTTACACTCCTATTTGTCCACCAGATTAATGGCTTTGGCTTGCAGGAGGAAATCTGAAACAGCCTTTTCTGTAGAGCTGTTTAACTCTGTCCAGCAACTGTTTCGAACAGGAACAATAAGCCACTACTGTTCTGCTTTTATTACTTTTATTACCAGATGCCTTCCTAGAGAGACAGCTGAAATCTGAACAGAACACACATCTCAAACTGAAGGCAGGCTTTAAGACACCATATAATGACTCACTGCTACCAGTAGGAAAACTCATCCTTAGATCACCCTCATCCCTCTTCCCCTGCATTGCTCTCAGGTCTGCGACCCACTCTCTTCCTCCTCTGGGCTGTACTCCTCTCCAGACAGGAAAACAACAGAATATTTTTGCCTTTTTACTTTTTCATTGTTTTAGTGTGTTAAATTAGCTCACAGAAGCATCTGCAGAGCATCACAGCCCATGTAAGATGCAAGAAGAGGTCACAGAGAAGTTGCGAGCAAAACATACAGCAGTGTGTGCTCCTAGACCTGTTCGCTGCATCTCACTGACGGGGTGAGGCAAACAAACAGCAACTGAATCAGAAAAAAGCTCCATCCTTTCTGGTTCTTCCCCATGCTTCTCCTTGCATTCACACAAATATGCATGTTCAATTCACCAACCCAGCCTATAAAAATCCAAAACGCATTTTTAATTGCCCTGATACAGATTTAGCAATTTGAATCACCTAATAGGTGATGAGTTCCCAAGCCAGCATCAGGTGGAGCTGCAGGAGCAGAGCCCAGAGCCTGGCAAAGGCGGCTGGGCTTGCGACCATGACGGAAAGGACAGCATATGCTGCTAATACGGTCCGGTGAAGGTGAAGTCAGTGAACTGCTGATGCTCCCTTCAGCACTGCATTCCCCAGGACACGCTGAGATGCCACCAGACACTTCCCAAGGGGCACCCGTCAAGAGAAACAGCCTGAAAATCTTCCGTGGCGGATGCCTGCATATCAAACTATTGACCTTCTCGCGCTTCTCTTTCTGCAGACGATGACATCCACACATGAGCCTGATTTTAGGGTGAAAACGGTGCACCCTGCCGCTCTGTGCCCGGACGCGCACTGTCCCTAAAACAGCCCGATGTGATCGTTCCCGAGCCCTTCCCGGCCGCAGCGAGGCCTCCCAGGAGCCAGCCCGGTGAGGCCGAGGCCTCGGGCCGGCGCTCCCCGCGGTGTGAGGGACTCACCTGCTTCAGCGCGGAGGTGACGGGCCTCGCCTTGCCCTTGGCCTTGGCCCTGAGGGCGCCGCTGCGGGCGATGCTGAACACGCTGCCGGCCCGGGCGGCCCCGCCGCGGTTCTTCCCCATGGCGGACAACGGCGCGTGGCGTCACACCCGGCGCGCGGCGGCGGGGAGGCCGCCGGGCACGGGGGGGCGGGGCCGCGCGGGGCCGCCAGGGGGCGGCACCTCCCTCCGCCGGGGGGCGGCACCTCCCTCCGCCGGGGGGCGGCACCTCCCTCCGCCGGGGGGCGGCACCTCCTGCCGGGGGGCGTGTGCTACCCCGGCCGGACCCAGGACAGCGGCCGCGGGGTCCCGCGGGGGTCCTTCCCCGCCTGTTCTATGCCCCTTCCCCGCCCCTTCCTTGTCCCTTCCCTGTCTTTTCCCTGCTCCTTCCCTGCCGCTCCCGCAGGGTTCGCAGCCAGCTTTTCCAGCGCGGAAAGGCTGAGAGCTCCTTGCCGCCGGACAAGCGCCGAGTCCCACGGGCCGTGATGCCCCAAGCACGTGCCCACGGGAAGCCCCGGGGGCGCTTGGATAAAAGAATAAAGTCCTAGTGGGCTGTGGGACACCCTCCTGCCTCACGGGCTCCGCCTGGGAAAATCTTCCTGCGGCCGATTCCAAAGAGTGTTGGGTTCACTTCCCCGGGAGCAGGGCGGGAGGAGATGCAGCGGAGCGCCCCTGGCTGTACTGTCGGCAGGGCGCGGGTGGCCCCGGGCATGGACACATTCGCCCATCCTTCCCTGCCGCCGTGCCCCTGCTGTAGCGGGACGGGGCTGGCGGAGGGGCAGCACCTCTCCCTCTGTCGGAGCGGGCTCTGGAGCGATGGCACCGCGGCCCGCCCCGGTGCCGGCCGGGGGTCTCTGGGCGGCGGGGCTTGGGCCGAGCCGCGGCGGGGCCGGGCCGGGGGCCGGAGCGCCGCAGGCTCCTTATCAGCGCCCGCGGATCGGGGCGTCGCCGCCCGCCGCCTTCAAATCGGGCGCAGCCGCCTCTCCTGTCCCATCCCAGCCCGTCCCGTCCGTCCCGTGCCCGCAGGAGAGCAGAGCCGAGCCGAGCCATGCTGCACTGGGGATACGACGAGCACAATGGTAGGGGACAGGCGGGCCGGGGCCGCGGGCGCGTCCCGAGGGACCCCCGAGGGCACCGCCGCTGCTCGCCTCGGCAGGGAGCCCGCGGGGACGCCGGGGGAGCTGGAATGCTGCCGGGGCTTTGCAGCGTGAGACCGAGCACAGTTCTGTCTCGGCATTCCGCAAGGCGGGCGGCTGAAAGAGGTGTCCGTGCGCGGGGCATCGCCTCCAGGGCCGGCCCGGAGCTTGGGTCCGAGTCGGGTCTGTCGCGTTCCCGGTCGGGATTTGTTTTGCTCGTGTGGCTGAACAGTGGCGTGTGCGTATCGAGTACTTCTTAGACAGTCACACTAATCGGAGATGCTGTATCGGAGGTGCCTTTCTGATTCCAGCTGTGTTCTGCTTCTGTTACACGGTGGGAAAGCCTAGTTATTAGAATCGGTCATTTAAATGTGTAGCTATGCACCTAAGAGGAGATGCCTTTGGATTTTAGTTATTCCATGGTTTGCTTAGTCTTGTCGGTCTTTGAAGTCCCAAGATGTGCTCATCAGCAGCCTTAAAGACTTTGCTCTGTTTTGCATTTTAAGTCATGCAAACGCTGCTCCTGTGTGCAGACAGTCTCACAAGTCATACAAGTAGAAATGAAAGTGCTTTTGTAAATTGGAGGCTCAGCTCTGATAAAATACATGGAATAACTTATATTGTCTGTACACAGAGGAATAAAACACTGTGACAGTAAAAGGAGACAGCTATATATTTGCATATACTAATGCCTATAAGAATATGCTTTGTATATATTATTACTTAAACTTTGGAATACTGTTTATGCAAGTACTACCTTTCCTTTCTGGCCCTCGTGTTCCCTCTTTTCTGGATGATATACTTTTCCTGAAAAACAGGGTGGTGGTGGCTCACAGCGATGATGAAATGATTAGGTGTGTTATCTGCTCTTGTGCAGTCTACTCTACCCCTCCCCTGAAGACGTAAATGGGTCTTGTTTTTCAAATTTGTTTCTCCATGTTTCCATGCTGTGAGCTTCACCTGCACTGTCCAGATAAGAAGCCCACTTTCCCTCCTTTATCCTATCTCCTCGTTTGCTATTCTCAAATTCTAGTAAGGGGAGGCCACCAGAGTTTCTATAGGGGTGACCCTGGACCTTGCTTGAGGCCCCATTTTTCCTATAAAACTCTGTTTACTGGCTGAAGTGGAATTTGCCTTTCTCTCTCTTCTTTCTCAGAGCCCCTAGCACCTGTGGGATGGGTAGTTCCTCAGTCCATCCCCTTTCCCCCTGCTTCTCACAGGAGACTGAAGGAGAGAGGCATGGATATCTAACACTTCACTGTTCTTCCCTTGCATCAGTTTCATTTCTTAGCTTTTTCTCTTTTTATGCATTTATTTTATTGGTTTTGCTTGTTTCTTGTTTGACTGAGTAGCAGGTGAAGGAAATTGCTCTGATTCTTGAAAAATGTTGCCCTTCTTAGCCCTGAAAATAGTCTCCCTGAAACTAGGATTAACTTTTGCAACTCATGAGGCAGAAACAAAGTGAAATTAATTAAATCTAGAGCAGTTATATGTCTAGTTGACTGCCTGAAGGGTTGAAGACATCTGTGTTCACTCTGAATTCTGCATTTGTTACTTGCAGCAGTTGCAAATAAATCATTGCATGCATAAACTGTCAGATATGACACATACATGCATAGGTGTCTGCATATATGGTCTATCTATGTATAAGGACATGGGCTCACTGTTATAGACAGAATTAAAAGTTTTGGTGATTGCCTGCCCACCAAAGCAGCGCTGTCACTCCCCTCCTCAGCTGGACAAGAGGAGTGGAAATAGACTGAAAGGGTCGAGCTAAGGACAGAGATCGATCCCTTACCCTCCCAGACAGAACAGACTCAACTTAGTGCAATTAGTTTTATTTGTTGCCTATCAAATATGTAATAAGAAAATAAAATTAAATCTTTAAAACAACTTCCTTCCACCCTCCCTTTATCCCAGCCTCAACTTCACTCCTGATTTTCTCTATGTCCTCCACCCCACCGGTGCAGGGACAGGGAATGGGGGCTGTAGTGAGTTCGCATGTTGTCTCTGCCTCTCCTTCCCCCTCAGTGGGAGGACTCCTCACACTCTTCCCCTGCCCCAGCGTGGGGTCCACGGGGAGACACCCCTTCATGAGCTTCTCCGATGTGAGTTCTTCCCAGAGGCTACAGTTCTTCACAAACTTCTAGCGTGGGTTGCCCGCAGGGAAGCTTCTGGCAGCTTCTCACGGAAGACACCCTTGTAGCCTCCCTGTTACCAGTAGCTTGCCATGCAAACCTAATGCAAAACTTCTCGGTTGCTTTGATGCACTTATTTCTGAAATGCAACGAGGCATTATTTTATTTCTATGAAACTTTGACCTTGGCTTTCTTGCCACTTTTCTTACCTGACAATTTTGATGGTTCTTGTCTATAGAGGCACAATATTGAAATCTTGAAAATTGGCTTCAGTGTGGTATCGTGAGCTTTTCACTGCTGCTTGAGGTTCCTGTCAAGAGGGGAATGTTCTCACCCCTTCACAGGAACTGTCCTTTTAGTTTACTGGGGAATTGCCTTAGTTGAAAAACAAATCACAGAATGAGTAAGGCTGGCAGGAACCACAGTGGGAAATCATTTGCCTTCTGTTTACTATTTGTTTAATGAAATATATGGAAAATACATGTATTGTCTTTTACTGCAAAAATTCTTCTTGGCCTAGTTACTACTGTAACACTGAGGCATTTTATAAATAAAAGGGATATGAATTCAGAGTCATAGAATCATTCAAGATACTTGAGTCCAACTGTACGTTCTTATACATCATTTTGATATCTACTTTAAAAGAAGGTGCTTAATTTTACCCATTAATATTTTTCAGTTGCTTTTGAGCTAATCTTATTGTAACCTAGTATGCAACTAAGTTACTTGCAAACATAACTTTATAAATTCAAACACTTTGTATATGATAAACTGGGCAATGGGTTCTCTTTAGGAATAAATGAGGATGTGATCCTGTCAAAGTCAGACCATACTAAAATAATGAACTTTCTATATGTATATATGTATATATATCTATATGTAATAGCAAATTGTCAAAAAAAAAAATCCACTTTTTACCCTGTACATGCTCTATTTATGCACGTATAGAGGCTTACTGGAACTCAGCTGTGTCTTGCAGTGTCTTCGCTGGGCTTGTCTCAAGTTAGTCTATCCTTTTGATGAAATTCATAATCTTTAGCTGTAGCTGGATAAAAACATAACAGTGTTAGGTGCTACAGTGAGTTCTGTTTCCTGGCAAATTCCTAAATACCTTCATTATGGGACCTGTTTGATGAACCGAATGTGTGCAGTGCTGGTTAGTGGTATATGAAGCGATAATCTGACCTAAAAGTGTCATAGGTGTGCATCTCATTTGGTAATGCTGTGTCCAAAATAAAGGCATGGAATCTTCAGAGCAAATGGTTTGATATTTTTGTCATAAATCTTGGTCATAATGGCTTCGATTGTTAAGAGCTACTAGGTAATTGCCTCTAGCAACAGAACACTTTCTCAGCAACAGCAGAGAATTTCATACACTCAAAAAATGGTATATTAATCACTTTCCTTCAGTAAATAAAAAAGAAGGGAGATGAATAAGTGAATTATACTTCCCCGGACATGTCTTAAAGTACATATTTAGAAAACTAAAGTGTACATTATGTTAATATGGAGGCGTCTAGTTCACGTCCAAATTCAGAAGAAATTTTCCCCTTGGAGATCCCGTTGGCTTAAATCTAATTGTATGACATGCATTTGAGCATCTCTTCCAACTGTAATGACTTTTTTCCAACAGTCATACACAGATTTTGCATTCAAGAAGGATCTGTAGTAATGAATTGAGTCACAGTTTTCCTGGAGTGGCAAGAGTATGATACCTGTATTAGATTGCCAGTAGATTATCTGGTAAGGAATACTGCTTGGTATGACCTAGTGGTTCAAAATGAGCTGAAGTTTCTTGATATATTCCTGTGTATTTTGAAAGGTCAGATTTCTGGTAGTCTTGTTTACTGATAGAAGTTTAATCACCATAGCAGAACAGTATTTTGGTCATCTGAGCCGAGAACAAGTTCAGAAACAACTAAAATGTCTTTTTAGAACTGAAGCTTACTGTAAAATAGTTAGCTAATTATAGAATCACAGCCTTGGGTCCTCTCTTAGACACCTTTGTATTATATCTGAATGCAAATCTTTCATATTATTTAATGTACAATAACTATAGTTATTTTAGAGATAGAGCAATAGGACCAAGTAGTTAAGCACATAAATATATTTTGCCCTTTCTCAGTTAAGGAATATCGGAAACATTAAAATTAAGTAGCAATAAGCATTTCATAAGCATCCCAAATCACAGTGGTTAGCCATAAATGATGGAGTGGTGCTTCCTATGAATAAAATTTGACATTGCATCTCTAACTACAGGGTACTAGGATCTAAACACAATTAAATATATGCTTAACTGTATGTAATTAAAATATTGAATAGCTCTGATTACCATTTGTGAAGTGAGAAGAATTAAGTTTAAACAGTTTTATATTTCAAACCAGTAGGATTTTTATCTTCTACCTTAGAAGCGATTTCCTTATTTAGTTAATGAAGTAATTAACAAAAGGACTTTTTAACAAACTCAGTACTGAAGGCTCTTGACTTTGTTCTGTCTGATACTTAGGTCTTAGGCTGTTCTTTACAAGTTCTCCTCCCCTCTGACATTTTTTGGTGCTGCTCAGAGCAGAATCGTTCCCTGTCCAGGTGGCTGTGCAAGCTGCTGCCCTGCGGCGCTGGGGGCGCGTCCTGCCCTGATTTACTGCTGGGGCGCTTTTAGCACCCGTGAGTTTCTCAACTATGTTTACTTCTGTTGAAGTCGAGCAAAGAAAAGTATCTAACAATTTTTGATGCTAGGCTATTAGTCATGGTGTCATACATTTTAATCCTTTTTTTGTCAGTGTTTGTGTAAGTGCTAAGTTATCCAGAAAGACCCAAACCAACAGGTTAATTTTTGCACTGAGATTAGTTATCTTCAGTATGTGGAGTTACGAAGATTTCCAGTGATGCATATTTTATAAGACCAGGTTCTCATGCTCATATTCTCATGTCTTCTTATATCTAGTCTCTCTTAGTTGATTTATTATGCTTCTTACTCATTATAAGCCAGGAGGAAAAACAAGTGCTGTGCACTTTCCCCTTTCCCTTTCCTCTTTTTCCCTTTCCTCTTTCCCCTTATTTTAACCTATTTTCCATCCTAAACCTTGTTTTCTCTCTTTACCTTATAAAATATATTCCCCAAGTAACTTACTGTTCGTATTTTCTTCTTTGGCCTCTTTATCCAGGTATGGTTAAAAAATGGAATATATGTTCTTAAGTGAGAACTCTCTAATGTTTAGAGAGGTAGCAAGAGATAAGTCACACACCTCATCAGTGAAGCTTTTCTTACTATTTTAGAATGACATTTGCTGTTTTCTCATATCCATATTATTGCTTTATTAGCTTTTCAGCTGACATTTAGCTTAGCTTGAATGGAGAGAGGAAGGTTAACTTGAGATCACTGATATTGAGTAACAGCTTCTTTAGTCCTTTCATTTCTACCTAACTGGTAAATGGTCCTGCAAGTCTGTGTGTGAAAGATCTACTCTCATTTATCAGCAAGAGGCAGTAGAAATCCAAATCTCATGCAGGCACCACGGTTCTGAGTGTTCCTGCTCTGGGATTTTGTCAGTGCTACACTAGTATATGTGTGTGTGTGTGTGTGTACATAGATTTTATAGTTAGAAGGTGACAGTCTCTCATTCGTTGTGATAGCTGGTGTGCAAAGTTGGTAGGCTGGGAGAGGGTGGTCAGTGGCACAGCAGTGCTTAGGTTGCAGGCAATGCCATCAGGCTCCAGAAGAGCCTATGAACCACTCAGCTTTTTTACCTTTTTTGACATCTTCCCATCTCATTCAGCATGGTCAGAAGAAGATGTGTTCTCAGGTCTTTTGCAGCAAGTGACTAAGGTATAAAAAAAATCCTTAATGCAGGGATTTGGACAGAAAACAGGTAATCCTTAAAGACATAATGATACATGATAATAGGCAAAAATGGCAAAAATAATTTAAAAAAAATAGGCAAAAAAATTTATTGGGGCATAGTGCCTGTTGGATGCAGGATGCCTAATTTGAATGAGCATTTATTGTATATGTCTTGTGCATAATTGAGTCTTAACTGTGAATAATTAAGTACCTACATACTTCATGCGGCCTTGTTCAAAGATACATGAAGAGGTCCTGAGAGCTGCTGTTGCAATGTGATGCAGCAAAAGTAGCTGAGTATTTTGATCTGTGTTTTCCTGATGCATCCTTTTTGAATTTAAAAGATGCAAATGAGAACAATTCAAACAGAGTCTTCTTTCATAAGAAGGGCGCTGTCATCAATTTAGACTTTTCCTCCAATGCGTTGCAGGGCCTGCCCACTGGAAGGAGGTTTTTCCTGTTGCTAATGGAGACCGTCAGTCACCCATCGACATCAAAACTGAGGAAACCAAGTATGATCCCTCCCTCCGTCCTCTAAATCCCAATTACGATCCAGCTTCTGCTAAAATCATCCTTAACAATGGGCACTCCACCAGTGTGGAGTTCGATGACACCATCAACAAATCAGGTTTGTTCCTTTCCTGTTGCACTGTGTCTTCCTCCATCATTTCCTAAACAGAGTGCATAGAGCCTGGGTACCTCCCACTACTGGGTATGAACTCCTCATGAACAATAAGGCTTTGCTCCTTCAGATTAGAAATTCTTTTTTTCCCTGTCTTTCAGCATGATACAATATGGGAACATATTTGAACACAAGTTCAAGATTGTGTTTCTGCGGAAGTGCTGGGATTCCGTATTCCAGGGGTGGTTTGATCCACTCCAACCACCTGGGTAGTACCAGCCACCCTGTTTGAACAGTGTTGTGTACAATTTTTCAAGTGCTGCTCTCTCTCTCTCACTGCAGATGAATCCTTTGTGTCTCATTACAGGTTCATTCCAACTGAATCGCTCAAATCTCTTATATGAATTTAGCTGGAGGTTTGGTTATATGTTTTTCCCCTTTTTACAACCTGTACTTGGACTTCTTGTGTCAGGAAAGAGCCAATACAGAACAAGTGAAATATATCTCAAGTGATCCCTTTTCTTCTCTGAAAAGTGTTATGGTCCCAGTCTTTACCAGGATATATGTAGTTTCCCTTTTTGCAAGCAATAGTTCTTACTTAGAAGTTCTCTGGTTTAGCGTAGTCTTTGTAATGTTAGCACCTTCATTTTTAAAACCTTCTCTTAGATGTTGGGCAAGCCAGCATGCCTCCCCTTGAAACTGTAGTAGCGCAGAATCTTCAAGCAATAAATCATCTTGTGCCTGTGTGAGGCTTAGCTGAGCATCCAAGCCCACATGATGCTTTCACAGGGGTCAGAGCCAGAGCCAGAGGGGAATTAATTTTTGATCACCCTATCATTAGTCGTGAGGACTTATTAGCTTATAGTGTCAACAGGGAGAGAAATAGATGGAGAAACCATCGTGCTTTGGTTTCCTGGACAGTCTTAGTTTTAAATTTTCTGTCAATCCAAGCAACATTGGATGTTGCCTGAAAGCCACCAGCTGACCATCAGTGATCGGTCTGACCTCGTGTGTGTCAGATGCCGTGGAACTTCCCAGAATTAATCTCTGCTTCAAGTCTAGTAGGCACTGGTGAACTAAAGCACATCTCTTAGAAAAATATACAGTCTTGATTTCAAATTTTCCAGCGATGATGAACCTACCACAGCCTTTGGTAAGTTGTTCTAATTGTTAATTACCCTCACATTTAAAAAATCAAAGTCACAATTTATTCCTCATGTGAGTTATATCAGCTCAGCCTTTAAACACCTTTTAAAAAAAAAAGACAGTGAATGTGAATACACCAAGAACCTCTTCCACTCTCTCAACTCCATCCATGGAGGGACAGAGCCTGAACAAAGTATTTCTGTAGGCTTACCATGGTACCAAAGCAGTGGTAATGTGGTCCTTCTCTTACTGCTTTCCTCAGGCCATATCTTCAAGAATACAGTTCATGTCATGGCAAAGCACTGACAGATGTTGATCAGATAATTCACAGATGTAATCCCCAGCCTCTTTCAGAATACTCCATGTCTTCTGTGTGTGGACTAGATTCTTCAGGCCACATCCGTAAACTGAATAATTCACTATTTTCCCCAATATTTGTCACTGACACATTTTATCAGTAATGTTTTTGTTTTCTTTCAGGTCATTGCTCAAAAAATACTGAATTTTCTAGGGCCCAAATTTGGCTTCTGGGGCTCCACTGTGAAGTAAGCACTTCTGCCATGTGTTGGTTTCATGAAAAAAAAAATCAAATTAATTGGTACTAAATACATTACCATCTTTTAATACATTATTAAATGACTTCCCTATGAACTATTTCTTCACTTTGGCCAACATTGGAACTGGATTCTCAAATCTATAACTGTTTTTGTAAGTCTGTTTATGCTCTTTGTTACCATATTAGCTTCATTCTTTGAAATTGGTCTATTGATCTTCTTCAAACATTTTTCAAAATTTGAGATACTGATACTTGCCTGAAAAGCTTCTGACTAACCTCTTCCTTAATTACTATTGGAATGAAAGGATTTTACCATCACTGTGTGATGAGGCACAAATACATCATCAGCCCATTTTCTACATTTTTTCAGCAGAAGTATTTCATGTTGATGCATTTCTACAGCCAGTTAGAACACTGACCTTTACATATTTCTAGGATCATTTAGCTCCAAGTTATCAGTCCTTGAAAGAAGGAATTTGTTTTAGCAGTGCCACTTTTCCCATCCCCTCTGTTCGCTACATTTCTAGGCTGTGTAAAAGCATGTTTTTGAGTTGAAGCTTTAAGGAAGTTGAATAGTCTTCCCCATACAGTCCCAGCTCCTTTTCATTAGCCAGGCTACTTGTGTTAGCAGATAGGCAACTTAACCATTCATCTTTCACCTTTATTTGGTGTATTTTGTTCCTAACAAAGTTTAGGTTTTGGACTAAACCTAGAAGAGAGAAAAAAATCGCCATTGCCCTCCCTACTGCTCTTAATTTAAAAACTGTCTGGTTAAAGGTCCCTCATTTTCCCTTAAAATTTCTATAATGAGGCAGTAAACTATCCCAGACTGATTCCCAAACCCTCAGGAGATACAGAGCCGAGAAAGCAGAATGATTTGTTTTGCAGAGAATGAGGAATCTTTCTGAATGTGCTTCACATTCAAGACAAACCTGGAGATAACAACATACTGTTTAGTGTGCCGTAACCTGCTAATCTACACATAAATGCAATTTTGATAGTCATATCCTGGACAATTGAGTGTTTCTGTAGTACTTCCAAGGAATGGAAAGCCACCTGAGACAGCTTTTGAGAAGGAGCAGAGAACTATCCGAAGACTGAATTCTGGTGTGAGGTTAGACAATGTGGGTAGAGGCTCCTGTTCCTACAGTGAAGACTTTTCCTCTGCTTGGGTTTCCAGTGCTGACTGGGGGGCCACTCAGCGGGACCTACAGGCTGCGTCAGATTCACTTCCACTGGGGGTCCAGCGATGAAGCCGGCTCTGAGCACGCAGTGGATGGGATGAAGTATGCAGCAGAGGTAAGGGTTTCCATGGAGTCATTTGTACCTTTAAGCTTGCGACTAGTTTTTCCATTGTAAGAATAATGTTGCCCCTCCTTTCACACTTTTCATCTTCCCCACATTTTATCAAAAGCGGTCTTCCTGAAGTGTTGCATGTTTGGTCCTTTCTCAAAGGAAAACCTTTTTGAAAACTTTGGAGAGAATTAAAAAGGAGTACAGAAGACAAGAGCTTGATAAGAGCAAGATTTAATGTTCAAGAGTTATTTTAAATTTTGTCTTTCACTGTCTCTTCCTTGGAGAACATTTTCAAAGTCAGCTTCAGTGACAAACCACAGAATTATTTGATTTGGGGCCTGTGCTGTGTAAAGTTTGTGCCAGCCCTAGAGTGTTGCATTTTGTGGTGCATAGCAGTGTAATGGTTATGACTTTAAGAACCTCACTTTAATATCTGTGAGGTGCCTGTGTTCTGTGGGGTGCTGTCTTTCAGTGGAGGTGGTGTGCCACAGGGAGACAAGTACCATCCACTCTGGCATGGAGCATTTGCTCCTGCTTTGTCTCCTTTGGAGCATATGAGTAATCTGCAGGAAAAAGTATTTGGTATGCGATTCCTCTTTGCAAATGGAAGTAACACGGAGCATTTTTACGAGACTGAGATTTTAACAACAGATAATTCAGAGAAAGAAAGAGTTTTCTGGGGTTAAAAAGAAGTAAACAGTGTAAAAATAAATGCTAATGGACAAAAAGGCATATTACTACAGAAGAAAAAAATGCCATGTATACACAGTGGTGTGCAGATTTTGCTGGAAATGCTGTAAGAGATAGTAGTCAGGAAAAAAAGATCAGTTTTCTAACACTAATGGGGTAAAGTGACATTTGCAGTGTTTAAAGGCTTATGTTTTCCACAGGAACCAGGTGAGATGGAATATAAAGAATTAATAGAGGTGCTTTAAAACCATTAAGTACCAACCCCAAATTTCTAGCTGAGAAAAAATATGTATGTTTCCCATCTAAGAAACCAAACGGAAGGAGAAAATATCTCTGAATTTCTAGCCAATCTAAAAACCTTTCTGTTACCTGTTGGTTGGGTGACCCTCCACAAGAAGCTCTCTAGATGTCACTTTGGCTTTGGGATAAGAAACCCAGAATTAAGATCAAGGCTTCTGAGCATTGTTCACACAAAAGAAAATACCTCAGAAGGAGACATGAAAATGATTTCAATGCTCACCTTCGTAAGGAAGATGTGCAAGATTTCAAGAAAAAGCATCTTGAGTTGGAGAAAGAATTAGTGTACAGGTAAAGAAGACTGCAAGGTTTGGCCTCTAAGCCCACCTGGAAGCAGAAGTGATCCATGGCTCCATTCTTTGAGGCAACATATGGTCTGATCAAGGTCTCTTCACAAGCTGCAGTGACAGAGCGGTGGTAAGACGGGATATATTCCTTAAACAGAAGTCACAAGACATTGAGAATGGGTCTGTACCCAAAAGTGTTTCACAACTCTGTTTGTTTGGGGGTTTTGTTTTTTTTTGGGAGGGCTGGCTTGGGTTTTTTGGGGGTAAAGCTATGCGGGAGTGGGAGTGGGCTTTTAGTAGTTGTGGGAATTTTCCTTTTTGTTCTTTGTTGGCTTTTTTCCCTTTTTTTTTCTTTTTTTTTCAAATCCACAATAAAAGTAAATTCTGACTGAGAGTATCTGTTTCCTTTCTGCGTATGTAAAAAGGTAATTGTTTAAAAGTTGTTTAGTGTAGCTTCTTTGAACTTATAATAGTGAGCAGTGCAGACACTATGAGCTCCAGGATACTACTGCACTTGAGAAAGGTGTAGTGGACTATATGCTCTTCGTGGTTTAATTTGTAATATTTCTAGCAACTTTCCTTCAAGGATTTCTGAAGCTGTGAGCCAGCATGTGTGTTATCGTGGCCATACATGTATTATTATTGACTGCAGTGGGATTCCTTACTTGCTGGAAGTCATGTTTCAGCAATTTAGAGCCCAAGTGCTTAACAAACATTAGCATCAAGTAAGACCAAATAAGAGATATGAAAAATTGAAACTCAGAGAGGATTGAGATTTAAAAATCTTCATGGTCCTAGATCTCTATTTCAACCATGCAACTATGTTGCTTCCCATAGAAAACCTTTAAAGCAAGTTCCAGCTTTCCTAAATTGCTCTTATTTTAGAAGTCTTTTAAGTCCTGTATTCCAAAAGGAAGGTGTTTTTTTTTCCCAGGGGTTCAACCCGGTTTAAGTCATTCAATGAAGTTGCTTTTCAGCATTCCTAAAGTTCAATGTCTGAAAAGATGGCCACCAATTTTAGAAAAGCCAATCCCATGCCCTGCTTCTGAACCTCTCTATCTAAAAACTATGGGTAATAAGATTTACTAATCCATTGAGGATTTGTGAAAGTAATTAATGTTTGTGAAGTGCTTAGACTTAAGTGCTGTGTGAGTGTTTGTGCTCTCTCCAGTTTGGCAGTTGGACTGTTGCTCAAGGCTGGAACACCCTGGCGCTTCCCAGGAACCAGGACCTCCCACCATGAAGTGTGGTCAGGAATTAGGAAACCTGGTTAAGCAGGAGGGACTTAGGTGGCATGGGAGTAGAGATCACGGGCTTTTCCTTTTTCCACCTGGCTGGGTGGTGTCTTTTAAGCTGCTTAGCAAGTACAGCAGGAGAATTCCAGAATAATGCATATTGGAAATGCAAGTGTTCAAACCCAAGATAGCCAAGCTGCTTGTAAGGGCCTAACTACTGGTAGTCATAGAAAATAACATTTGGAAAGTATAAAAAATGAAATGTTGAGTTTTAGCTTGGACTAAACAAGGGAAACGGGGTCAGTGCAAGTTTAATGTGTGTGCCTCTGCCTGTTTTCTAGCTATTTATTCGGCCGATTAACATTGCTGAAAGCTTGATTAAAGAAAAAGAGGAGTAAAATACTGACATCCTCATGAATTGCAATCACTTTTTAAAATCAGCTGTACTAAATATGGATTTAAAACCTTTAGTTATATAACCATTGGCTTTCTTGTCTTCTCAATTCAAAATCTGGGGGCCCAACAGCAGTTTGCCAGGCACTGTGTTGTGCTGATTCCTGCTAAACTTTGAATAATCCTAGCCACTGGAAATGCTTTTGCCATTTGTGTGAACTATGTATTTACCGATTTCATGAAATATCTGCATTGAATGGCTCTGCATATGAAAGAGTGAAGTAGAGTGTCAAACTCAGAAAGTTGTAGCATTCGTTTGCCACTACTTGAGTTCAGCGAGAGTTGATGCTGTCTGTGCCTTTTGCTTTTCAGCTTCATGTGGTCCATTGGAATGCAGAGAAGTATTCCAGTTTTGTTGAGGCAGCTCGTCAGTCAGATGGATTAGCAGTCATGGCTGTATTTCTGAAGGTAAGAAAAGAATTCTTAATCCCTCCTAATAAATATGCATTTTAAGTCCAAAGAGATAATGGTGATAGTTGGTGTAATTATTGCTAAAAAGATACTTTTTTCCTTCATAGTGTTTCCTTGAAGAGTAAAATAGATTTTTCAAGACAGTGAGACTTCTGTTTGTCTAGTTTGCACTCTGGCACAACATAAGATGTGAAACTTAATTCAGCTGCCTCTATACGGATCTGAATAACCTGTACTTGACTAACACGTTTCTTTATGGGGACAATCTGATTTGATTCAAATGTTTCTTTCATGGTTTGTTTCTGAGCTGGTAGTTTCTTCTAGAAAATAATAATAATAATAGAAAAAAACCCCAGAAACTAGAGAATTTCCTTGTAATTCTTATCTGTCTTTTTGCCTTCTGTACCTCTTCTAAGATGAAATTAAACTTGTACAAGAGCTTCATTAACTTCTGTATGAAGAGCAGATGGAGGATTCACATAATACCTGGCAAAGGATAGGGCTTTGGACAAATCTCTGATTTCTGGTGGCTGCCACAACTTCCTGAGCACAGCTAGTGCTGGTGCTGGCACAGTCAGGGAGCCATTCCATGCAGCAGTTGCAAAGAACTGCTTCAGTAATTCAGTCTTTCCAGTTTGCATTATAGTGGTTGAAGGAAAGTGTCACTGGAGTTCTTAGCAGACAAATTCTGCTTGGGATAAGAACAGTGTTTTTGATATTTTAAGCAATTTAAATTTTAGATGTAAGCCTGCCACTTTCAATATCCTGCATATTAAAACATGAAAAATAATAGTTTCTGTTCATCTGTAGTGAAAAGTTTGTGATTCATTTGTAGCTGAAATAGTTACTAGGAGTGGCCAGAATAATCACTATCAGCAAGGGAATGTATTACCTTTATGACCAATACTCTTTCTAAGGACAAGCTAGTCACAGGCTTACACTCACAAAATCAGTCAGATCTCACAGTCATTTAAGTATAGTTATATAAAACAGTTTCATTATGCATTTGCTTTTTGATTATTTATTTTTGTTATTTTCCCTGGAGCTCCAGTGTTTCTTTTTTCTCTGGTATTAATAGATTGGTGAATGCAACCCTCAACTGAAGAAGATTACTGACCGCTTGGACACCATCAGAATCAAGGTGAATGACTGCTTGTAAAAAAATATTACTATTGATAGTTTGTTTTGTTGTTTTGGTGGTTTTTGTTTTTATTTTTTGAAACCTGACTGCTACTCCTTTCATCTTCATGTTCCCTAATCCCTAGTATCATAGCTATCCATATCTGATTTGAGACAGTCTAGAAGCATTCTTGTTATGTTGAAAACTAAGTAGTCAAAAAGTAATTTTTATGCAGTAAAAGGTCTAAGGAAAGGACTAATTCCTCACAGAACCCAGTCTCTGACAAATGTGTTTCTATGAGAATACTAACAGGAGAACATTCTTTATGGAAAGCTGTAAAAGAGATAAGGGAAAGATTTCCTCCCCTGTTTTGCTGAGGTACAGAATGAGAAATAACCTACTGTTGTGTGAGATAAATCAGCCAGACTCTCAACATGATGTTTTCTACAGTCATCTCTGGCCTGGTAGCTGAAACAGGGAGAAGCATTAGTAACATCTGGATCTGGGAGGAGCGAATGGGGAGAGGAGCAAGTGGCAGTAACCAGTTACTCTGCCTGCCCCACGGAGACTGCATTGAAAGTCTGACATCATCTCTCCTCTCCGCTCGACTTCCATCTCATGGTCATTTGTAACTCAGGGGAGCCTATGCTAAAATGACACCCTTGATGGTGTCCTGCCAGCAGCAAGGATAGCAGCAGCAAAGCTGTTGCAGAGGGAAAACCTTGTCAGAAAGGCATTGATGAGGACCTCCTGTTATCATCCAGGATGTTTCCAGCGCACCTGGTACTGGAATAAGCTCTACCTCCTTTGACATGATTTACCTTGGCCTCTTGCTTATAAATAACATTTCCCTACAGGTTTTTTTGGTTTTGTTTTTGTTTTTTTTTTGTTTGTTTGTTTTTGTTGTTGTTTTGTTTTGGGTCTTTTTTTTACTTTGAAATAAAGTTCTAAATGTACTTAACCTAGAATTAAAAAGAGCTTTTTTCCCTTTTTCTTTCCAGGGTAGAAAAGCATTGTTCACAAACTTTGATCCTAGCTGTCTGCTTCCCAAGTCCCTGGACTACTGGACTTATTTTGGCTCTCTTACTGTTCCACCTCTTCTTGAGAGTGTCATCTGGATTGTTCTGAGAGAGCCCATAAGTGTTTGTTCTGAACAGGTACTTTTGATTTTTCACTGCTGTAGAAATGTTGCTTTTTTAAGACTGGAAATTGTAAATGACACCCAAAAATATGTTATTGCAGATCATACCAGATTTTCAAAAGGCAAAATTTGTGTATCAAATTTATTCTGACTTCTTGTTGCCTTTCTTGCTGTAACGGCTATTTATTATTCATTTTAAAAAGAATCTGCTTAGTGTGAAAGTTAATACTAAAAAAATAACCCACAAGGCGTTTATAGGAAAAAAGGGTTCTGATGACTCAGGAATTCTGGAATTCCATTTGATTTGATTATTTGCATATCCCTCTCAAACCTCTTCTTCTCTGGCATTTTTATCTGGCAGATAAATTTCTTCTTGCATTCCAGATATGTAAAACTTGATGAATTTACTAGAATTGTGAAAAGAGAATACAATTTTAATAAGTTGAGGTCTATGTTAGGCTGTTTTAGAAAACTGATGCTACATAAGAGAGCCTTGTTCAATTAAGCTTTTTAAGTACCTTAGCGTTGCAACAGTGACACCCAGCGGGCTGATCCTCTTGGGTGTAGAGAGTTTTTCTGACGAGGGACTCGGCAGGAATGGTGACTTCAGTCTTTGTGCAAAATGTTGAGACAGTTCCCTGAATGGGATGCTGGTTAGTCAGGAGACCTCAGATTCTGTTTGGAATGTATTTGAAGTCATTTATTTGCTCAATGTGTGCGCTTTTCTCATCTCTATCTCTTCTCCACTCCCCTCAGTCTGGTTTTGTAAGACTCACTGCAATGCGTACGAATCTAGGATGGAAAATTTTTGTTAAGGGATCAGCTTTCTAAAGAGGAGCCATTGTTCAGGTTAAAAGCTTCTTATTTGGACAAATCTCTAATGCATTCTAAAATGTGAAATGCTGTATATAAGCAGCCACGTGTAACAGTTTCAGAGGACATGGTGTGGGAAACTGTCAAGTACAGTGACTCTTCAATAGTCATTCCTCATAGACTTTAGCTATATCTTATGTATTTAAGTAGAAACATGCTATATTCTTATAAAAATAAAGATGCGTGTAGCTAAAAGTGTTTGTTTCCAGTGATGTCCACCATTCTGATTGATCAGTCAGTGCCATGACTGATACTGTTCTGCCATTTAGTTTTATTCCTTAAGTTTGTATTTGGGGCTTTAGAGTTTACTACTAACTTTTTGCTGCACTTTTCAGATTGAAAGAAATTAAAAATAGCCTTTGAATTTTTAGAAACTTACAGGGAGCTTGAATTACAAATAATAGCTTTAGAATGGGGTAAAGCAAGATAGCATTAACTTTTTTGCTCTTAATGCAACTAAGATGCAATGTGCTGTACAACTAAATGCTCTATTATAATGGAATATTGTGCTGTTTTACCTTTGGTAACCTAGAAGGCAAGTAAGGTGATATATGGAAATAGTAAATATTGGAAATACTAGAAATTAAACAAAATACTAGTCAGAAATCAGACTTGAATTTCCTGAGGTTGCAACATGGAGCTCTGCTAGGGGTTCTGCTGAGATCAGCATATGCTGAGGTATGAGTAGCTGCTTGTCCTGTGTCTTCACATGGGAAGAATTTGCAATCTCTCCTGATTTTAGTAAGTGCTAGTTACAGAAGCATTCTATAGAACCACACCTACAATTCCAGGTTAATTGTGAATATACTCTTTGAGCAAGAAAATATACAGAATATGTGTATGATAAGAAACATAATCTAAATTTTGGCAAAAAACATTCCAGAATATCCAAACTATGAAATTCAACTAAAAAATATAAACCTTCCTGATTTAGATCAGGTTATAGAAGAAAAGTGTGAATATAGGAAGCAACTAATCCCTATGCAGAGTTTCATGCTGACATGTATTTTGGGAGAGTTTCTCAGTAGTCATCCATTTTCATTTGCAAGGACAGAAATGGTGAAATTGCCATTCCCCATATGCCTTAATAAAATGCAGTTCTATTCTCCCGAGTGGAAAAAGTGACAATTATCTTTAATACTTACTACATGCTTTTTCAGTAGTATCAACGTGAGGGTTTTCTGCTGAACCTTATGTCTCTTTTGGTTACAGCTGGCCAAATTCCGCAGCCTCCTGAGCACTGCTGAGGATGAGGTTGCCTGCTGCTTGCTGAGAAACTACCGGCCTCCCCAGCCCCTAAGAGGACGAGAAGTCAGAAGGAATTGAAGGAGTAAAGCCAGAGTAGTCTTCCTCTGAAACCAAAGGCTGAATTCGTTTTAATAGTTAATATATTTTGTGATTTTAATTTTTTTTCATGAGTTGTTGTAACAAATAGGTGTTGTTTTATTCCTGGTTATCATGCAGTCATTTCCCACAGACAAGTATGTCCTGAGCTGTTGCAGGTTTACTGATGTTAACAGGTCTGACTGTGTTTGAGTGCATTGGTTTGGGAGCACAGAGGTCACTGTTGATCTTAAGGGTCAGATGTGGTGAAGGAGTTGCTCAGAATTTGCTACAAAATTACTGAACAGGAACCCTGATATTATTGGTCATATAGGTGTTCTGAGTTTAATCTTCTGTCTCTAACATAACATTTAGCTTCTATATAAGACTTCACAATGTAATTCTCAAGGAAAAAATATTTCAAGGATGATACCATTTCACTTTTGTACAAAAAGCAGTAATGCCTAACAACATTTAAGTAAAAAAGATATTTATATGATCCTGTTATTCTGGCTGCTTCATAGCAGGAATCATGTGCTGATTGATTTTTTTTTTTTTTTAAGGGCAAATAGTAAGGATTTTGGAATTATCATGCCAGCTGGTTCAGGTATTCCTGAATTTCACAGCTTGTAGTGATGAAATTGTCCTGAAACCTGAAAACTGCAAGGTGGAAGGGCATAGAGGGAACTGTTTGTGCCTAAATCCAGTCCGTTGCATTTGGTGAATAATAAGGGACTATAACACTATATCCATGTAGCATTAGACTTTTACCACTTAAAAATCAAGAGGCAGGGGTAGCTGTTGCTCCAGACTGTTTCCTACTAGACACATTGGACACTTCAGTGTGAACCACATGGTGCACACCTCACACCATGCACCAGAGCACAGCACTACTCAGGTATGTAGTGTCTTGAGGTACTGGCTGATGTTCTGCTGTCATAGCTGAACTTCGGTGGTTGCACTTATATTCCAAGACCAAAGAGAACATTCAGAGCAAGCCAAGGAAATTGGAAACAAGTCAATATCTAATAAAAATACAATATGTTGAAATGTCTGTCTTTATGAATTGACTTGAGTCTGTGTTTTTCTCAGGAGCTTTTCTTATCTGAATATAATTGTTTGTTTTATGCCAAATTTATTTTTATTATTTTTAATGAACTTGCCATAGGACGTAGCTTAGAATAGAATTACGTTTACTCTCGAACTGTGAGAACATAGTGAAATCCATTGATACATGGAAGAGGCAGCTAGAGGCTTCATGGGCAGCAACTACCATCAGTCTCCATAGTACTTGTGACCAACTCATTTTCCATGAATTAATTTCTTTGAAGGTTTTACAGGCTCCGCCTTTTACCTCAGTGGGTCTTTCAATCTTAGATGGACAAACACGATGAAAATCACAATCAGGATTGACTTTGTATGCTGTCTTACAACAATAAATTAGACATAGAGATGTGGGTAGTTTAGTTTAGTTTAAGATAGGTAGGCTTGTTTGTTTCATTCTCCCCAGAATATAACTATTACATGCTGCAAGGCCTCACAATGCCTTTTGAATGTTTTCTGAAGGAAAGAGACCGTTAGAGAAATAAAAGGCTTTTAGCAGCAGGAGCAGGTACAAGTATTAACCGAAGACCTCAGGATAGTTATTCTGAAAGGGTGTCAGGAAAGTGTGCGTGGAGAAAGTGAGAGTGTGTTGTGTGTTTTCACACCTTTTTTCAGAATTAGTCTTGGATTTGATATGTTTCCATGTCACCTAAGTAGCTTCAGAAGGTGAACAAAATGTTTACAAATTGCAGCAAGGATACAGTTTGTTTGCCTCAGAAGAGAAAGCAATAAGGCTACTGCTGCATCTCGTAAATCAAAGTTTTATATGTTTCTTGCATATTGAAAACAATAGAGTTGATCCAGTGCTTTGATATTTATAAGGATTTTATCAAAATAAAAAATTGATTTTATGAATGTGTCTTGTATTTTCTGTTGAAGAGCTTAAAGTTTTACAGAGAAGGCTCAGGTCTGAGTACTTGGTTGCATCCTCAGTCACTAATTTCTTCTATGTCCAAGCTGCACTGAATCTCAAGCAGACTACTTGATGTGCTCCTGGAGAATTAAATCTCAAGTATGAACTCCATGTTGTTGACTCAACAGCAAACAAGGCTGAAATATGTCCTCACCACACCACGCAGCTGCAGGTGTCTTTGATAACTCTTAACCCTCTGACACAATTGGAGCCTTTATACTATGAAGAATTAAATGCTCAGGGACCAAAAAACATAGACTGTATTTGCTGAAAATAGTGGCTATCACAAATTCTGTACTTCTGGATGGTTGATCACCCATAAACTTACTCTCAGGATTAAATAAAGCACAGTAGAGCCCTGGGGTCAGCTCTACTGTTTTTGGCACAGGAGGGAAAGAGTGTGCTCTGCTGTGCTCATAGCCTTTGCCAGTCATATTTGTGACATTTTTAATGTTGCATGTGTTTAACATCAGCTGGAAATTTTCTTTATGTCAAAGAAAAAAACCTGTCTTTCCTTCTGGAGTACAGTGGGCTAAAGATATGGCAGGCACCTGTTTGCTGCCATAAACCCACTTGCTATATACCTATGCTTTCTCTGCTGCTTTGGAGATTTGTCTCTGTTGCTTCAGCAACAGGACTTTGGTGGCCTTCCAGACATCAACCAGGACCTAAAAGAATTCAAAGAATCAATTTGAGGTAAAAAAAAATTAATCAATTTCAAAATAGCTTCACAGAAAAAAAAAAAGGTGACCTATGACATATTAGTAAAATAATGTGAAAGAACTATATATGTTATACAGTTTTTATAAACTTAATGGAAAGGAGATTTTGGATTTAGATTCTTGTAGCTTCAAATAGACAAGGAGCAGATTGCTAGAGATAAATATGGCCTATCCTTCAATTGTTAAAAACTGCAAATAATTGAAATATTTGTAGTACCTTAAGGTACCTTAACATGAAGCTACGAATGCCAGAGGGATCTTGCTCTACAGATATGGTTTCTTTCCTTTATTATTAACTAGCTTAAGAAAGCATGGTGACAATCTCCCTTATCACTTTGCTGCTTGATAGACTAAATCTAACTTCTGACCTGTTACATTTTTTTGTTCACCCCCCACAATCTGATCTTGCTTTCTAGCTATAGATGTGAAATAGAGTTTGTTTCATTTTTTAATTACAATTGCTTGCCTTTGCTCTTTTTTCTTTTGAATTTTTTTCCCTGATATCTCTTTAGAGCTTAGGGTAAAAACCTTAAGTTACAAGACATCCCTACAACAACACTGTAGTGTTGTACTTCCACCAGTATTCTGCACATATACCTAGCCTGCTTAGTTTTCATATCAAGTCTTGCTATTATTTGTTTGTACAGATCTAGCCTAATACAGGTTTAGTCTGTGAATTAAGCTCTTCAATACTGTTATTTCTATACCTTTTATACAGATGGCCTTTTCTGTGTGTCTGCTGTCTTTGTGAGACAGGAGATACTGCTGAAACACTCAAACAAAAGTATTCCTAAAGTCATGTTTTGTTTTCATTTGTGTCAACCTGTCCATCGTTCATGCCAAGTACTAGTTTTCACTGTGGTGAAACATTTGCAGGTGTGATCTGTCTCTTCTCTGGAAGAGAATTTGAGGACAGGGAATATCTCTGACAGGAGAGTACTGAATTGTAATGTGAAAATAAAGATGCTCTGCCTCTGCTTAACAGTACTGATGTGCTGCACGGTCAATTACTGTGTCCATTTCTATTTTGTCAAATTTCACTCACATAGTTGAGTAGATAAATCTGAATAATTTTTAGATACTCCTGACAGTTTCATTTTTCAGATGTAAATCATACAGGATACATGCAATAGGTAGATAAAATATATATTTTTGTGAAGATCTCAATTTATTTTTTCTGTCTCTGGTTTGAAAATATTTTGAATAAAGCATCAGCTTTTAAATGTCAACATTTTTCTTTGAGTTCTTTTCTACAGTTGTATGAACACCCGACAGAAATGTGGTCTTGATTTATTTTTTTTTTTTTTTTAATAACACTTGGGTGATTTTGAGGAAAAAAATTAACCCTGTCATTCTTGGTGTTTTTGAGAGAGTTTGTTCTTGATTTCTGTTTTCCTTCTGTCCTTTTTAAACTTCAATGTCATTTGTAATTTAGGATTTCATGAATAAACCATGTACCTGCAAATCACTAAAAATCTCAGCATCCATGCTTATATTCCCAAATTGTTTTAAAATTGTCACGGTTATGTAGAAAGCATAGGTACCTATGTATGAATGAAAGAATGCTGTGTCCCCAGATCTGAAGATGGCAGAGGCAATTCAAAAACTGAAGATTTGAATAGTATCTGTTACCTATTTCATTGCAAGTCCAGTTACAAGTAAGAGCAATATCTTACTGTTGTAACAAACAGAAGTCATGGTACCATGCTATTCAACAATGTGTTGATTTTGAAGTCTATTAAAAATGTCTGTAGAGATTACCCACATAACTCCCAGCCTGTTGGCGCAATGGCCCAAAGAAACCTTGAATCTCTCAAAATAGTTTAGCTCATCTTCCTGACTGGTTCAAGGGACCTTCATGAGAAGAACAAAACCAGCAGCAAAGCCTAGAGCAAAGCACTTCACCAATCTCTGTTGCAGCAAACCTGTTTGAATCAGTTTTGAATTGCCTGATACATAGCAATAACTATACATGGCAGAATAAAAGCAAAGCATTATTTACTAATAAGCATTATTTGAGTAGTTGTAACATGGTGTGTATCATTTTCAACAGTTACCCTGAGAAAATCCTTAAAATATTCTCTTCTGTACTCACAGTCTCATGATGTTAATGTAACTAATGTTCCCACATATTGTTTTTAAAATTTTTAGCAACTATACTAAACTATATATATAATATTCTTTCTGTAGATATGTTTATCATAGACACAGGATATGCTGTATGTTATATATGTGTATGTATAATCACATACACTGTAGAATATACAGGAAGAGCTGGAGGATGATTCTAGGGCACAGCAGATTCTGTTGAGTTCTGTGGAACTGAACTGACACTGGACTACACCAGCCTTCTGGAGTCTGCAGACTTCTGGAGTCTGTGCCCAGAGAGGCTTTTGTTTTGGTGTGTGGATGGTGTCAGTGATAGCTCCATTCAATAGGTTGGTATTTGGGAATGCTAACTATGTGATGTTGAAATGATGTTGCCTTCTGGATGCTGGAGATGGCCAGAACTCTTACATGCACTGGCAAATTGTGCTGATGATAAAAAATCTTCCCCTGTTTTTACATATATTCTGGAAATAGATGGGTGATTGATTGAGAACAGGAATACTGGGTTTGAAAAGATGATAACCCACAAAGCTATATTGAGTAATCTAAGATGTCAAAATGGCTGTGAACAACTGAGTGGTGAGATGTGAGGAAAATAAAGAAAAATGCCAAAGACAGGAGAACAAACACTGAAAAAAAACAAACAACAACCTTCTAATAGGAAGAGGAATTTTGCAGATTGCTTTTGCCGATAGATGTCACTGTAAATAAGGCAGTGGTAACCTTCACACTGACACGGCAGCCTGAACAAGACCCACAGTGTTCTGAAGGATCAGCCTGTTAAGAAAGAGTATGCATGTAGCTCCAGTGTTAAGGATGTGTGTTAATTGTAATTTATTCCCTTTCTTAAAAGTGAAACAAGGATTGTGGAAAAAAATAGTTAACTGTCTGATGCATGACAAAAGACATTCAAATTTAAAAGACCGTACTTAGATGACTCTGCATTTAAATGCTCCCCTGATTTCCATAAGCAATTGGCATCATATAATTTCACACTCTAAATGTAAATGTGTATTAACTGGAAAAAGATCTTTGTGGTATTTCAAAAGCCACGTCAGTCAAGTGAAGTTCCTGGTGTTTGGAAAAAAGGAAACATTGCACCCATTTTCACAAAGGGCAGAAAGAAGGACCCTAGGAATGACTGACCTGTCAGCCTCACCTCTGTGCCTGAGAAAATCATGGAACAGATCCTCCTAGAAGCTATGCTTAAGGTACAGGGAGGACAGGAAGGTGATTGGAGACAGCCAGCATGGCTTCACCAAGGGTAAGTCCTGCCTGACTAATGACCTTCTAGGATCAATTGACTACATCAGTCGACAAGGGAAGGGCTACCTATGTCATCTATCTGGACTTCTCTAAGGTGTTTGACACAGCCTCCCACAACATCCTTTGTTCTAAATTGGAGAGAGATTGATTTGATGAGTGGACTGTTCAGTGGATGAGGAACAGATCACAGTATCATTCAGAAGATGGTGGTCAATTCCTTAATGTCCTGATGGACATCAGTGACAAGTGGTGTCCCTTGGGTGTCTGTACTGGGACCAGTCCTGTTTAGAGCCTTCATCAATGACACAGACAATGGAATCAAGTGCACCCTCAGCAAGTTTGCAGATGACACCAAGGTGAGTGATGCTGCCCTGAAGGACAGGATGTGATCCAGAGGGACCTGGACAAGCTCTAGAAGTGGGCCTATTGGGAATCTCATGAAGACCAAGTGCAAGGTGCTGCACCTGGTCGGGGCAATCTCTGGTATCAATGCAGGCTGGGGAATAAAGGTATTTAGAGCAGCTCTGCCAAGAAGGACTTGGAGGTACTGGTGGATGAGAAGCTGGATATGAGCCAGCAACGTGCAGTTGCAGGCTGGAAAGCCAATTGTGTTCTGGTCTGTGTCTTTTTTTTAAAAAAAATTATTTCATGTCTGTCACTTTTACTGATCTGGATTTCACTCTGTTTCAGTGTACAGAGGGTACATACAGCCTACACAGCCCCCACCTCTGGGTTATGGCAATCAGGATGTAAAATAGTAATCTACCCCTGCAGCATGGCCATCTATTAGCAGAATGGGAACACCCAGGATATCAGAGCTGGACAGCACTTCGGGTAAACACACTGTTTAGGTGTGATATTGCTTAGGTCGTACTGAAGCCTCATGATTGTACACCACTTTTCCCTAAGGACTGGTGCACTGCGTCATGACAATGTGTTCACAGGTGTTTGTAGAGGCATTCACGTTAAGTTCCTGCTAAAATGTGTTGAGATTAAGAAAAAAAAATGATTGAACTAAGGAATTTCCTCTTGCATCTTGCATTCAGTAATTCATACAAGAGGAACTGACTGAACTGCTTTATATTGAAATAGAGAAAGCTTCATTTAATTTTCTGAAAAGTGTGTATTGCCATTTATTTGTGCTGTTCTTTATGTGTCTGTAGTGGACTTGTTTTCTATTATGGCTTAAGGCTATATCCAGTTTCTTCAGAACCAGTGATCTTCCAAGCCTGGGCACTGGGTCAACTATTCAGCCTGCACATCTTTGTGCTTCACTTCTAATACTTGGCACTTTTGCAGCAGTAGGCACTGAACAAATATGTGTTGATGTTTCTTACTGGCACTAAGAGTTACCTTTCAGATTTGGCAGGCAAAAGCTCCCCAGCCAAGGTATAAAAGAACTAGGCAAAAGAATGGCTAGATGGGTTTACAGAGACACAAGATATCACACTCACATTCTAAGTACTACCAAGTTACATGAGTGAAGAGTTCCTGTTAAAAAACAGTGTAGTCGATTCAAAGTCTGCCCATCAAGGCACTTACAGAGGCAACAGGGATCCCTCAGGCTGAGCAAGGAAAAGCCGCCTACTCCTTGAATGAATGTGCTAGCTATTAACACCCCTGCTTTTCCAGAGGGGAATCAAGCGTATCTGCTGTGCTTTGCAGTGAACATATTATCTGTGCCTCTCGTGGTAAATAAAACAAGCTGTTCCTGGAATAAGGGCCAAAACACGTCTCAGGTCTGTGCAGCTGAACTTTCTTGCATAGTTTATTCCATATGGTCAATTGGAAAGCTAGATCGCTTGATCTAACCCCTCTTGCAGAGACCTCTAGCTGACATTTGCCAAAATCTCACTGGGGAGCTTCCACTTGACCATGGCCAATACCTGTCTCTCTCCAGTTGCTGGTATGGGCATGGGTGGCACTCCTGATGCATGCTTGGAGTGCTGTGTACAGCAGGGTGACCCACGGCTTCACCAGCATCTCTCTCCTCTCTAAATCCCACTGGAGCGGCTGTGTGACACCTTGTCCCCACTCTGTCTGGACACTTAAGTCTCCATAAGCTGGCTGCTGTGTGGGAAGCACTGCATGTGGCATTCCTGCACAATAGTGGTATTTAGATGTCTCATAAATGACAGAGGCAGCCTGGCATCTGCTTTCTGGAGTTCTCTACTGAATTTAGCTACTGGCATTCATCTTAAGTTTCATTATAAATTCCAAAATGCATCTTCTGAATCCTATTGCAAGCTTTCTTGTGCCTCTCCTTATTTGCAGAATGGTGCATTACAGCTTGTTCCATTCATTTTTGTCTTTCATGTTGTCATTCATGCTGTCTTCCAGCAGAAGTTCAAGATTTTTGTCACTTTCATGCCACAGAAGCCAGCACTTAAATGAATGCTGTTTAACGATGAAAACAGCCACTGTCTTTGTTAGGTATGTGTTTGAACTAGAACTCACTGTTCCTGTGGTCAGAGCCAGGAGCATGCAGGTGAGATTAAGGAGGATAGGAGCACTTACAAATTGAATACTCTCTTCTTTCTCTATGAGGAAAGAGAAGCTTTCTGTTTTGCAGTCTGGAAAACTGGATGTGTAGAAGGAGTTGACTTTATGCAAGTGCATGTCATGAATCTGTCTCAGGGAGAGCAGTGGAAAGTGTTTTTGGAAAGCTGGGTTTTAATGGTAGATCTGCTCTAAGGAACTAGTTAGTCATGTCTAGCATGGAAGCCCTGTGCCCTCTTTTCTGTTCCAAACTTTGCACCACTTTTCTTTGTGGCTTTGCAGTAGTCACATCACATCAGTATTTTCAAACTGATACTTAACTCCTTGTTTGGCCATTTAAAAAGATGTTTTTAATCTCCTTGAAGTACTGACTACCTAAAAGATCTCCTAGTTAATGGAACCTCCAGCCCTGTGGCAAGTGGGTCACTTCTGTTGGGATGTTTAGAGATTTTAAAGCATGACCTTTAGGAGCAAGGGCTCAGGAATAGCTGCTGAGTCTTATTATTATTCTAACCATCTAATTGGAATAGCTATATCCCTTTATGCTTGCAAATATACAGAAGAAAATGAGTATGAGCACTGTGTATGTCACAGCCTTGAACACAATTAGGTTTTAATATAATCTCCTTTATAGTTACAATATTGTTCTATGCTCCTTTCACACCTGACACAATTTGCTGTAGTATCACAGAAATAAGATTTCAGAAGCTTGATCTCTAGCTTGATTTTCCATATGTAAGTGTCTGGTTTTGCAACTGCTTGAGCCAAGTATATGTACTCCACCTCCCTCCCATCAATCAGATTTTATCAAATGAGCTAAAATGTCACTTGAGGAAAGAAATATGCACAAAACAAATACTTGGAAGGAGGGCTAGGGGATCACAGGATAGGATAGCAATGTTCATGCCAGGGGAACCTAAGAGGCCAGAAGCAGGGTACAATGAGTGAAATAGGAAACAATTCTGTAGGTTTTGGCAGAGCTTTCCTTTGCAATAATTATCTAAAGCTGTCTGGAGGTTTTTTCTGGAGCCTTTCTCTCTCTTGACTCAATAACAAAACAATCCACGTTACAGACTTTGTTGTGGGATATATAAAAGAAATGCAAAATGCAAAATACAACATTGTTAGCCTTGTAAAATCATGCCTTGATATTAATCCTGCAGGACTTGTCCAAGGGCTAAAATCACTCTGAATAGATGGACTGTGGCTGTTTCAGACATTCTCCTTAAATACGTGCATTTTCACAGACACAAGACACAATGGATGCATGGGACTATGCCTCCAAAATATGTTGCAGAAACAACCTGTATGATTCCATGAAGATAATTAAGAATGAAGTTTTTTGAGAGGATATTAGACCACACTTCACAACAGTGTGAATCAGTGGAAGAGCACACAATTTGATGAGAGTGGAACGTGCAGACCTGGCCTCCCCTGAGGACTGCAAGAGAAGCTCAATCACTTGCACAGAAGGAGCTGTGGGTGGTCCCCTCCTTGCTCTTCCTCATGGCAAACTTCCCAATAAGCTGCAGTGGTTCTATTGCATCAGTTGCTGACAGCTTTTTGCGCCACTACTCCCAAATCTGTCCTAACACATTTTTCAGGGGTAAATCTAAACACTTCCTGATGTCACATTGTTGGTGTGCCAAGGGTTAGTGTGTTCTTATCATGAGGAAGCAGTTTGGTTTCAAGGGGCAGCCCAGATGACCAGATTGCCCCAGGCCTCAGCTCTCTCCTGGGTAACACCCTCCAGCTGAAGGATCGAGCCTACAGCAGGGCAGGACAGGGTACGCCCACAGATACCATTTATAAACGTATTGGCAGTGCATGACTTGGTCTTTTATATTAGAATCACAGAATCAATCCTCTAGGACCATTGAGTGCAACCATTAGCCATTCACGTTATTACATTGCTCTGGATACTGAATGTCCAAATAGACATGAGATTTAATTGCATTAAATTTAGTCATGCCAGACACTAATTTTGCCAGTCTTTCAATCCCATTCACTTCTTTATCCTATTCAACTTTAGTCAAAGGGCAGTTTGCTAAAGACTCCAGTGAGAATAAGAGCAGGACGAATCATCACCATGACTCAAATTTGTGGTGCCTCAGAAACGTGTGTCCTTGTGCCACCAGGTTTCCTGTGAAAAGCTGATGCTTTTGTGACCAAAATTCAGAAATGGTGCTTAAGAAACTCTTACCTGGTGTTGACAAAGTCAGCACTGGTGCCCATGGGGGTGACCCCAGCAGCCAGCAGGCTCAGCTGGGGCTGAATTCAGTGGTGTGGGTCTGGCATGGGTCACCATGCTGTGTGGCAGCATTTTGGCAGACACACAATGGTCCCCTGCCCCAGTGTATCTGGTAAATGAGACATCACTCCAGCAGCCATATTCCTGCCAAGCAAGATGCACCAAGGGCTGCCAGGTATGTGTCATGCTAGGTCACCCTTCTGCCTTCTTCTGGTTTCTCTTACTTGCAGGATGGATTTAAGCTCACTGGTGTCATGAAAAGGGGTAAATGGTGTTCCAAGGACACATGAGGAATGAAGCCAATTCCTCTTGGGGTGTGAAGAGAGAGGGAAGTTTGGGGCTTTTCCTAGCTCACTCTTAAATTTCCACTTTGGTGGGGGTATGTGTATATTTAAGAGAAATTAAGCAGAAGTTACACATCACCCAATACAGTTAATATCAGGGACAAGATGGATATCCATGAAAATGTTCAAGGCTAGGTTGAGGCTCTGAGCACCCTGGTCTAATGAAAGGTGTCTCTGCCCACAGCAGGGAGGTTGGAACTGGATGATATGTAAGGTCCCTTCCAATCCAAACCATTCTATGATTCTAAGATATTCCAGCCTCTTGATTTCACAGGTTTATCCAAATGCGAGCTGTAGCTCTCCACAAATAAAATGGGAAGTGAAGGTAATGGATATCTAAAAGGTGGCAATATATGGGTAGTGAGGGAAGTGCTTGTTCAGGCTGCAGTTTTTACAGTGTGATCTCTCTCTTAGTCTTGAAAGAGCATTGCATAAGACTTAATGACTTAAACAGTCAAAAAATAAATGTATTTTATTTCGCCTCTGTGCTAATGCAGAAAAACTCTAATAAAGTATTGCAAGGAAGCAAGAATGCAGTACCCTAGCAGAGGCAGCAGCATACTAGGAATCCTGGTGGGATTTTTTTCAGCAATTCTTTACTTTTCTTTGAAAATAAATGCAATTAAGGAATTCAGAGTAGCTAAGGATTGTGTTTATTTTGACAAGCTGTCTTGCTTGAAAAACAATTTTTCAAATTTCAAGATGTAGTATTACATCTGCACATTTTCTATATGGTCAATTTCAATTGAATTCAGCTTTAAGTGGTTCCTTCCACTGCCCAGCATTGTTGCTAGCTGCTTCCAAGACCCATGTTTCCCATCCTGTGCTGCCAGTTTTGCCCAGCGCTGCAGCCCTGAAGCCTTTCATTGCTTCAGCTTTTATAGATGGGATTAAAGATGCAGAGGATTCTCAGAAAGACCTATGAAAGAAGTGAGACTTCTTGTACTAGGCCTTTCCTTTCATAAAAGAACCATAACCTCTACAGTAAAATACCTAAGCTGCATCAGGAGCTGCTAGCTAGCTCTCCTCAGGCTATCTCATGTACAGGGTTTTATCTGGGCATCCTCAAAGTACACTTCTCAGTTGACACCTTTGTGGTTATAACTTGTTCCCTCAACATGAGGGAAAAGTTGAATTAGGAAGGATTTTCTAAAGCAAAAAAATAATGTGGAACATTAATTAGTCCTATTTTATCTTATAACCTCAATGAAGGTTAATGTTCCCAGCAGAGATTGAGATGGGAGACATTGCTGGAATCAGACCTGAAACCCATTTTGCTGATCACATGCTAAATGTGAAGTGTTAAATACTTTTTCACAGCTGTTGAGCTACACAAGGGAACTTTATTTTGAGTTACTGTAATTTGAAGGCCTTTGCAAGGTGAGAAGTTTAGCAAAAGTTCTCTAGATGAGTTGCATCTGTGGTAGCTTGCATTTGCCTCTTTCACTGTCATTTGGGACTAAAGGTGCTTTACTGTGGGATTTGGCTATTGATGCACATCACACAGATACCAATACTTTTATGTATAGGTAAAATATTGAGCAGAAAACAGGGATACAATTCATTATGTCAAAAGGAAGAAATAGCATTCTTAAAATAAGACAAAATATTCATATTTTTTTGTGTAAATTCCTCAACTCTCAGTGTTGAGAAATCCCCTATTCAAACTACTAGACTGGGTAATTTTCTTTTCTATCTCTTCTATATTGCCAGTAAGTCCCATCAGATGTCAGCATAGTGATAGCTTTATGTACTAAAATACAATCCAATTTGTATTTTGTTCTCTTTCTTTGCTACAAAGATAAGAGAACTCCACTGGTAATCAAAAAATGATTGGTAATCAAAAGTGAATGGCATTCAAAAAATCAAAAAATCCTGTGAAATGAACTTGTCTTTCCTTGATCAAGTTAAGGACATTTCCCTTGCCTTACCATTTCCTAGACTATGAATCACTTAGTCATTTTCTTGATTGTCATAATCTGGTCTATTTGATTTACAAAATTGTTTCTACTTAATGTTTTCACTTGTATTTTATTAAAGTAAATTTCTGAAGAAGTCACACAAAAAGAAGCAGGGTGAAGTCATTTATGTTGGAGACAAACTTGAGACATACCAGTAGATGCAGCTGCCCACTGCCTGTCACCACTGTGCACACATGCAAAGGTCTCCAGCTGACTGAACCCACAGCTCTGCAGCTCAAGCCCACTCTACATCTGAGAAATTACAGGACATAGCTCAGGACACTAGTTAGAGAGATTTTTAAAGAGATTCTGAATAAAACAGTTCTGTAGAGGAAGCTATTGTTCTGCCTAACAGATTTGTTTCCTTTTCTCTGTGGTGTTCCCCTTGTGTTCTCTTTGTGAAGTTTAATATTTTCTTGCCATCAGAAGGAAGAAAATTCCTCTGAAACCAGTCAAACTGATATAGGTGTGTCTTTGTTCTCACTTTTTCCAAGCACCATTAGATTTTATTTTTTTTTTCTGGAGAATCGAGAGCAGTGAATCCCCAGGATTATTCTCCTGCACATGGCAGTCAAAGGGATGATGAAGTTGTTGCACTAAGGCAGAGAAAGCAATGTGGTTTTAGCATTGCTCATTAAGAAGCTATCAATTACCTGGCAGAATTATTTGCCTCTTCAAAATTCTCTTTGTAATCTTTGGAACTGAAAGAGGCATTTTACTAGCTTTGCTTAATCAGGCAATAGGAATAGGTATTGCTGATGAGGATGGGGGGAATATCTGACTGAATGTTGATTTGTCTGCCTTTTAATTAGCACAGAATGGAGAGTGCTTATGAATCTTCACTCCCATACTAATGGATGAGCTCCCATTTTGTTCATGATTCTGCATTGGAGATTGCTGTTATTAGGAAAGTGTGCTTTACTGACAAAAGGGAAATTTTCACTCATCAAGGTGGAGGTCTAAGACCAAGGTGAAGTATTGCATTTTAGCTGCCATGTGCAAATCTGCAGTTTGTGCTCACTTTTCTGCACTTTCAATTAACAATTTTTTCCTTTAGTTCCAAGCTAGGAGAATTTTTTTTGGGTGTAAATTGCTTGTGATATCTCAAAAACTGTTTCATATGGAAAGTTAGCATAAATGTAGTGCCTGTTTTGCAATGGAATAAAAAAAGATCTTTGTATGATTTCATTGTTTTTCTTACAAATGAACTGCATTGAATTAAGTTAGAATATTGACTTCTGTCATCATGCTTAACAGGCTACACAGGGGTAAGGCACCAAGGCTACACAAACCAGGTGGGTATAAGATAATTTCATTTCACATCTTCTGATATACTTGTTGCTACTACATTGTGGTGGCCAGTGACTGACCAAGGCCTTACTGATCCAGTTGCTGGATACACACATTGGTTAGCTTAAAAGGTGGTCCTGCAAGTACGTCCTGCTGAGTGCAGCTGATTGCAGCAAGAGTGGTATTTTGCATTTAAAATATTTCAGCTTTTGAATATCTTGGGAACATGAATTGGAAATGTATCTGTAGTTTATAGTGGAAATGTGAGGACCTATAAATGTTTACAGCACTGCTGTATAGTCCAAGGCACACAAATGTAAAAGAAGAAACTCTATCTGTAGCAACATATGCTGCAAAACCCCAGCAGATAATGGCGACTTACATAATTTTAGGAAGATACTTCATTTCAGTCAAAAAACATTTAAGTTACATAGTGGGGTCAACTGGAAACCTAATTTCTTTTCTAATGCTTTATGTTGTTCCTTGTAGAGTCTGACTTTATCTTCTTCAGACCTTTGCCACAGCTGGCCATTAAGTAATTCAGTTGTCATGGTTCGCACCATTTGTAAAACTGAGTATTGCTGTACTCGAGAAATAGTAGAATTGGTGCTGTAAGTGTGTGACTTAAATGTACTGCCAGAATAAGAATCTTTATTTTTCCATGGACATACGTGAAATAACTTTTTATTAGATCTGCAGGTGGAACAAAAGAGCAATTATCACACAATTCCTTTTAAAACACTGATAGCACAGCAGTGTTACAATATTGTTTAATTGCAGATTCTATCTCTGCTTCCCTTGTGCTTTTATGAGGAGGCTTAGTGGGGATAGTCACTGCTTTACAAGACAGCTTAAGAAAAGTGCGTTTCTGGTTTCATGTCTTCTCGCTGATTTTTCCTTCCCTTAACTGAGTGAAATTGCAGTTTGGTTATTGTGAGGCTGTGCTGGTGATAAATACCAGCAGTAACTTTAAACAGACAGACAGATGGAAGCACAGGATTAGGGAGGAACCATGAACAGCGAACAATTACTTCTACACAAAAAGCCCATATCTATCTACAGGATGGACCCCTAACAGTTCAAATTTCTTATGGGATCCCATGAACTCATGCCCAGGACCATGCTTTCAGTTCTCACATCTCAACAGCCCCTTCAGATGAACTCCTGCACTAGTCTGAAGTCTTCAAAAAGGCAGATGAGAGACGATGTAGATTTTAATTTAACTACTATCTATATTATCAAGATCAGGCTGTGGTTATGTTTACCTTATTCTTTACTGGATCCAAGCCTTTCAAGACACCCTGCAGGTTTTCATTGTGTAAGCCAAGCTGTAAATGAAAAAATACTTTAAAATCTTAATTACGTAACAGTAGCTTTATTCTTACAGAATCAAGAATAAGAATATGATTAAGCTCATTATGAACAAGACAAAATTAGGACATGAGAAAATAGCAGGAAGTTTTCCTTCTACTTTGCAGAGTAATGCAAACAGTTGTACAAAAATTTTTGGTTCAGAAGTATATGATTGCATTGATCATATGTGCTTATCCTTGAAATTCCTTTGAAAATTCCTTTGTGCTTATCCTTTGAAAGCATTTTGCTGGTATTTTTTTTCAATGTGATAAGTAATTATATTTTAGCAGCATATAGTAATGTACAATACTGTGTTATGATGTTTCCTTAATATTAAAAAAAAATAAATCCTTAATAATAAATAATTATTTTCCTGCCCCAGCTGATTTTTAAAGGCTAAGTATGTCATATGCATGGATTTAAGATTTCTTGGAGCTCTGATTTAGAATTTTCTTTTCTAATTGATAGACAGGAATGCCACATGTAACTCAAACCATCTATCTGAGAAAGTTCACATTGACGTAAAAGAAGTGGAAAGCAAACACAAAGGTGTGAGCATTGCCTGTTGCAAAGGTGAATAAACACGATAAGTTCACGAGGACCCGTGCTTTAAAGCACAGCTCGTCCTGAAGGTTCTGTGAATTAAATGGGCATTTGGGTAAAACATTCATCTAGAAGCACAGCCCAAGTTGGAAATATGTGCTATATCAGGATAAGACGCAATCATCTACCCCTGTTTTGCACAAAGATATACTTTTCCTAGTCCTCACCACTGCAGCTTTGATAAGGAAAAGGAAGAGAAAGGTCTGTGTTTTCAGTGTGTCAGTCACTGACCTCCAGGAAAATGGTGACAATTGCTAAACCATTCAGCTTGTTGAAAGCCTCAGCTGCATTCAAATACTTGTCTGCATTCCAAGAATGAGATGAAGCTAAAAAGCACTTGACAGGATCAGTTTTGCTGTTTATATTACAAAGAAATGCCACAATTAATGTGAAATAGAAAAGCCAATCTGCACTTTTAGGGTCTGACAATAAAACTGAGAATGTGCTTATGAACTCCTGCAGATTTATGGTGGTCAGCTGAATTGCCCTGGCATTCTCCAGACTCACACCCAGGCAAAACCCTGGGGTAGGCAGAACTGCACCTATTGCTGAAAGCAATCTAGCGGTAAGTACACAGAGATGTGGAAAATCACAATTTACAAGAGATATAGAATTTTCTAACTCAATTGCTAACAGTCTCCTGTGTATGTCTTTATTCCATGTCTTCAAAAATGCAGTACATTAAACGGCATTTTAAGGAGTGTAACCACTGTACTGCACACTTGGTGAAGTATTTATTCACAATAGTCTCATTTACTGCAAAAGATTGATGGCATGGCCATGAATGTCATGGATGTGGATGGCTTATATTCAGTGTAGATCTTTGAACAAGTATTTGACTGCATTTGCTCTGCTAGATTTTTAAGGAACTTTTGTTCAGCCTAGTGTGTTGCGTATTGTATCTTGAGCTATTTGTTGTTCCAAAACTTACAGAACTTGGAAATCATAAGACTTTCTTTAAATGCCATCTCACCTATGAATATGCTTAGCAATTCTGTAGAAACTATGTAACTCTATGGCAATAGCCTAGTCCTGCGTTTCTTCTATAATGTTTCAGCAACATCATGAGAGAAAATATAAAACTTCTTAAAATACAAGGAGGAGATTCTAAAATATAGAAATAGAACATGGAAATTATCATATAATGCACATAATCCTAAAATTCAGATTTCAATCCCTTTTTTTCTAATTCTTGTAATTTTAAATCTGAGTTGCTGTCTTTTTAACTTAAAATCTTTACTGTTTCAACATATTTTAAACTATTGATTTAAAACAAGCTATTAAACACTTAATCATGTGCTGCATAAACAAGTGTATGTGCACTATCTCTTTAAAACAGAAAGCAGTTCTAAAGGAACAACCCTTTTTTATCTTGGCTGTATCAAGTGAGATAACTTTTGACCGAAGAAAATTTCCTATGAGGAAGACACTTCTGGCTGTGTGTTCCTAATGCCTAGAGTGAAAATGTATAATCCCTGTCCTTAGTTTGTCATGTTGTAATGTTCATAAAATCTAAAAAGCTGCCAAAGATAACACTACATGGATTGAACATGAATAGTTTGTAGCATGTTGATGACTATTGGCTGACTAGGACACTGAAGCACTGGAAAAGAAATAAAGTCTGTTACGTTAGTTTTTGTAAATCAGACCTTGCTTCATTATCTGAAGACATTTAATGTGTTGGACAGCAGCTGGAGCCCTTTCTATATAACTTTTTTTCCTCTTTACTTCATTAATTTCTTCTGGGTTTACTTCTTATTAACTCTTCTTGAAAGTAAAGAATAAAACCACCAAACCCAACCACCTTACAGTGATCAGCATACTTGTAGCTTTGAGGAGCTCCAGCTACAATTATAGTGGGGCATCAGGTGATCAGACTCTCTAAAAAGCAGCTGGTGTGGTATTAAGCCAAATGTACTTGTTCAGTTGACCTTTTAAAAATTTAGCAGAAGTTACTTACTTTTATATTTGTACCTTATAGCTCTATTTCATTATTTAAATTGGATTTAGGTTATCTAAATTTAGCTTAATAAACACTAACAACCTAACCCAATTTGCTCTTGCAAAGTCAACTTTGCACATGCAGAGATGATATCCCTTTTGCAAAATAAAAGTAACTATCAAAGCTATATATATATATATGGTTGGTTTTTTTGTTTGTTTGTTTTTATGTTCCCCCTTGGGACGATATATGTGACTGGACTTTGAAAATGTGACTTTTCCTTCATTGATTCTACCTCTGAGGCATATTTCTGAGCTCTGAGATCATCAGTTTTGCCCCAGTGGAAATGAAACTGATGCAATATATATTCCGGTGAGAGGTCCTCCTGTCAGCACTACAAATGCATGAAGTATGGTAAACTTCATCCATCTATAAAGTCTTCCTGACAGGCAAACTATAGATTTCAAAGACTTTTATAAAATGTGCAAACAGTTTTCTCCACATTAACATTTTTTGATATGAGATTATTTTTAAGTATCTGGAGAAAAACTCTGACAGTTTATACACTTCTAAGTCACTGAAGGTTTTAATCCTAGGTATGTATATGAGTGCATTTGTCATAGAAAATCTGCATGTTTCCTTGGCACACTTCCAAAATTCAGGTGAAATGTATGCAAATATACCTTCTACTCCAGAGAGAAAACAACAGCAGAAATAATGCAGAAAAACAGCAGCTTTCCAGAAACAGTAATTGAATTTAAGAACTGCAGAACAAACAATCCTACTTCATGGAGTTCACTTCCACTAATATCTGTATTATTTATGGCAGTATTTCAAAAGTCTTTTTCTTCAGAGAAGTAAGAGTACTTGATATTTTCTGAATTTAGATTATGAGCTGCCACAGGTGTACACGGATGTTATTGACACTGCTATTGGTCATTATCATTAATTCCTTGCTTTCAAGCACAGAAATGTGTACTGATTTCCACTATAGTGATAGGCACCTGTAATGATGCTTAGAAATATATACCTGGAGTTCTTACAGCACTTGCAACTTTATACATGAGCAGAACAAAATCTCCTTTGCTAATAAGGTAATAAGATTCTTCAAAGGAAAAAAATCTAGACCAGAGTGATCCCATATAAAGTGTAACTTTGACATATGTATAAATCTCCTGCTGTAGATGTGGGGAAAAAAAAAAAAAAAAGGCACAATTGAGTAATTCTGTTTGGAAAGTCCCTTCCTACATTCCACTCTCCAAATCACTGATTATTCTGGAGGTTTCCTACTGGGAAATTACCAGTCCTTTTATGATTGATACAAGAACACTTGCCAACAAGTCCTAATTTTAAAGAAAATAATTTGGATCTTCTCTGACATTTAAAGGATGTTGTAAACTAGTGTAACAAAATTAGTAAGCATATCCTAATCTATATAAATACTCCTTAAAAGCAACAAGTCTTGGTTTCTATATAAATTAAAGAAAAAGATAATGAAAAAAGAAAATGTCTCACATTCCCCTCTTCAAATCCTATTTTTACTAGCCTCATGGGTTTTCCTTATCCTCAAATTTCACATGGAAACAAGGCCAATATTGATAATCTCTTTGCATGTAGAAGGTTTACGAATGAACCAGAGAGGACCCCGGAATGGATATTTTTTTACTTCCTTAGTTTTAATATCTATAGGAGACTGATGGTCTCCACTGGAAATAGTGTACAACTTGTGGCAATGGTCAGGTCCTAGGCAAAATAAACAACTGAAGTTTTTACTTCCCATTCTGTACCAGTCCCGAACTGATGTCACTTTCCCCTTGAAGCAATTGTACACATAATACAGATACTTGGTATGTTAATAATCCATGTAACTGATGATTTTTTATAACTTAAATAAATCAATATATTATAAATATGTATGACTTTTTATTAAAGATTGCTTTTACCACTGCTGCCTTGATAACTCCAGCTCAAAGTTGCCTTTTTTTCCTCCTTTCAAGGTGCTGTCTTTACAAAAAAAACTACTGGTGTGGATGAAAGATGTTAAGAAAAGATCTCTGATTTTCTTCTGAATTTCTAACCTATATATTCTATCTGGGCTTTTATATGCCTGCTTAAACAGTAAAGACAGTAACAGTAAAGTTACACTTTCTAACCAACCTTTATTGATTTCCTATGATTTCAGAATGGCAAAAGAAATTGTGATAGGAGAAGGGATCGTAATAAGGAAACAGTGTTGTTTGCAATCTGTTTACTTTTTGATACAGTACATATATTAAAACAGATATGAGTTGGATGTCAAATTAAAATATAAATTATTTTACCTGTTCCAATGTTGTCCAAAGACCTTTAGACTAAATAATCCAAAGGATTATTATAGTATAAAAATGAAGACTACACAGAAAGCAGTAGAGGCTCAGCATTTTTGAAAAACCATGTCAATGATTTAAGAAATCTATACATGGATTTTAGAACACTGATTTTGACAATCACTAAAAAATTGTCAGTCTCAGTAGCTTTTAGTGAAGGAAAACAACGTCAGTGTTTAATAAAATAGTATGTATATTGTTACATACTACGCTAATACAACTAGCAATGCTCTTAACAAGAAAGGAGGTCCAAAACCTACTGAGTCCTAGCAGTTTCAGATCTTTTGGCAATGATCTCAAGCCATTCTTGTACTGCTGGGAATCTTCAAGGCAATCTTCTGGTGACTGATACCTGACTCCATTTTAAAGTTAAGTTCTGCTAACACATATGGGATTTTCCGGGCTTAAACTGTCTCATACGTGCTTAAAGCAGGATTGCATTTTTAGGACCTTATGCTTGAAAAGTAGTGCAGCATAGTTAAATAGTTATGGTATTATCTATATTTGTAACCATTTGAACTGAGAGTACAGAGTAATTACTTCTATATAAAATAAGGTTTATCATAGATTATGTAAACCTTGCCTTGTCATCCTGTGTTGCAAAACTGAAACCTGTTGACATTTTCCTGTTTTTCTTACAGGCTATTCTCAGTAATAGGAGGCTGCCGATATCTGCCTTTGCAGATGTCCACAGCTGACGTCAGGAATTTCAGATACCATTGTGCAAGTACTATTATAACTGTAAAACCTGTGGCATTGATGCCTAGGAATATGGCAGGTTTTAGGTACATCTCAGTTATAGGTGGATTGCAATTTTCTGTTAATATTTTTTGGTTGCTCAGAAACTCTGTTTTATCAGAATAGAAAATGTTCAAAGGAAATTCATCAACACAAAGCTCTGTGGAAAGACAGCTTCACCTGCTTAGTCTCTGATCCAAATCAGATTACTGAAATTATATCAGCTTGTCATGACGTCACGAAATTTCTGCTTGAAGTGAAAGGTGCACAATGTATGGTCCTGAGGCAACCTTGCTACGTAAACTATGTGAGAAGCAAAGGCAGCAAAACAAATAGATCTGCTAGAAATATCAGGTATGCTGGACCTGGCCAGTTACTAACTTTCAATTCTCCAGTCAGTAACAAGGCTTGGACCAAGCCCTCAGCCCCCTCTGGGAGCAAGGGAAACCGAGGGACCTGCTGCTGTCTGAGCTGCCATGGTCTGGAATGGCTAGGATAAATGACCGACATGTTTAGCACTGGATCAGACTCGGGCTGGTGTCAATGCCTGTGTTCAGGCTTTGGAAACAAAACCTAGCACCAGACTGAGAACTGAGCTGTACAGCAGGCAGGCCAGGAGCCCCCCAAAAACCACCTTATTCTTGGGCACTCAGGACTTGCAGCCTCTCTCCTGCTGCAGGAGATTTGGCGTTTGATTCCAAGTTACATGGTTACTAATAACACGTAAGCTTCTCATCTTTATGCCTGTTCCCTGGGACTGCTGGGAGTCCTAGAGGGACAGATAAGTCTGGTACATTGGGGTAAAAGTGTTTATGTCTCAAGAGTTTTTCACTTTGAGAATCAGAACTCTTAGAATTTATTTATGGGAGGATTTAGCAGCCATCAATAAAATTGATAATCTTTTTAAAAGTCTGTTTTGAAACAGGATGTGTTTCTTGCAGAACAGAAATCTTTACTTAAAACCAGATCTGATATAAATTATCATTGTTCCTTTGGAATAATTTAGGAGATAAATTCCTTCACTCCTATGAGAGCCAGAGCACCAAATCAGCTGCAGTTCTTCACACAGCAGGGTCAAAGAGCGAGACACCCCTCAGTTTCTTGTCTGCCATCAGTTATCTGTAGACTGGTAGTTACTGTGGGTTACTTACATAGATAATATCAAAGACCTTCTGTCTGTGGTCAAGAACTATCAACTGAACCACTGAAAAAGAAAGTGACTAGTTAGAAAAGACTAATCCAGAGAGATTTGAAAATGTGTCTATGGTTTGTGTGAAATAGATGGTGTATTACAGCATGATCCGGGGACAATATATATAGAAAAATTCAGTGACAAAGAATGCAGAAGTGTGGGGCAAGACAATTTTGCATTTTCTAAGCAAAGAACAAAGTTTTAGTAATAATAAGCAAAGGAAATATAAATCTTCCTTTGTTATACAGATGCAATGGGAATATAACATGGAAATGTTACCATAGTCTTTTGCTCGATCAGATAATCAATGTCAATTTTATGACTATGAAAAATATTCTTTCAGTGCGAGGTGAGCATGGCAGAGATTCGGTAAAATGATCTCTTGGAAGAGGAGCCAAGATTTTGGAATTGTGACCTTTTTACTGTTTCATCAGCCTGTCTACAGAGTAATTCTAGACCTCTGGTTTAATGCATTAGACTGTGTGTGACGGACACAACTGGTTTGCTTCTCGAAACCCAACACAACTGGCTTATGATTCCTCCCATTATTGTCACTTCTACCTCCCTAAGTGCACTTCAGCTTTTAACTATAACCCTATCACTGTTGATAAAATATTTAATTACTAGTATTTCTTAATTAAAGTCTAAGCTGCTAGTTCTTACAAATTTAAATTAAAATCTATCAAACCCATTTTTTTCCTTCTGCATGAATGCAAAGAGTAAGGTTAATGTTATGAAGGAGCTCTTGAGCTCATGAAAAGTTCATGAACCAGGATTCAAAGGAATTCAGTGTTTCTTTGAATAGACTTCCCACTTTTTTGAATTCTTGAACTTACAATGTGGCTGTACCATTAACCTTTCTCCAGATGACACAGAAATTAGGTTTGACTTTAAACAAGGTCAGCTTAGGAAGGGTGACTGCTTGTTGCATGGGTCTTTCCATTTGGGTGATTTCTTTCAGATCCCTTTTCTAGCTGACAAAACCCATTTCAAGGCTTTTTTTATAACAACTTCATGCTGGAAGGAAATACCTGAACTCAAAGAGCACTGAAATATTTTTTCAAAGTAAAAGTTTTTTACAAATCACAACAAGGATTGTAGTAAATTGTCTATAAATGTAAGTTAAAATAATATGATTTAACACAGTTTATATTTTTGTGGCTCTTGTGCATTCCTCCATTGTACTTGTAGTCCAACTGTTGCCATGTTTTCCCAATGCATTAAAACTCTGGAACTAAATTGCTGAGACAGCAACCACAAAAAATGCCTCAGCAGCACAGGGCATAGGAAGGGTGAGGATCATGGATGGTAATGCGCTTCTTAAAACACAACCTTGTATTCCATCAACCACTGATTATCATCTACACATTTCAGGCTATCCACACTCTGCAGAGAAAGTGTTAGCACCTTTCCAGGAAAATGGGATTAACGAAATGTGATATCCTTGGCAAAACCTTCACAGTATAAATAGAAGTGGATCCCTGGCTTTCCAGATGTATGTGTACAAAGTCTTAATGTCTAAAGCTCTGAACCTGCAAAACACTATAGATGTGTATAATTTTCTGCATAGCAGAACACTATTGACCTTATTCAAGAGTATGAAATTAAAAATGAACATAGTATAGTAATGGATGCAAAATAATCTTATTTTAAGGACACTAGCCAGGGGGAAAAAACAAACGAACAAACAAAAAAACCCAAACACAACACTAAACTCTTCTGAAAAATATTAAATTACAAGAGCAGATGAGATTTTTCATTTTGTAAGTGTCAAAATTAAATAAGCTGAATAATAGATAATCTCCCTGTATAGCTGTTGTAAGGAAACTAGTGAGAGAAAATTGCAAAGTTATGAAAGTTCTGTAGTAACCTAGGAGGGCTCTTCCAAGCCATCTGGCATTGCTTGTACTGTGGAAGCTCTGGCCATCATTCTGCAAAGAATTGCACAAGGTGCAAGAAATCAGGATTGCCTCAAAAATAAAATAAGACATAGTAAACACTGGCCTATGGTATAAAGGTGTGAGGTAATAGAACCTCAGTGGCTGTGAAAGAGCTACTGTCTCATATTACCTTGCACCTGCTTCCTGCACAGGCTTTGCTAATGGCAGAGAAACAGCTCAGTTTGTGCAGGGCTGGTTATTGTGGATAGGATCAAACCTGGCCTCTCTTTGGGAGGAAAAAATTGTCATCTTAACTACAGAGTTTAATCTGCTATGGGCTACAGTTTTAGGCTTTTAATACTAACTGAGCATTTATTTTAAGCCATGAAAGATTATACGCCAATCTATATAAAAAAGTACAGAACTATCTGACCTATAACTCCCTGTCCCATTAATGAGAGCAGCCAAAGTCTGAAGCAAGGAAAAAACTTGTGTCCAAATAATGAAGTATTCATAATCTTTTCTTGTAACCAGGTAGTAGGATATGTAGTCCATATTTTCTAGCAAATACCAATAAAACTTTATAATCATCATTATGCACTTCATATTCAGGGAATATAGTGAATTGTAGCTAATATGTTTAGATACCAGAGGATATTTGTAGGTGAACATGGCATGGTAATAAACACAAATTTTATTATTTATAGTTATATTGACACAACATTAAACAATCTGTATCAGAAATGATGCGGTAGTTATGTGTTTTTATCTTTTCCTTTTTTAATTCTGTACCTTAATATGGAAAAAGCATATATAGTGACAACAGACAACATATGTTCATGCATTTTACTTGTCCTACCTTAGGGATGGTAAACACACAGGCTTGCTCTTCTTACTTGTCTTTGACATTTAAAAGAATCCAGATACTCTAGATTTTAAGGCCAGAAGTTGAAAATCACATTTGTGTGTCATAAGACTGCTGAAATCGTTACCTGTATGATATGTTTTCAGGATCTGTACCCTTCAGTTGCAACTGCTGATCAGTTTGAATGTAGCTTTGCCAGGTACATATATATCACTGCTATTACTTGAGAATCAATTTGAGCTCTATGTATGGAGCTGTGCGTGTGTATGGAGCAGATGTTTGTCCAAGGTAACCAAATGTATTAAATTTTTGGAGTTCCAAAAGTTTTAGTTCTTTTTACTAGTATGTGTGGTGATCATACAAGGGCCAATGGCTTTAAACTGAAAGGGAGTGGGTTTGGATTAAATATTAGGTAGAAATTCTTTGCTGTGAGGGTGGTGAAGCACTGCAACAAGTTGCCCAGAGAAGTTGTGGATGCCCAAACCCTGAAAGTATTCAAGGCCAGGCTGGATGGGGCCCTGAGCAACTTGGCCCAGTGAAAGAGGGATGATCTTTAAAGACCTTTCCAACCCAACCCATTACAAAGATTGATTCAGTTGGTTAGAGATCAGTGATAATAACACCAAGGTCATGGGATTGACCCCTGTATGAGCCATTCACCTAAGAACTGGACTCAAGGATCGTTGTGGGCCCCTTCCAACTCAGAGTATTGTGTGATTCTATGATAGTTCTGCAATCTGAGATAACATCTTTATTCAGGAAGTTGCATTAGGCATAACTAAATTTCATATTTTTGTCCAGAACTGGCTGGGAGATAAATAGCACAAGAGAAAAGCTTTCTTTCAGAGGCTTCACTGACTGTTGAAACTGTATTGTTTTAATCAAAACATTGTTCCTGAGAGAAAACATTTTAATCAGAATGAGGCATAGTCACATAGTCACACTCCAAGCCTGCTTGGAGGCTTTCAGTAGGGAGCTGTGCCCTCTGCTGCTGGCTTGAGCACAGTGAAGGAATAGCAATAAGAAACAGACTGAATATACCTCTGACCTGAAACACGGGTAAAATGGGACAAAGATAACTTCTAATTAACTGGTTTTATAGGGTAAGATTGTTGTCCAAAACCACTTTGTCATATTAGGATTTAAGTCAAAATGCTACAGAAAATTTAATTTGTGTTTGATTGTAAGTTGCTTTGAATAAGAAACTAAGAATATTTTTTTGTTTCTAATCCCCTGAAAGACTCAGCAGTGAAAAGGGTATTGTTCTTTTTATTATTGTTGAACCTTTTTTCATCAAATACTGCTAATACCCAATTCAAAGCTTATTAAACTATATTATTGGGTAGATATTCTGCCTCTAATTTGCCAGTTTAATTTTACTGTCCACATTGGTGATAGTAACAGAGAATAATTCCTGTGAACTTGTGAGGAATACTGTGCTTCTCTCATAGTTTCACAAAATGAGTTCTTAGTAACAAAGGGACAGGAGTAAAAATCATATTTTCAGTTCTGCCTCTTTTGAAGCTATTATAACCAATTTTTCTCTTTGAGCTGCTGAAGTGCTGAAAATACACCTGGACAAGTAACACATTAAAGTTTTGTTACAAATGTAAAATGCAGATATGTACCTATGGAAATAAGCATATTCATGCACCATAGCTATAGTTTAACTAATTTCCATTCTAAAGATTTTATTATACTAGCAGTGTTCACTCTTTTTATGTTCCACAGCAAACTCCACAAGCATATGGCAAGCTGTAGAACTAGGAGAGCAAAATCCTTCCTACAGTAAGAGATCAGGTTTGTGATCACTTGTGGAACCCGAACATTCAGAGGTTTATGAGACCATGAAATATTCCCAGAGTTCTGAGAAGTGGCTGATGTAGTTACCAAACTACACTCCATGGTATTTGAAAATTCATGGCAGTCAGGTGAAGTACCAGGTGACTGGAAAAGGGAAACATTGCATAAACCTTTATATCCATTTTTACAAAGGATATAAATGAGGACCCTGGCAACTACTCATCTGTCAGCCTTACCACCTGGGAAGACAATGGAACAGATCTTCATGAAATCTATGCTAAGGCACAGAGGGCAGGGAGGTGGCAGCCAGTGCGGCTTCACCAAGGGCAAGTTCTGCCTGACCAACCTAGTGGCTTTCTGTGATGGAGTGACTCTATCAGTGGACAAGGGAAGAACCATGAGTGTCATCTGCCTTGACTTCTGTAAGGCTTTGACACAGTCCCCCACAATGTCCTTCCTTCTTTTCGGGAGAGCTGGATTTGATGGATGGATTGTTTGGTGAACAAGGAATGAGTATTTGGTTGGACCACAGTCGCATCCAGAGGGTAGTGGTCAATGGCTCAATGTCCTGGTGTACATCAGTGACAAGTGGTGTCCCTCAGGGGTCTGTGTTGGAACATCTACAGATTAACGTTTTTATCAATGGCATAGACAGTGGAACCATGAGTACGACCTCAACAAATGCAAGGTCCTGCACCTGGGTCAGGGCAAAACCTCTGGATTGTATAAGCTGGGGGATGGAGGGCCTGAGAGCAGTCTCACCAAGAAAGATTTGGGGGGGCTGGTGTATGAGAAACTGGACATGCCCCAGCAATGTGCCAGAAACCCAACCACCCAGGCCTACATCAGAAGAGTGGCCACCAGGTGGAGGGAGGTGATTCTATGCCTCTGTTCTCATGAGACCCCACCTGGAGAGCTGCATCCAGTCTGGGGTCCCCAGCTCAGGAAGGACATGGAGCTGTTCGAATGGGTCCAACAGAGGAGAGCCACAAAAATGATTAGAGAGCTGGAACACCTCTCCTATGAGGAAAAGCCTAGAGAGAGTTGGGCTTTCTCAGCCTGGAGAAACAGAAATAGTTTCAGGGATGCCACGGATTTCACAAGCACCCCAGAGCCATTAGATGAACTCTGTCACCTACAGACCTTCCATTTCTGTATTTGCTCTAAGAAACCCCCCAACCTTAGTCCTGTGTAGAGTTCTTATAGATGTGAAACTAACAGGCACCGCAACCAGGACATTCTAGTGTGTAAACTTGATGTGCGGAAAAACCCCACAACTCGGTAGTTGTAGAGAAGATACGTTTATTCAGCGCTGGGTGCATGGGGGATTGGTCC
>JAWWTY010000077.1:124296272-124347248 GCA_035222235.1 Margarornis squamiger
ATCTTACTTTCTTGACATTTTTCCTGATTTATCTTTAGTTTTAGAAGCTTCAAGGCCAGGTACTGATAGCAACCATAGCATATTCTTTGTAGCTAATAATTCAACCATGCAATCTATCTTTGCTACTTCAGCAAAAGCTTTTACAATTATTTCTATCAACCCTTTCAGTGTTAGTTCTTTATTGATACCTTATATCAAACTGAAGTATGAGAATATGAGAAATGATCAAGTTTTAATGCAAATTGAACAGAAATTGGGCAGGGTTTTTGCAAGAAATCATACATATTTACTCCATAACCATCTTCAATACTGGACATTCCATTGGGATGTGAGCGAGCCCTGTGATGCTAAACAGGAGGGGGAACAAGCTGTTTTTAATAGATAAATCATGATACCTTTTCTATTCTTAAATGAACACCAGATTTCACAAATTTCTGGTAAAAGTATGTTGTGCCTTAAAATGTAAAAAATATGGCCTGCTTGCCCTTAGTTTCTGTTGCAGTTTATATTAACTATATAGTCCATGCTCCCTGCCACCATGAAATCATACTTTGTACTACCTAGTTATTCTACTCCTCTCACAGAGGCTACAAAAAAACCCCCAGAAACACAAAAAACAAACCAAAACCAACCAAACAAAAAAACCACAAACAAACAAAAAAAATCTGGTATACTGCCAAAGCAGCAAAGAGAATTGTGTGAGCTCAAGGTCAACACAGGAGGCTGCAGATTTCCTTTCAATTTAAAATACGAAGTTTTACATCTCTTTTCTGCCCAGAGATGGCCTTGAAAACCTGAAACAATGTAAACAGACTGAGATCAAGAAAAGGCGGCAGTGAGTTGATCTCAGCTTGGCAACAGGCAGAAAGCAAGAGTGTTGCTGAAGGGAGACCAGTGCATGATGGCACACCCACACATTCGTGCTCCTACCTCTTCAGAGCAAAAAACAACCAGAAAAAAATCTCCCTATCCATTACCATCTCCCCAGCCACTGCCCATCCCATTGCAGGCTGACAGAGCAGAGATGTGACAGACCATGACAGAGTTTCCTACGTATTCCACTTCAGCTCTGAAGAACATCTTTACCTGGCAGGACAGATAAAAAAAAATTGGAATTATTATTTTTGTGATGAATTCATATTCTGTCTGTTTCTTTGTAGTTTTTCCCAATTTCATGCTTCCCAGTACCAGGGTCTTGGGAAATGCCCACTCTTATTTGAAAGGACTATACCCTTGTGTTTCTTTAGTGGAAAATTAAAATCATTCAGACGATCTCAATATCATCAGTTTTTGACAGCTTCCTGAAGTGACAAGAAAGCAGTTTTAAATAAAGATATTTTGGGTTCTGAGTTTTAGAAACTGAAGAAGAAATTGTGAAGAGTCTTTGAGGGGTCTGTAAATTGCAAACAAGAAATGGAGAACCCACAGAAGTATTAGAGATGCAGAAAAATATCTAAGATGTGTAGATTAATACAGGGCCAGACTGGATCTGAAGATGTGGGAAGATGGAAAGGAAATGTATGTGTAGGACAAGCTGGTGGGATAAGAGTTCTAGCCTGTAGCTTCCTTATTCACACACCTTGAGTACCCCTAAAGCAGGTACACAGAACAAGGCTATCTTTATCGCTTGATGTTAGCAATAAAGTATTTCCATCCTTTACAATAATTGTTCTGTACTTTGTTGGAGATACTAATATTCAGTGAAAGTTGGTCCTTCTTTTCCTCATCTATTGCTTTCTGACACATACAGCAACCACTGAATTTTCATTCACTATTTTTCTTACAGAAGTGCTGCTTTGGATGGTTTTGGTTTTTTTAATTGGCCATGATGATGCAGTTGCTGTCTTTGCACTAAAACCTGCTGTCCTTGTAGGAAGGTTAAGCTCATCTAATGCAAGACTTTGGTCTTCAAATATGTTATTTTCCCTTATTGTTTCACTGTTATTTTATTGAGCATCAGCAAATGGTGTATATTGGTGTTTCATGTACTTTACCCTAGACATTTCTTTTTACATGGCCATCCCTTCTGAAACAGTATTTACTTTATCCAGAGACTTCCGAGAACACTAGTTCTTCTCCTTTTTTCCCACATTTGTCTCAGTAAATGAAATTAAATTTTAGCAACCATTTTAAGAAGGAAATATGAAAGCTAAGTGAAATTTATATATGTCATTTTAGTATATGTTCTAAAACATACATGCGATGCTTTGGGGTTGTTATTTGTGCAGGAGATTGGACTAGATGACTGCCTGAGGTCCCTTCCAACATGAGTGTTTTTACGGTTCTGTGTCTGAAGTTTTGTCTAGAATGTTATAAAACATTTCTCTATCACTATGAAAAATATTGGAACCCTAGTTAAGAATACTGAGTTCCTGGTTTATTCTATTTATTTTCTATGATCAGATACTGAATAAAAGATTGTGCTGTATAGAGAATATGTCAAGAGTTAAAGACAGGGAGAATGAGTCAGAAATGTGGCCATTGCCTAGGGAAATTTGAACATTTTTGTGCAATGATTTTTATAATTCCTTACATTTGGATTAAGGCATATGTAGATAATGATTGTTCTCTGAATTTTTATCCATGGTGAAATCAATCAAGTGATTAAAGTAAAGCAGCCAATGGTCCAGAATTTATCAGTTTGTTAAGATAAACTAATACCATTGAGAGTTCACATATGTGTATTTATAGGAAAAACAGAGTAGCCAGCAAGTGACCGTGTGGGATGTTGCAAGTTGGGGATGATCTCAGATATTGCAAACAGGAGATTAATTCTAAATGAAGGGGATTATAAAAGCTATAATTAGCTAATGCTTCCTTAAAGCCTAACCTAAACTGTTGGGTTTTTTCCATTCCAAAGTGCAATACCATAGGGATATCACATACCATGTAGTATGTGCAGACAGAAAAACAAATCTTATAAACACAGTATTGTCTGCCATTATTCCAGGGCAATATTTTAAACTTTCTGAAACAGCTACATTTCCTTTAAGGATGCTGTGATTGCTGAAAGACTGTCTACTTATTATATTGAAATAAAACAAACACATTACAATTAAATGTCACCAAGTTATGTTACTTTTATTTACATGCTCACAGGTCATGCTTCTTTAATCTGTAATCTGTGCTGTAAATTCTAAAGAAAGCAGATGGGTTGATGAAGAAAAGAGAATCTTGTAAAATGAAGCTTACTTTTCTCAGGAGTGGTTTCAATGCATTTTTTTTTTTTTTTAAAGTATTCATGGTGTTAACATAAAAACCTGATGAAGGATGGCTGTGTCTATTCTGCATGAATCTTATTCTCTGTCCTCAGACAGTTTTCAAAGTGTCCAGCTATGCAAGAGTTCAAACCCTGACTGAGAATAAGTAAAGGGGCACAGGAGATCTTTCTCACAGAGGACCAGCAAATGTGGCTTGGCCTTTGTTGTCAACACATGGGTAACAAAGAGAAACACCAAAGAAGAAAGAGGACTACTAGCAAAGCAAACACTTTTCAGGAGTGTGGTTAATGCTGTCTTAGAAAGGACAGGTGGTTTGTACCATCTGCTAGAGATGCAGGAGAACACAAAGTGCCTTGTTGAGACAAACATTGGCTAAATAGGGAAGCCCAGGCTTGATTCTCCCAAGTTCACCTCACCACACTCATAGAACATCTGGTAAGTTAATTCTGTAACAAGGTAAAGTTACATTAATTTTTTTAATAAACACATAGTTTCTTCACTGCTATTGAAGATAAAACTCCGATATCTAAAGTAACAAAACATGCTAGTCACCTGAACTGTGTCGATAAAGTGTACAAGCAGGAGCACTCAACTGAAATCAAAGGAACAGGCTATAAATTTTAACTCTGCATGTACTTAAATTCTCTGCTAGATTGGGCTTGTGTGCTAGATGGCTTAGCTGGCCAGCAGCAGTGGTTTTTTTCTAATTTGGAAAGCAGAGGACAGTCTTGAAACCATTTTGTCCTGCGCAGCACAAATCTGCCAGAGTGTATCAGTGGTCCATCGAACCCCTGTTTTCTTCCTCCTTGTACTAAATAAATGAAATCTTTAGTTAATAAGCCATAGAAGCAAATGCCTTATTGAATATCTAAGTGACTGTCTAGTCACAACAAATCTTACTCTCTGAGTCAATGCTAACACCTGTGATCCGTTTGGATGATAGATGATAAATACATCATGCATCTGTGATCCATGAGGAGGTTTTCTCCACAGGGAAGATGTCTTGCCTTCATTGAGACACTGGAGCTATAGCAGTGACTGCTGAAGGAGAAACATCAGTTTCTAAAGTATCCTCTTTCTGAAAACCAGCAAAACTCTTGTAATACCAAATGACTCACATCTAGCACCGCTCCTGCAATTGGGTTCTGTATTAAACCATGACTGACTATTATACTTTTTGGGGAAAAAACACATTTCTAAAAATATAAACATTTTCTGGAAAAGCACATCCAGAAAGTCCACTTTCCAGTATTTTAGGATGCTTAGTAACCAGTGTTATTAAATGTCAGTCTGTAGACTACCACGCAGAAAAAAAAAAGTCATATAGTATTGCCAAAAGCAAAAGACTGCTGTCAAAACTGATAAATTCAACAGGGTTAATGAAAGTGTTTTGCTGTGCATGATGAAACAAGGAAACTTAAGATACATTTTAAAAAAAAAGCATTTGAGATTAGAGTGTTGCTATTCTATATGAGATAGCTTAAGCTCTCAGAAATTGTCTTGGGTAAGAATTACTTGACTTCATGGACTATACATCCAGTCATTGAATAAATTCTTTGTTCTTGTTTGTGGTTTGGATAGATCATCTGTTATTTTACCATATGAAGTAATTGTTTGTTTTTTGGGGTTTTTTTTTACAAGATTACAATTTCTTATTTTATTATATGCAAATTTGTTATCACACACAGACCTTTAATAAACTCAGAGAAGTAGAAATACAATGCATTCAGCATCTCTGAATTTATAGCTAAACAAATGCTACTGGTCCTTGAATACACATATGAAAATTGTTGGCCTGTTGCCCAACTGTGTGTGTAAGACCTATATTTGAAACACTAGGTTCATTGCCCCTCTCAAAAAAGGTATAGTGATGCAAGGTTAGAGAAACATTTTCCATGTCTAATGCCTTAAAATACTTTGCTATAATTTTGGTAAAGAATCTTTGCAAAATGCACATGGTTAAATCTGGAATGCCCACCAGAAGCACGCAGAAGAGTGAATTGTTGAATAGTGAAACCAGTCTTACAAATGCTCATGTTTAGGGACACAAACTCAGACACAATAATGTGAATTTCAGGTTGCTGTGGGTTCTCAATATGCTCTGCTGCTTGCAGACTATAACTATGCAAGAAAATAGTGAAATCAATTGCTGATGCTCTGCAGTGAGGATACCCAGAACAGATCAGACTTATCTCTTCAGTAGAGGTGTTTCTGTAATCAGTAGTTAGGTAACATTTAGCATTTGTGTGTTTGATGAATAACAGAGTTTGCAGTAATCATATTATTCATCTTTAACAAACTCTTGTGGGGTAGAAAATAGGGCGTAATACCCTGTGCACAACTACAGCAATGTGAACTCGGGCCAGGGAGTGACACCCACAGCTCCTCAGTGGATATCAGTGTAAGAGATAGGACTAGATTTAATGGCTTCTCATTTTTTTGTCATATCCCTTTTGTTACAGCTGAGCTGTCCTGGAAGAATTTGTTTTGTGAATAGATGGGAAATTTTTACTGCGTCCATGTGCAATGTTTGAGAAATAGGCAGATACTGATTGATTATATAAGCTGCCAGTATGGACTCAGTTAAGATTTCTCATAGGCGTTTACTGATCTGTAATTCTTCATTATCATATATTTAATCCTCATTTCTCCATTTCAGCCCAGCATATCTCTTAAAACTAACCAACAAGGTCTGCTAAGGAATTAGGTCAGTTACATTTTGTATCTGGTTGTGTAGTACTGAACTGGTGCATTATTCACATCCTCAGGGAATGTGCCTGTGTGAATCCTCATCACAAAGATTTCATTGATCTTAACTCTGAGCAAGCCAAAAGCATTTCACAAGTCTAGAATGATTGGTTGACTACGTAGAGAGTTTCTTGACATCACTAGAATTGAGGGAAATATGTCAACCCTGCACTGAGCCAATGTGAAGAATCAAAGAGATTTGTATTCTCAACTGCTTACCACAGTCAAAAATGTGTTGTCCTCCAATGACAGTGACTAGGATCTGTGCCTGTGACAAGCTGGGGAGGATGTACAATCACCACGGTTGGGATGGCCAGAGTCTGTAGTTCCAGATGATGCATGTGGCTAAAAGCATGCTCCAGATTGGGGGTTCCAAGGTAGGATAATAAAAAGTGCTGCAGTGTTCACTATTACTCATCTCCCTATGTGTTGATTAAATGCTGTGTGCATTACTGTTGTAGGAGAAATAGCAAATACCAGAGAGCACCTCTCAGTGTTACTCCTTGGTATGATGCTGACTTTGCTTCCAAAAAAGCCTGAAGTGCAGCACAATGCAGTAGTAGTCATTTGAAATGTTTTCATTGCAAGCATGAAGCATAATTTCCTTATTTACCCCTAGCTTGTCTTATAAATGCCCTTACTAATCTTCTTTGCAGACAAGTTAGGAAGACCTGGAGTCTTTGTCAGAAAATATTCTGTCCTTGTCTAAGAAGAACAGTTCCACAATGACATAAAGGGTTTACTAATAAAAAAAAACAAAACCCTCAATTAAAATATCCCAAAGGTTCCTATCATGTTGATACTTTTTACTGCTTTTATAGATAGCCCTGAACCACACTTAATATCAAGTGTAAAGAGCTTAATTCTGACAGGGTCTGAGTACTTTCACTCCATACTTCAAACATATTTCTGTACCTTAGCACTACTCTGGGTGTCTAAGTTCACTGAAATGATTATGAGAGTTGAATGACAGAGTTTGATTGGATCACATAAAATATGCCTAGCATATATCATTAAACCAATCATGAAATCTTGGCATGGATTTAGGAAAGAAAAAAAAAAAAGGAGTAGGGTTGTGGGGTTTTTTCAAAATACATAATGTAAACATGTATTAAGCAGCCAATACATTTGTAGAGAATGGAGAGTAACAACACAAAGAAAGTCAAAGAAACTTGAAGAAAGAGACTGAGGAACAGAAACACCCAGAAAGTTAGGAATGGAAGGAGACAAACCAGTAAAACCTTTTGTGCTGGACAAACCACTGTGCTGAGTCATGCTGAGCTGTCAGACCAACAGCATCTCTGTTAGTTGTACTGGAAACTTTAAACTACAGATGAGTTTTACAATCCATAGCCTAAGCCTACATGGAGTCATGCTGGAGAAAGCTGAATATAGCATAGGATCCTATGAAGATGTATCAGTATAAATTCAGAGAAATTATATTTAGAATGCAAAGGTTAGAATCTGAGGATTTTGTTCATAAGACTGCAATTTACTATTGACTGTAAAGTGAGGTACTACTCTATTACTGTACCTTCAGATTTTTAAAGACTGCCTCTTAGGATCACTGCATATCATTCCTTTAGTCTGCTTCTGTGGATTTATTAAAAAAATGGCTTTTGATAGATTGTAAATTTCTTAAACTCTTCTGAAAAGATCATTTACATTTCCAGGCAATATTATTTCTAAGTTATTAAAGGCTTTTTGTTATGGTTTTGTTGTCCCTCTCTTCTAGTAATACCCGCTCTTCAATATGGGTGACAGGCATGGGGTTCCTTATAGTGACTCCGTTTTTATTACATATTACACTTCAATGCACATATAAATGTTTATAATTTCAACATGTCCAGTTACCTTTTTGTTATCTACAGATGATTCTTTCAAAGTTGCTTTCTGGCTTCAGGGTGAAATCTTGACTCCATTGAAGTGAAGCACAAATGTTGATAGAAATGGGATGCTATACTCTGACCTTTTGAAGTGCAAAAATGGTATGGATTCATAACGAGTGATTTTCATAGAACTTTGGGAACAACACATCTCAAGCAATTTCTTGAAGATGTTTATGAGATGAAAACTCTTCTGACTGCAGAGAGAGCATTTCAAAGGTTGGAAACATGTCCAATGATTTCCTCATAAAATTCCCTTTCAGGAGGATGTATCACACTGGAAAATATGCATGAAGTATTTCTGATTTGCTGCATCATCAACTATGTGACATATTTCATTGAGATGCTGTTTGTCAAACTCTTATGAACTTCTCCAGCCATGTTAGCATTTCCATAAACTGGTCAGGGCTGTTCCCAGGTAGATGTTACTGCCAGAGTACCATGCAAGATGAAGGTCATACACAGAACTCTGCCTTGATACAAAAGAGTTGCCAATCTGCTGGAATTTCCAAACAGGCACGTACAGACCTTATAAAAACAAAGAGTACAGGTCAAATTCTCATACTTGGACTCTTTCAAGCCAGACTGTGCCAGTGTATATAAAAGCAGACAGCCAATTTCAGATTTGGATTTCAGTGTGAGTGACATACAAGCAAAGTCTTATGGGAAAAAAGAGGAGTCGTTTTCCTGCAGAGTTTATCAGTTTATTTTTTCAGATCTGGGAGATGTATCTGAAATAGGCAGTATATTTTTGTTGTACCAGATCTGTATGTGATAAATAATAAATTTACATTATTTTTTATTTTTTTTTTCTGGCTACTGATAGTCCTTCAAGTCTATGCTCATTTTAATAGATTGCCACAAGGAAAACTTGTTCAGCTCTTAGTTCTTTTTGCTAAATCTAAAATCTGGCTTATTGTTTCCATGTTTATTGCATCTCATTGACTAAATATTAAGTTCTACAAATGGTAACATAGGTTCTGAGCCACAACAGGAGAATTATGGGATTTTGCAAGCAAGGTCCTAGAGTCCAAACTGCAGACTGCTGGGTTACATGCCTTCTGAAATGGAAAGATGCATTAAAAATCTACCTAATGTTTGTCTAGATGTGCTACCAAAGCGAGAGTAGCTAAACCCCTCATAATTTATAAAACAACAAAATTGACCCAATATTCTTCTCATTTTCCTTTGGCAGATCTTCCATTAGGATCTGGCTGTCACTGGGGGTTTCCATTCATTCCTACAATGTTTTCCATAGCATGACATCTCAGTGAAGTGGAAGGCATATGACAATTTGGCTTTTTGGCTATGGCATGCCACCATGGCATTCCTCAATCAAAAACACTGAGTGACATGCCTTTCTTGCACTGCCTGGCATGCAATGTGCAATATGTCAAAAAACACTGCTGCCCCTTCCATATTGTGCATTGTCAGATTCTTTTCTGCTGTATTGTTTTCTTCCACAAGCTATTAAATACGGTGGAAGATATTTTATATTTAGATTGGCCACAGGCACTGAGTAAATTCTTTTGCTCATTTAGCAATGTGCTCAATGTGGGCACATTCTGCACTCTCGTAAAGTCCTTTGCATGAAATCACCCATGGGAAATATCCCTGAGCATGGTGGAACTTGGAAAACTCAGCTTTGAGCTGGGGAATTCTTGAATTACGTCCTGCTGGCATATTTACCACTATGTGCCCCCTTACAGCCAACCATTACTAGCTGTCACGCTGGCTCCTGGAAACAGATGGAAATTGGCATGCTGAGGTGAAGCAGCATTTCACTTGTTCTAGTTTATGTCAAGGTATTGGCCAAGCCATTCATGGCTGGCAGAGCTCAATGCTGCTGCAAGTCACTTTTCCATGCATCATTCTGCAGTATGTGTTTTGTGTGCTATGGGTAAAGCCATGGCTTTGGGCCATTTTCCAGACTCCACTTAGTCCTGCTTTCCATTCTCAAAAAAGAAAGTCTCTGTGATTTCAGGTAAGGAGTTTTTGTAAGTGAGATCAGTATGATTATGTCTTTTGTTTGTTTAGCAGAAGCAAATGTTGCATCTGAACTGCAAGTCCAACGGATGGTATTCTAGAGCTATAGCATGTTATTTATTACTGGTCCCTCTGTTTTGGTCTTTTATTTAGGTGACAAATGTACAAAACTCTCTTTCGTATGAAGAGCACCTTATCGGTTAGGTAGCCAATGTGACCACAGTGTTCTATTTATTCTGATAAGCTTTTGAAGTAAAACTGTTGTCGCCAGGTGCCCAACTGTGATCATGTCACTGGCTACCAGTTTCAGACAAGAGAATGTCTGCAATTACTGTGTAGGATAAAACCTCTCACTTTTGGTCTTATTTCATCCACTGCATTTCTCTTCAGTTACGTGGGTAGTTTTATTACTGTAACAGAGAAGTTTAGCACAGTTTGATGGTTTATATCTGCTGAGATTGGAGTATTCTATTTTTTCACATTACACTTTTACAGGTGCAGCAGGGATAGGAATCTATCTGACAGGCACCTTTCAGGGCAGAAGATCAGCTAATTTCCTTAATGCCATCACTTTCCATGCTACATCCCTTGCTTTTTACTGAAGTCTTTACATTACAATTCCTGTTTTATTGGATCATTCTAAGAGTCGGGTTTAGTGTTTATTCAGCCTCCACTTCACATAGCGTTCCTTTCTAACTCTCAGAAAGCCTGAACTTTTTCATTAATGGTATAGGCTGATCTTGTTAGGCTCTTGACTTTGCTATGGCTGTTGGCTTTCAAAACTTGTCCAAGGTTTACAAAATATTGAATGTTGTTGTAAACGCACTAGGTAACACTGCTCTTCTTAAATGTTTAAAGTTGTGACCTTTTCTTAGTTATAACCGCATTTTCATGACAGAAGTATTTACTTCCTAGAGTAAATGTTATACAAGCTAGATAATAATGATTTTCTGAGCGAGTATCAGAAGAAAAGGATAAAAGTAAAGGTAGGTCCTAAGGGATGCAAAAATAATGTTATTCTGATTATCTCTCAATGCAGACAAAGTTACTACATTTTCTTTTTTCTCTGCCTTTGATGAGGAAAGAAACAGGAAAATAACACATTCAGTGAGACACTGTGATATGACTCAGTAGCTGGGGTTGACTCCAAGTACCCACACTGTCAATCCAAGCATTTGTAGCTTACATGTAAGTCACTGCCCAGAAACTGCAATGTGCAGAAGCTGGCAAAGAGCTGTTCCTCTGGGTGCAACAGGACCGGCTCACTGGAAAGCTAAAATGGGAATGCTTTTGCTGTTGGATGGGCCTCCTTAATAGGGAAGATTGTAAAAATTCTCGCAGAGAGCAATGAATTTAAATACTAGGGGAAGAACCTACTTGCACCTTTTCCTGTGTAACACAAATCATGTCCCTTACCCTTCAGAAATGGCTCCAATAAGGATTCCTTATATGTATGAAGTTGATTAAATTCTCTCTGAGACTTCCATGAACAAGGCCACTAAAGCTGTCTGTTTATACAGACAGAAAACAAGCTGCTCCAATTAGAATTTCATGAGCTCACAAATGTTTCTCTCTAGACAGATGAGGTAGAAACCAATTCAAAAGGATTAATGTCTAAGCTTTCTGAATTAGAATTGCAACAGGTGTCAATTTTACATGCCTGCTTTTGCAAAGAAGATGACCATCAATTTGATTGATGACAGTATTTTCTTTTGTCTCAGAGTTCTCTTTTGAAAGTGAAAGAAGTAATTTTTCATACCACTGTTCCTAAATCACCTCCTTGTATTTTCTTAATTGAATTCTACCTAAAGAAGGTATGAGGAACTACTTGCTTTGAGGGACATTTTGATAATGAATGAATCCTTGTATTCTCAAAGATGATAAGAGGATGCCTCTTACAATATTGTGTAAGCTGCTAAGGTTTAGTGAGTTTCAATTTGACATATCTTCTCTACATAAACATGCTATGTACATCATTACATAAATTTTCTCAGATGCAGATTCCAAAGTGAGAGATCCTGTCCTACCTTTCTCTCAAAGGGATCAGGATGTCTACTTATCATTAAAATCAGAGCAAGAAGAATTCACTAAACAAGTTTAATGAAATAATTTTAGTTGCCCTAAATAAAGACCATCTTTATTAGGCTAGCTATATAGGTAAAGTAGAAGAGGAACCTTTACTTTCCAACGGGTTTTGGGGCATGAAATAAGACCAAACTAATCTTAGGCTCTGTCTATTGCAGCGTCTCAACCTTTTTCCTGCACCTCACCAGTACAAAGGGTTTATACCTCTTGAAGCTGCAGGTTTATTTCCATGCTGCATTCCAGTGCTGATGGGTACAAGGACGATTTTGAGCAAGTTCACTGCAACTGTGTTGGAAATCTCCATGGTTTGTGATGCTTCTTGGCAGACAATCATTTATCTTGGAGTAGTATTTAACTCGAGTTATGAAGTGTGAGGTAGCATTTAGCTCAAGGTAGATACTGTTGCAGCAGTGTTTGGATGGACTGACAAACCAGGGGAGATTGCAGCAAAGATGGCATTTGAAAGCTCTGAGTGTTCAACACAGATATGCAGACAAAGCCAACTAACACAACCATAGTGATCACTAACTCCCCATCATCCGAAAAACAAATGCTTTCCTGACCAAAACACCCACTGCTAAGTTGCCTAACATGAGAAATGTATTTGGTGTAAAGCTCCCTGCATGAAGGAGAACTGACTGGACAACCTCAACCCTGGATTTGAGCCAATGGTCAGGAACGGCCTCCTTTGGCGCTGCCACAGTCTACTTTTGCACAATGACATGGTTTTGCAGGCTACGAGGTATCCTTTCAGGCACACATAGGGCCTTTCGGAGCATTTGCGAAAGCAGGGAAGCGGGAGTGCTGAAGCCTGCCCGCCCAGCGAGCTCGCCCAGAATCCTTGGTGGCCATCGCGCCCAGGGCGCTGCCCGCAGAGGGAGGAACTGCGATGCCTTCGGCGGGCTCCCCACGCTGGTACAGCCCGTCAGGGCTCCCCGCATCGCTGCTCCGCCCGAGAGGGACCGCCGGCCGCCCTGGGGCTGCGGGGCGCTCCCGCATTCCCGCGGCACCGGCCCCTGCGCGCCGCGCCGTCGGACCGCCCGCCCGCCCGCGGGAGGGGATGCGGGGAGCCGCGGGGTGCCGCCAGCATCCCTCGGCCTCCCCCGGGGGGACAACGCGGCTCTGCCCGCCCCCAGCGCTGCCCGCCCCGCAGCCTCCCCTGCCCACCCTCCGGGCAGGACGCGGAGCCGCGGCCGTCTATAAAAAGCCCCGAGGGGCGGGAGGGAGGGAAGGAGGGAGCGCGGCACGATGGCGCAGTCCGTGTGGGGCTACGACAGCGACAACGGTGAGCGGGGCTCGGGGCGCCGGGCGGGACGGGCTGAGCCCGGCCGAGCCGCGGCGACGTTTCCTTTGCCTTTGTCCCTCAGGGCCCGAGCGCTGGCACGAAAACTACCCCCTGGCCAAGGGAGACAAGCAGTCGCCCATTGAGATCAACAGCAAAGACGTGAAGCACGACAGCTCTCTGGGCGCTTGGCATGCGAGTTATGACCCCGGGGCAGCGAAAACCATCCTGAACAACGGGCGCACCTGCCGCGTCGTCTTCGACGACACTTTTGATCGATCAGGTCGGGTTCCGGTTTGTTTTTTTGGGGTTGTTAGGAATCGAGGTTTGCAAAGCGCCGGACATGAAAAAGCATCCTTTAGTATCCAGCCTGTGCACGCCAGCAGAGAAAAGTCACTTGGGAATGTAAAAAGATGCTCCTGGAGTTTATTCTGGTGGATCCGTAGATGGGATAGGGAGGCGGTAGCTAGCAGGGTCGCCCCTGAAATACAGACTCACCTAGAAGGTGGACTTCTCCCTCTGTCACCTCCTTCAACACAGATATCCTCAGGTTTTGTGTAAAGGAAGAGAGTGGCACCCAGAGGGGTTTAGAACGCTCTGAGGCATTCTGTGAATTGTATATACATTTCCACCCACTGTGATCTTGGTTTCTTTTGTATGGGAATTCTTTAGGTACTCCACAGTCTAAAAAACTACTAAAAAAGCTGTTTATGAAAATAGCATTTCACAGTTTCTGTAAAGCTATGGAATGGCGTTGTTATTTAATTGAGAGCAGGCAATCTAAGTTAAATTGTTCAAAACTTGATTCCAGAACTTGACTCCAGAACTGTATCTGTGTAGCTCTGGATGCAAACAGGCAACAACTGTCAAAATGAATAATAAATTCATAACATCACATAATGCAGAGACATCTCAAGAGCATTCAGTATTGACTGATCCTTCATCAAGAAGGAAAGTAATCTAACTAATGGAAAACAGTTACTTTCCTTTGTATTTTTCTGCATCTGCTTTGATGGCATTTGTATTGGGATTTTGTTCATAGTAAGCTATACAATTAATGAAATATATCCCTAGTATATTGAAAGATCATGATCTTTCTTGTTTATCTTGATGAGATTGTTGTTTCCTTGGATTTTTTTTTATTTACCATTGCAGCTACCTGTTATTGTTCTATGTCTCTTGGGTGGAATTTAAACTATTTATGACCAGGACCATCTCTAAGTTTTGTGTTTGTATGGTCCTTTGGTATTTATTACCACAGTTTCTACACAGTGGCCTCAACAAATCATAAATTGTGCTTTTATTATCATAGAATCAAAAAATTGTCTGGGTTGAAGGATCGTCTAGCTCCAAAGACACCACTCCACATCCCCCCACCCACCACCACTTTCCACTAGACAAGGTTTCTCCAAGCCCCATCTAACCAGGCCTTAACCAGGCATGGAGCATGCACAACTTCTCCAAGCAACCTGTTTCAGTGCCTCACCACCTTCACAGTAAATAATTTCTTCCTAATATCCAATGTAAGCATACTCTCTCTCAGTTTAAAGATGTTCCCTCTTGTCCTATGATTAGCTGCCCTTGAAACAAGTCCCTTTTATAAGCCAGAATGCTCTTCCACAAGCACTGCATAAAATCAGTGCCATGACTGAAAGCATGGGAAGTAAATTGATAAAGAACTTTTTCATGTGATGGTTCTGCTCTGTCTTCTTTGCAGCTTCCTAAAGGCTGAAATGTTTAGACAGGCTGCTCAAGAAGATGTCTGCCCAAGGAACTGTGTTGGAGAAAGTCTGTGATTTGGCCAAGCAAAGTGCAGCCCTTGGTGCAGCCCTTCCTCTAAATCATCTTCTCTCTGTTCCCTCCCTGCCTCTCCCCTGCCTGTCATCTCTGTCATTCCTTTGGGGATCCACTGTGTACTTTCACTCCTGGCTGCCCTTACTTTCTGCAGGCTGCTGGACAGTAACTTAGGACTCAAGCGTTTCATAGGAATGTGTCTGATCAGAATCAAATACAATGTTTGACAACTCTGAAAGACCATGAGAAAGAATTTCATAGACATTTTATTATTTTCATTTGTTGGCTTCTGCAGTGGCAAGAGATGAGGCTAAGCAGAAGCCACAGATCCCATTTTAATTGGAAAAAGAAATATAGCTTAAAGATAGCCTTTTTTCCAATCGCATGGAAAATATGAATTTTAAAAATACTTGGTTTTATACTAGAGAGATTTGTATACTATATATGTGTATGTATATATATATATATATATGTATATATGAAGTGCTGTTTTCAAGTGCTTCACAGTATTTGAGCTCTGGAAAGGACCACCTGTAAGAAATGACTGCTAAATGAGTCTCCAACTCTGATACTGATTTAGCTTGTAAAGGTAGGTAGATCACATAAATTCAGCTCCTGAAAGTCCCTGCCTCCCATTGATTCCAGTGTGAAATGGCAAGCTAATACTTATGAGGATGGGGCTTTAGAGTCTATGCTATTTAGAAGTGAAATAACAATAACAATAATAATGATGATATGAAATATTTTTCATTGAAGGCTTCTACATAAGGTTTACTCAATACTGTATTGAGTTGTGATCATTTATTTATGTACAAACAAACTCAAAAAATGAGAGGAACTGCATGCCTAAAACTCAACAGTGCTTTTTTCCTGGCCCTCCCCTTGATGTGTGACACCTACCAACTAAAAAGAGAAACTGCAGAGTTAAACCTCTTGCTCTGCATAGGTATTCCAACACATATGATGTCAAGAATTCATTTGAGACCATTGGACAAAAGAGGATTTATTATTCCAATGTCAACTTTGAACTTCAAAGCTATTGGTAGAAGTTCAAAGTTGAATGCTATTTAAACAAGGTTTTCTGGCACTGCAGTTGTGAACTACATTATCAGCTTTCTGTGTAAGGAAAGACGACTCATTCCAACCTTAGGTAATGAATGAAAAATACATTTGAGAGCTTATCCTCTAAGCAGTCCCTGCTCAAAAGAATCTCCTGGCTGAAAGGGTAGGTGTGATATTTTGAAAGTCAGAGATGATGTCAACTGTCAGACTGCTGCATGGTCAGCATTATTTGGCTAAGGACAGCAAAAGTAACAGCTTCTTAATTTGTTTCATTGGTGGCTCAAGAACAATTTTTTTAACTCACTTGACCTAAACTTTATTGTCTTCCCTGTCTTTCAAGAAACAGATCTCTTTTTTTTTTTTTTTTAGATTTCTTTTTTTTAGAAGAAGCACTGTTACATTGTCTGAACTGTAAAAGGTATTCCAGTAATGAACTGGAGATGCTCTTTGAAGCCCCTTTGGGTTAATTTAACAGCCCTAACCCCAGTCTTTTTACAACAGAACCTTTCTTGACAAGAGTCATCTGTGAACACCTTCCTTCTCTCTCCACACCAGGAACTACAGTGTGTCCACTTGCCAAGAGAAAAAGGGGCAGCTGGGGTTTGATTCTGTGCTTCACTCACAGCATCTTCCACAGTTTTCGTATCAAACAGAACTCCTGAGTGGTAACAGAATTTAGCCCCAACAATGTAAACTGGTGAGCGTTGTGATGCCCCACTGCAATCAGCTGGATTTGAAGGAGGTGCTCGGGTGGGTCCCATTCAGTGACTGTGAGTGCCAGGGTTTTGTCGGCTGGTGCTGACACAGGTTGTCCCTTGCAGTGCTGAGAGGGGGGCCCCTCACTGGAGCCTACAGGCTGCGGCAGCTGCACTTGCATTGGGGTTCCTCTGACGACCATGGCTCTGAGCATGTTATAGATGGGGTGAAATATGCAGCAGAGGTAAGACTGACTTTCCGTAGTGGTATTCAGTGCTAACTGGAATTTGACTGGTTTTGCATCTGAACAGATTAACTGTACTCCTTTTTGCAAGTATTTAGCCATTGATTTGTCTCTGTGAAACTTGCGAATATTGGTAAGCATGCAGTAGTGTAAGTTGCACCTGCCAACAAATGCAACAAGTGTATCTTTGCAAGTATATACTAACACAGATTCTTTTCTTCAAGCAAGAGCTTTTGCTGGTATTTTAGAATGTTTTAGAAATATTTGCAATAAACCAATCTGTTATTTCCAAATAGGAAGATCTGTCTTCTGCTGCTGGTTTTTGGCTTTTAGCCATTTCTGGTATAGCTTGAGTTACCAAGTTAGTTTTACAAAGTATTACTGATGGACAGAAAAACTCATTAAAACCATGTTTGATAATTTGACATTCAAAATTTAGATCCACCTTAAAACTGATAGAGAGCATGTTTTAGTTTCTGAACATCTCTGCTTTAAAATAGCTGGGTTTATTTTCAGGAAGCATGGATAATAGTTTGGCTGGTTTTTTGTTATTTTTTCTAAAAAAATGTAAACTACTGCAGAACTGTTGTCCAAATTTGCTAAAATTAAAGACTGCTTTAGGCCCTGAAGACATCTTCAGGTAATAAGTGAATTAGCTATTGGTGCTAGTGAATTACTAGCAAACGTTACCTCCTTCCTCCATTGTATTTGAGAATAGGCTCAAAATAGATTTACCTATGCCCACAAAAATCATGCAGTAGGGTTTTACTGCCCTACACATATACCCTCAAGGTACAGAGCTTAGAGGGGTTTTGCCCACATACCACAGGACAAAACTGAGGCAGATATTTTCAGGATCAGTGTACACAAATATTGCAGAGATGACTTGGGTGATGGTTTTGGAAATTTTTTCCTGTTCCTTAACCACGGGCAAACTTTGCTAATGCTCTGCTTTCTGTGGCCAACTAAACAGAAAAAATTCTGCTTCTTCAAACTATTTTGTGGTTAGTTCAAGTGCAGATTTTTTATATTACTTTTGTTAGCAGTACTCATGTATATATTGACAGGACAAGAAAGTCTGGAATGCATGAAATTTTGCTGCATTGCAGCCAAAGATATATGGTTGTTCCACCTTTATCCTTAGCAGTAAGAGACAAGAAACAGAGAACAATACACTAATTTATATTCAGGGCAAATTTGTTGTCATTTTAAACAAACTTTAAAAAAAAAGACTCTTCCCCAGCCCCCCACCCCCCATATGGCACTAAGTTAAAGAAGCTACTTAATCTGAGATTCCACACTGTTGGTTGCAGTATTTGTAGCTTATGTGGATGAGCTAGAGATTTTCTGGACAAAGATGTAAAAATTTGAAATATATCCTGAAAATACGGCATTGTTGAAAATAGACATGAGAAAGAAATGCGAGATTACTATCCCCACTCCTTTCCAGTACAATGTGCTGAGAGTAATAAGAGATACAAAACAATAATGTATGCAGCACATACAAACAAGTGTAAATCCTTGAGCTGATATCTGCATAACCTGAAGATCTAAAAATGTGCTCGAGATGAAGTGCATGTCAGTAGGTGTTTTATGTGCTGCATGTGTGCATGTTCATGTGCTTGCGTTAAACTATTTATAGTTTCATTGTCTGATTATTGTGTGGCAAACTTCATTTTCTTTCTCATGCTTAAATGCAAAACAATGCTTTGTAGAAAGTGTGAGCATATAGAGGCATGGGAACAGCAGTAGCAAATATTTATATATAGTTTCCATTGTCATGTTCATTCCTCTACTTACTGTGTACTGGAAACTTTTCTTAATTTAACTTAAGGTGAAGATTATGCTATTGGCAATTTCTTGTATTTATAACTGAGGTTTCATTGATTTTTAGTTACATATGGTGCACTGGAATCCAAAACATGGCAATTTTGCTGGAGCTTTGAAACAACCTGATGGTGTGGCTGTTGTGGGCATTTTTCTGAAAGTAAGTGGCAAATATTCAGTCTTTATCATTTTCTGTATTTTTCATCTTTCTCTAGTGCCAGGGTAAAACGTTCCCATTCGGTTTTTTCCTACACTTAGTTGTTTTGTAGGAAAACATTAAAAGCAATGTACAGACTGAAGTCACACATGACCTTGGGCCCTCCAGATTCCATGCACTAACCCATTCAGAGCTGACTTCTGACACCATGCATGGTACCAGCGACGTGGGGGTATTGAACAAGAGACATAAAGCTTCAAGCCTAGGACACTGTAACTTTGTCCCTGATAGCTGAGCAACCCTTTTCTATGGTGTGTGCTGAGGGAGACAGTCTTCACAGGATGAGTTGCCTCTTGCCTTTTGTCAGGTGTTCCATCTGCCTGTCAGCAAGGTAATGTTGACTGATTCCCTTCCCTGGTCTCTGGTTGATTCCCACATAAGCTGGGAATCAAAATGAGTTCAATGAATGTACTACAAGAATAAAGAATTGATGGTAAAAGAAGTTCACTGAACATTCTAACCTTGAAATACAGCAGCTTCATAACAAAATAGTATTGTATCAGTATTTCCAAATTGATTTTTTTATAAACTTAACAGAAAGAAAACAATCCCAGTATCAAATCTGCATGTAGTCTAGGACACTGAGAAACACTAATAGGCACACAGCCTAATAGTGATAAATTATACAAACTTCAGCTATGTGGCTGTCCTTTTAGTGCAGGTGGGCATTTCAGCTTGAACACACCATCAGAGGATAGGTTTCCTTTTATTGTTTTATCACTAGTAAGCAGCATTTGTACAAGCAATAGCAAGGGGATGTAATCAGTTTTGCCACAGTGTTCCTTGGACAGACTAGATACAATGCCATTTTAATTCTGTTTTACTGTGAGCCAGCCTGACCTTTTCTCTTGTGGTTCGTTTAAGCTGAAGGTCAGCACCTGTCCAGATTCTCTCCTCCAGATTCTCTCCTATGACTATGTCCTTCAATTATTCTTCCTTTATCATTTCTTTTGGTCTATTTGAGGCTTAAGCATTATCTTGTAAAATACAGATTGCAAAGCATACCACTATGTTCCTATAAACCATGCTAAGGTCAGCTAAAAGGTCTAGAAAAGTATATCACTTTATCTTCTCTGGCCTTCTTTCCTTCTTGCTCTTTGGTGAAGGAGTGTTGCTTTTTGCTGAGTTTGTCATGTTCTATTACAGGGATTTGGAATACTGCTAAAACAGTATTGAATTATCTCCTGAAGAGTTGAAGTTAATCTATTTTGGAAAAAACCATGGCAGCAACAGCACATCTTATACATACTGTCTTTACTCTTCTGCAATGCAGAGCCATGTCAAAGCTTAGGAAGTGCTAAGTGTCAGGAACACAAGCAATAAAGTGACCCCATAGCTTGAGGACGTCAAGGCATGAATCTCATCGTATTCCTTATGTCAAGTCTGATCTAATGGCATATGTGCTGCAGAACATTTGAAGTGTCTGCAGGAACTCCAGGTCTTCAGACCATCAGCACTTTGCTGAGTCCTCATACATGTCACAGTGGTTGTGGGTTGCTTTCAAAGCAGGAGCCAAGGGTAAGGCCCTGGAGAGTGTAGATGACACTGAGTGTGCAGTTCATTCCTCAGACAGTGATGCCTTGTAGAGTCCTTCGGCACATGTTCCAATTGCAAAGCCAGTTACTGCAATCTGCTATTTTGGCTGTTCTTTAACACATGTAATTTTCTGTCAATCTACTGGATGCTCTGAGAGTGCTGCTGCCTAATGTGACAGATGGGATGTGCTGAATTTCTTTCAAATAATCTGGAGCATGATGAAAAAGACACAGTACTTGTACTTTGCCTCACAGGTTGGAAAAACTCCCAAACCAGAGATGAAGAGGATTCTTGAAGAAATTGATAACATTAAGACCAAGGTATCAAAAGAATTTTTGTGATATAGCATAGCTAAAAAGTGGCAGAAATAGGAATCAGAAGTTCAGATTCATTTTTTGTCATTACCTTGATGCCTAACAGTAGCACTAGAGGTGATGTATTGGGCTGTGGCGCAGGAGACTGTTTTGCTTCTAATAGTGCTGAAAGTCCCTTTTTTTGTTTGACCTTCAACATACCACCAAATCACTGGGGCTGAACTTTACAAATTTGTAAGCATTTTCTTCCAAATTTAGGAGAACTTCTTGCATTTAATTTATGTATGTGTGTACTGCCATTGATCTGAAGGTCTGAGCCTGTTCTCTCCTAACTAAGAGTCATATTATTTTTATTTTTTCAACCTTTTCTTAGTCTTCAAATGCAATTCAGTTCTTTCAGCTGAGGGAACTGAAGGTTATTTTTTTTTTCCACTCTGCTCATTGCTCCCCTGCTGTGTCAATGGTATCTGTCTTGATACAGACTCAGCTTTCTCTCATAATCCTTGTATCATTTTTCAGCCATTTACATGCAGAAGAGCTTTGCCAAAGTTAATAAAAAGTTGATCAATCATCCTATGAATTTCTGTGTCATACAATGATGACAAGATGGCAGTGACATTCACTCCACTGCATTCTGTCTGAGACTGCCCAACTGGAGATTTTACAACTTCCAACAGAAAAAAAAATAAAAAATAGAAGTCTGGTTTCCTACATACGGATATTCTCTGTAGCAGTTCTGGAAAGAGCAACAGTTGAGGAAAATCAGAGAGAGATAGGTGCATATGAAAACAACAACAGCTTGTGTTTGCTTTCTTATTTCCTTTCCTGTCATCACATTTATTTTACCAAGACTACTTATTTTTCAGGAAAGATTAATGGATGGTATCACTGGTGTATTTATTGCACATGCAGTTTCAATTGCTGGATTACAGGGAGAGAAGTTTTTGGACACTCTAATGAAAAATCACAATTTGTTTTGTGAAATTATTTGCAAACTCATATTGAACTTACAGAATAATTTTTTAAGGAAGATACACTTGGAGACTTGATGTTGTTCTTTCTACTCTTTAATTTGTGCAAGGATTTATGGAAAAGATTTCAACTGCTGCCATTGCATTTTTCTCTGTTCCAATCTAGAGAAGATTCTCCATGTTAGGAGAAGGAAATAGGAATAATAGATTTTGCTTTCCAGAACTGCATCCTAAATACCAGTAGAGAAGTGAACTGAATTTCCTTGGTTAATTTTTGTTGCCTGGAGGGAACAGGGAAGACTCATCACAGTCCTGTGGAGATACCATCTCATGTGGTGACAAACTTAGCAGTTAATGTTATCTGGTGTCTGCTGTTTTTGTGGTAATTACCTTTAGTTGTAAGATATTTAGGATCCAGTACTCTTACAGGAAATATTTTAATTTTCTACATTAACTAAAATAGTGTCAGCAAAAAGATTGAGAGTGGCACCATAACTGTGTAATTAGAGTACAGTCTTGGAAGGAGAGATGTGCAGATTTAAATTCCTTTAGATAGAAGACTGTAGTAAATCTGGGATAAATGCCTGGCCACTATTCTGTTGGATAAAAAGGGGAACAGTACTTGCAGTGCCACAGCCTTTAACTTTTTTCCCAAGTGACCCAAAATAAAACTCAATTTTGATAATTCCAGAATAGCAAAATGTAAAACTGTATGTTCTTTGGTCCCACACAATTCAGTTTGTAATTTCTTTAAATTTATTATTGTAATGAAAATGTCAGTTATTATTAATTTGCAGGAAAATGCTTGACAGGAAGAAAAGGAGATTGATTTCTTGCATGAATCTTGGTATTTAATTACTTCCTTTATAATACCATAGATACTGATGTCTTTTAAGATGCATATCCCTGGAGTTACTGCAGAATTTCTTTTTCTCTAAGGGCAAAGAGGCTCCTTTTCAGCACTTTGATCCTTCAATTCTTTTCCCCAAATCTCGGGACTACTGGACCTATAACGGTTCCTTCACTACACCCCCCTGTGAAGAGTGTATCACTTGGATTCTTCTGAGGGAGCCAATCGAAGTCAGCTCAGACCAGGTAAACTCCAGCTGCTTAGCAGTGTCTCAGTATGTCAGATTTGTGAGCAGTTACCTTGCAGTTTTTGATAGGGAAAGCTTTAGCTGAGGACTGTGAGAAAGTCCCTGCAGATTGGACTGTTCAAATGGACTGTAAAACTGACCTTGAGAATCAGGCCCTCTTGCTAGATAACTCTTGGAATAGCTTCAGTGGGAATGTTCTTGGGATCCTGAAAACATGCTAAGGCAGAAGTGCCCCCAAGCCACAAAATTCAGTCATCACAGCAGCCTCGGTTCATTCTGTGTATGTCACCATTAACTGGCAAGCGAGACTAACATTACACTGGTTTCCCCATTTAAGAAATTGCTGGTCCAGATCATGACTTCCCAAAAGCTGTCAGCGAGAAGGATCAAACTACTTTTAACCTGCAAGCCTGAATTTTAATACAAACAAAATGTACTAAGTGTATTCATATAGCTCAAAGAGAACCAGTCTGGATAAGGTGACCTTTTTAGTTCTTTTGTTAAAATTTTGGTTATTTATATTATTTTCTGCTTCAGTAGTACAAATTAGGATATATCCTCTTTACTGATTTGGCTGTTTTCAGAATAGATTTATTTTGCATTTGGATGAAAGGTTCATTCACAAAGCAACACTGAAGTTAATTTGGAGAACAGCACCTAAGTGCTGAGTTCATGATAGAACCTAGTAATCCAGCTGGCATACATTTCTCTGTCTTACAAAACAAAATGCGAATTTCTGCACCAGCTTTTTCTATCAGACTACCATACATGGATGTAGATGTGCATCTCCTTCACAGATAGATGATTGTCATTGTCAATGCATGCTTGTCATTATATAAGAGAATTCCTTTTCTATCTCTGAGTTTGTTCTAGGCATTAAGGTCCACACTGCTTCCACATGGACACTTTAACTTCTCTTCCTTGCAGATGGCAAAGCTCCGTAGCCTTTCAAAGAATGCTGAGAATGAGCCTGTGAACCCGCTTGTTGATAACTGGCGCCCACCTCAGCCTGTGAAGGGCAGAATAGTGAGAGCCTCGTTCAAGTGAAGTCTCAAGTCTTGCTCTACAGAACCTGAGTGAGAAAAAAAGTATAGTTAGTGTTTGCTGTCTACTGCTTTTCCTCTGGATCCAGGTCTGTGTTCTGTCAGCTTGAAATTCTGAGTGGCAAACTGAAACTGATTTTGAAAACAGAAAAAATACTGTATGCAAATTCTAAGCTTAATAAGGAGTTGTGAGATATACATGATTCTTGACCACAAATGCCTCAGCATTTATGATGGTGTCACTTCTCTGCCATGTAGTCTTGTAAGAAGAATGGGCTCAGTTTCAATATGTAAAAGTCCTTTCAAAGGCAATATAGGTAAGGTGGGAAAATGAACCAGTAGCTCAGGAAAGCAGGAGTAACAGTAGATGGACAGGAGGTAAAATGCCTGTTCTTACAGCATCTCTAGTGATCTTCCTCAGATATCTCACCCCCAGTGCAGACATCCAAAGATTAAGTACCCATTTAACATACCAGATTTTCCTTTCCCTCTCTTGTTCATAGTTTGCTATCCAACATTAGATTAGTATTCTGAGGATACTGTCAGGCATACTCAGCTTCAGTGTGTGAAGTAAAAAAGATATCTTGCTGTTATTTCAGCATTTGCTGTCTTTGCCGTGTCCTGCTGCTGCTATGACTGACCTTTTCTTCTTTCACTGCTGCTGTTACTTCACCCATCCAGTGCAGAGTCCTGCTGGTATCATGTCACCTTGTATTTAGTAAAGCAGCTTTAGTATTGCTGAGTGGGAACTGCCTTTTTTTTTTTGCTGCTCTACATCAACTCCCAGAATGATGAATTTTTAGTTTTGATGCTCTGTCTGCCTTTTTTTTTTGTGTGTGACATTTTAGCCTGCATAGTAATGGTTTCAGCTATGAGGGATTTTATTTCATATGGAAAGGGTTTTTGTGAATGATTTATCTGTGTCATTTTTCATTCCCACTACCGAAAAATCCAAGCTACGTCACCTAGGTTTATTGTGACTCTGTGTAGCTGGAGACTATGAGTGGACTCTCTTTGGCTCTGTTCCTTTCTGGGGAGACACATCAGCTTGCACATGTGATCCAAGCAAGAAATCATTGGCACACAGAAACTTTTAAATCAATTAACTTCCCCTGTCTTTCATCACATAAACTTTATCATTTCAGTGTAACCCAAGTGCCATCAGATTCAATGCACATGTGAGTATAGATCTGCTACATTACATTCATCATCAGGGTGGTTTTTCAGTATTGTACATACAGATTGGGTGGTCAAAGTTGTTGCATAAATCCTCCTGCAAAGGAATCTTCTGGGTTCTCTGTATTCCTCTAACTCGTCAGTAGGTAGCAGTGGGGCTGCTTCTAGAAGATGTTGCCAAAAACATGTTCACAGCAACATTTATAAGGCATATGTCAAAGTCTGAAAAAAAGCAGGGTTACAAATTACTGAAATAGGTGTATCCTAATTCTCCTTAATTATTTCACTTTCCACCTTTACTAGAAAAATGATGCTCCAACAGGGAAGAAATAAACAGGCAACACTGAACAAATCCTGCTGTTATCACCAGCACAATTCAGTGAGAATTCAGAAATGAAACTGAGGGCAGAGTTTGATTCTTTGTATTCATTTAGAAATGTTCTAGGAATAGCTGAAGTCCCACTGAAAGTAAATATTTCAGTTTATTAGGAGTGTATTTTGCTTAGTAGAAAGCACTTTCTTTTTAAAAACTAAGTTCATGTCAGCAGAAACTATAGATTGAATCTTGTTTACAAATGTTTTGGCATCGGCTTAATCTTATCAGATCAGCTTTTGATATTATGAGTGCAGCACTTGCAACAGTATTGATTTTAAGAGTCCCTTAGATTTCTTTAAACTCCTCAATCTGTACATCTTCTCAACACATAAAAATGTTACTACAGAAAGCTTATAAGCAACTTTTTTTTCCTACTGTACTATGTCTTACATGTAAAATTTCTTCTCATATCCATACACAGTTGATCTTGGTGATAAGAAAATTTTAACACAAATACCCGAAACAAGAGTTTGAGTCTTTCTGCCTAAAAGCCATTGACTGTGATGTTTTAATCTCTTGTTATTGGAGCAATAAAACAAGATTAGTTGCCTGCACTTGAAATAACTGCTTTTATGTCTTCAGAGAACCAATAAATTGACTTACACAAAAAAATTGACTGCTGGTTTTAATTCTAATGCTAAGTAGTGAGAACTTATAGAAAACTTTGCTACTCCTGCCTTTGATATGTATGCTTGTAATACAAGGGGAACAAACACTCTACTAATTTTTACCTATTGGACTTTAATTTAATATCTCATCCTGGTTTCTGTGTATGTAATCAAACAGATCCTCAAAAATATGAGGATCATACAGTATCACTTATTCTCTGGTTTTAGGTACAAAAAAAGGTGTTTATTTCTTGCCTGCACGCAAATTCTCTTACATCTTCCCAAAGATCATACATTCATATCTGATTCTTTGGATATGAATTTTGTTTTCTTGCAAAAAGCATGTGGGTCAGTTAGCTGAAATGCTACATAATTCTAAAATTTCCTGGTTAGTTTATACTTTTCAAGCAGACAAACTTGTTAAAGTGAAAGAATAATTGCCTGCAAATCAGATCCTGGGTGCACTTTGCTTTGTTTGCATGTTTCTTCTACTTTTGAAAAGTAGAATAGACAGAAGTTTATCAACTACTGAATTAGTAGTTTTGGTTCCAACACCAAATACATGATTTGTATGTTGGCAAAAAGGAAAATAGGGTCTGAAATTTATATTACTACACAGAATCAATAACCTCACTGCAAATATGCTTTACAATTTTGTTTTTCTCTTGAAGAATAAAGTGTACATAGTTCTGTTCCCTTTCTCTTCTTTCTTTGATCAATAGTGTAGCTCAACATTGACTACCTTGATAACAAACTTAGAATATGTTATGTGCACTCTAATCCTGCTGCCTCATATATCTTAGGGAAAAAGAAAAACCAAAACACAAACCAACAAAAAACCAAAACCAGTAAAAACTACTCTAATCAGTCTGGGGCACTAAACCCTTGACTAATTTAGTGAATATAATGTATATATTCATTTCAACAGGGCAACGAAATGATTCAAATTAATTACTGCCTGTTAGGTTTTGACGGACGCAAAACCTTTTCAGTTTCCGACACCTTACAGGTGCAATTACTAGAAAAATTAAAAGCTTATTTCTACAGTTTTAGAGCTTTTTTATTAACTGAAACATGTGTCACTATCTTTCACTCAGGTGTAAATTCATAAGTGAACTGGGAATTCCTGGTATGACCCTCACTATACAACCAGCTATGGTTATGCATTTCTACTACAAAATGAAAGAAATATATAAATTTTTTTAGTGTATCTCAAAGAAAGACACTCCTGGATCTCCTTGCTGGTGTTTATTTGTTGAGTAATAAGAGTTAAAGAGTGTTCATATTGTCAGTGAGCTGAGCAAAATAAGACTATCTATTTCTTCATGAGACATTTTCTCCCATGCCTCAGCAAAGGGAGTGGAAGTAGAGTGTGTGTTCCACCTCATCTATCTGCCTTTCATCTCAATGAATTCTGGTGTTTATCTTTGTTGATACTGGAGCACATAGCATGTATTCAGGAATTATTTTATTTCCAAACCCAAGAATTTAATAGAACATTTTATAACATTCTCCCATCTTCCAAAAGGTAATGTACAACCAAAATTAGAGATCAAACTGGACTCAACTTTCCTTTAAGAGCATATTTTTTAAAGTATATTCTTTTCAGTTAGGGCTCCTGTACGTGCTGATTTTCAAGAATGTGCAATAACATGAAATTAACCAGTTCAGGTTAATTTGTGAGGCAGAGACAGAAAAACTGTAAAGACAGAAAAACTGTTTGTTCATTAAAACCCAGAAGCAGATTTGAATAAAGATGGAGAACTTGTGGTATTATTACAAAAATAAACTACAACACATTATTATTACTATTATTATTATAGAAAATTTTAACTTTCTGTATTTGGACTGGATAGCAAAATGCTTGCAAGAATGTCCAAACACTTGTAGAATTATGGAATGGTCTAGGTTCGAAGGGACCTTAAAGACCATTGAGTTCCAACCCCCTGCGACGGACAGGGACACCTTTAAGGAGATCACTATTTGGAAAAAAGATACATATTAGATGGAAAATCAGCTGTGAAAATGGAAGATGAAGAAAGAAATGCAGTTTGTATTGCAAACCAGATAAAGCAAAGATAGTCTAAATTAGACAGTCTAAATTAATACCTCACTTTCAATAAGGATGACTGTGAAGAACATGGGTGCAAATGAATAATTAATAGGTATATATATGTGAGAATGAAAATTATCATTACATGAAATACTAAAATGAGTAGGACAGTAGAGAAAACTCCATCCAGATGAAGGAGTTGTCTCTGCTTCAGAAAACAAAAAGAATGGCATAATAAATTGCAACACTTCTGTTGAGAACTCTATTTAACAAGATCTCCCCGGAGATAGCGTGCTGTCTCTCTAGGAGAAAATCCAGCAGGAAGGCTGGAAGTGATGATGCCATCAGGTATGCAGCAGAAGTGGCTCAGTCACTACTGAACCATACCTGGACTTAGCACAAGCAGGAGAACTTACACAGAATGTTGTATGTATGGGAATTCTAAAAGTAAGTCTGATTGTGCCACTAATTCTGAGCCAGAGGTTTACATTAACTCATGCCTTTGCAGTTCTGTCATGCCAACAGTACGCAGAATATGTAGTAGGTGTTAGGAAAAAAGATGCCTTTGGTGAATTGGAGTAGGATATTGCCACTGTTTTACTAATATCTTTCAGAAGATCTGTCAGAAAACTGTTGAGGAACTCTAAACTCCTTCCTGGAGTTAGAATAGCTTCCTGGCTGCACTAGATTAGCAAGAGCATGGGACAGTTCTCTCAAGACATTTATGGTAGGAATAACAAAGCTTTTATAGATTGAGGTTTATATTTTTTCCAATTCCCCCTAGTATTTTTTTTTTTTTTTAACTGACATTCCCATTATTTATCCTATCTTTATCCCATAGACAAGACAAACACCCTTGCTGAAAACTAAAGTGAAGGATGCTGCTTCCTTCTTGACTTGTAATGGTCGTTTTCCAGAGCCCACACGGTGGAGCCAGTTTCTCAGCAGTCATGATCCTGACACCACTTTCTGCTCACAGGAGGCCTGAGCTGCCACACGGTGCAGATTCCTCTTGCCCTGCACATGTAACTAAGCATTGAAACAAATGCAATTTATCCAAGTTATTCTTAGGCTATTAGATCTGGTGTTTAAGTAAGTGCTGATAGTAATGGACTGGTATTCATTTCTATCTAAAAATCTTTTATATTTTGTCTGCATGTCTATTCATGCAAAGTCTATGTATATAAGTGCTTTTGCTTCTATAGGCTGAGAGTAGTCCAGCTAACTCCATTCCTAAAGTCCCAAAGAATCCTATCACAAGGTAAGAGGAGTTACAGATGAAAATCTTCCACTGGTATGTACTGAATTGGTTGCTGATTTGAGTAATTATGAGACCACGACTGCAGGACATGTTACTCTGCACACTAGCAATATCCTACCTGAATAGCAAGTTCAGTCTACACAGCCCCTTTCTCTGTGCATATGTCTCAACCATCCTTCATGGTTATGATAATTTCTACACTGGATTAGAAAACAAAGGCATTTCCATTAAAGTTTGCTTCTTTCAGTGAACAGCAATATTTTTTTCTTAACCCTGCAGGCTGCCAGCCATTAAGCTTTAATTTAAGAGCTCCCACAGTGTTGTGCATTGTCTGTGTAATAAATCTCTGTTGGAGAAAGAGTTTAATCACAAAATATCTTTTTCTTGTCAAACATCATTGAGCAGCAAATGGCAACAGTGTCGGCAGCCTGTCTAAATTTACAGCTAAACAAATGCTACTGACCCTTGAATAAACAGATGAAAGTTGATTTGTTGCCCAATAGTGTGTAAGACCTATAATTGAAACACTGATTTCATTGCCTCTGTTGGGAAAGGTAGGGGATGCAAGTTTAGAAACAGCTCTTTCCATGCCTAATGTCTTAGAGCCCTTTGCTGTAACTTCCAACACTGAAAAATTCTGCAAAGGAGTTTACATAGAGTCAGTGTAATCTAAATAAAGTTGAGAGTATGGAACATTTCTTCTGCCTTTAAAGTAGTAATTCCATCAGGACTTACATTAAAGACAAAATAGTGTAGTATTAATTAACATCTTAGGGCCAGTGCTCTTCAACACATTCACAAATTACTTGAATGCAGGACTGGAAGGGATATGAAGCAAGTTTACAGACGACACAAAACTGGGAGGAGATGTTGACTCCCTCAAAGGCAGGGAGGCCCTGCACGGAGACCTCAACAAATTAGAGAGCTGGGCAATCACCAATCATATGAAACTCAACAAGGGGAAGTGCCAGATCCTGCACCTGGGATGGAGCAATTCTGGATGTACATACAGACTGGGGAATGAGATGCTGGAAAGCAGTGCCATGGAAAGGGCCCTGGGGGTGCTGGTCAAAGTTGAATTGAGTCAGCAGTGCCCTGGCAGCCAGGAGGGCCAACCCTGTCCTGGGGGCATCAGGCAAAGCATCGAGAGCTGGTCAAGGGAGGGGATTGTCTCATTCTGATCTGCAGTGGGTTGGCCTCACCTTGAATATTGTGTGGGAACTGCAAAATAAGAAAGATATTATGCTATTGGAGAGTGTCCAAAGGAGGGCAATGAAGATGGTGAAGGGCCTTGAGGGGAAGCTGTATGAGGAGTGGCTGAGGGCACTTGGTCTGTTCAGCCTGGAGAAGAGGAGACTGAGGGGACACCTCACTGCAGTTGCAACTTCCTTGTGAGGGGAAGAGGAGGGGCAGGCACTGATCTCTGTGGTGACCAGTGACAGGACCCCAGAGATGGGCCTGAAGTTGTGTCAGGAGATGTTTAGGTTGGATATTAAAAAGATGTTCTTCATCCAGATGGTGGTTGGGTGCTGGAACAGACTCCCCAGGGAAGTGGTCACAGCATCAAGTCTGGCAGAGTTCAAAAAGTGTTTGGATGATACTCTCAGGCACATGGTGTGACTCTTGGGGCTGTCCTGTGCAGGGCTAAGGGTTGGACTCAATGATCCTTGTGGGTCCCTTCCAACTCAGGATATTCTGTGATTCTGTGGTTCTGTGAACAGTGAAAATAATTATGTTCTTATACTGGTGTCCATCATCAAACTACATCAATGTCACTGTAAGAAGTCCCATTAAATATTTTGAACGTTCCCAACCAGAGTCTCTATAATGTTCTTCCCATAGCCTTAAAAACCAAAATTCATAATGTTTGTTGTGTATACAGGTGTCTCCTCCTCATCTTAGCGGTGGTGGGGAGTAAAGGTCTAATGCAGAGAATCTTGCCTGGCAGTTCTCTACAAAAGCAACATCTCACTGGACTCTGATTTTGACCTTTTGCCCAGGGATATGATCTGGGTTACAGTGAGCTTTGCTTCCTGTTTTAAATTCCAATCAATTTGATATTTTAATTGTTAATATTTTATAATATAAAATAATTAAAAATGTATCAGTTAAATTTAATAAAAGTAAGCATTGCCATCCCATATTCATTTTTGGAAACCTGAGAAAATCTGCTGCTTATGCTACTTTGCTGAGCTTGGCTGTCCTAGTTATTTTCTGTAATCCATGCTGGAAGCACAGTGTTCCCATGTTACAGGATCTGACTCAGGGGTTTGCCATTTTTAAATAAGTTTCTGGTATTTGCTTGCTCTAAATACTGAAAAGAAGCAACACTAGATTAGAGCTCTCTCTCTTCTTGGTGTTTTTTGGTTTTGTTTTTTTTTGTTTTCTTTCCTTACTGTATTGAAATGTCTTTAATCAGGAAATGAAGTCCTTTACTTCCGAAAAGATCTGCTTGGAACAATTTCACAATAGCACCTAGGCAACACTACACATAGAACCATAAAACTTCAAGTTAAACATTGGGTCCATTACTTGCATCTGTATCTTCATGCCACAGGATGTAAGGTTCAGTTCCTGATGCACTTGTTCAAGCGAGAGGCCTCTTCACTTGGCAATATTTACTGTGACTGAGCTGTTGAATAAAGGACATGCTCTAAAATTTGTTGCCTGGTTAGACTTCATGAATGGAGGTGCACATATTTCTATGTCAGCAAGGGAACTCAGGGAGTAGATGAATTCCATTTATGCATGCATAGGGAAATATTTGTGACCAGTAAATAAGCATCATAGCAATGCATGGTTATAACCACTCAGAAGACAAGCTGTTGAATCTCTCTTTTCCCTATCTTCTGACTCACTGTCTGGTCTGTCTGATGCCCAAAAATGTCAAGCTTCTCTAGCTGGAACTGGTGGAGGGAATATGTGAGAACATTCACATCATCTTAAAGTAGGATGTGGAGTTTTGCCAAACAGGCCAGATGGGGAGGGCACAAGGCAGTATTACCTGCATAAAGATTTCCAGTTTGTGCCTTGTCTCTGGGAATCTCTATGTAATCCATCTACCATGTTAGTGCTTGCTGGAATTTACGATCTGGTTGTATTTTTTCCATCACTGTATGGACACTTAATTAATACAAATAACTTATTTGCAATTACTCCATTTGGAAAACACTCCTGGTTGCACCCAGGAAAGGAAATGGCACAGTGTTCACAATAACAGAAACTAAATCCCACTTCATATACATAATTGCACTAGACACAGCCCAGGAACTGCTCTTGCTTATGTTTCCAAAATAATCTATGGCTCAGTGTTATGCATCCACAGCGTTAGGTCTTGCTGTGGACATAATTCCTTCTCCTGCTTCTCTATCTATATGTACTTGATGACAGAGTTGACACATTTCCTGGAGTTCTCTACGAGTTCCCTGCACTAGGCAGCCATCTGGTTGACCCATCTCATGAGCCCCAGGTAGACTTTTGCAGATGAGATCCTTCTACAGAAATGTATATTTCTAGTTTATTTTGCATTACTTTCTCCACTGTACCAATGGTACCAGCTGTTATCCTGAACCAAATATGGTTCCCTGTCCATCTAGTAATACACTTCTCGATGATGTTTCAGTTGTTCAGTCTAAACTGCTGTGTATTCAGTGAAGTAAACCTGAATTGAAAGGTAGCAGGCAAAACAATGCAGTTGACAGAAATGCCTGGATGGCATTTAGAAAGTATCCAAATGAGCTCTCAATTATGTGTAATAGCTGCACCACATTGCAAAGTGGGTAGATGGGAACACATGCTGAAATATGGCAAGGGTTTAACCCAAATTCCAGCCAAGACTGCCAACACATTTTTAACATTCACCTAGATATGTTTAGATGGGCTTTTTTTTTCTTTTTATTTTACCCACACATAAAAACCTATACCTAAAAATGTCACAAAATTACTGATACTAACAACATTTGCATTTTTTCTTGTTTCACTATAGACTTTTGTCTGTGTGACTTTTAAATAACCTAAGTGGTGGAGCAGAGTATGCCACAACAGCTCTGAGATTTTGTAGATGAGTAGTGATAAAAATAGAGTAAATCCTGGCTGAAAGATAGTTTATAAAGCCATCTACTCTTAGTCTGTACATATCAGCTCCTTGACCAGAGAAACTAGGGGGTGGGTGGGGGGGAAATGGGGATTGTGACGTAATAGCAACATAATTTAAGTCACGATGTCATTTTTCTTATTTTGGCAGACAAAGATCTGACTGTTGATAGGTTTCCATTCGTGCCTACCATGTTTTCCATAGCCTGGCACAAATTTCAGTAAAGTGGAAGGCATATGACAAACTGGCTTTTTGGCTGTGACATGTCACACCAACTATGGCATGCTCAATGAAAAGCACTGTGTGAATGTCTTTTGCACACTGCCAGGCATGCTATGCGCAGTCAGCTGCAAAAACAACATAATGCTTTCTGCAGCTTCTTTTTGGTTGTATTATTTTCCACAAATTCCTTATTACAACAGAAGGTATATTATATTAATATTTGCACTAAGCACAAAACAATCATTCCAAAACAGTTCTGTAATATGGTGTAATGGTTCTGCAGTTGGGCACTGCAGTGAAACAGAGTCAAAGCAGGCATCTCTGCGCCTGCTCTACTGACTGAACAAACCCAGAGCACTCTACTCCTGTGATGCTCCAGGCCACTCACTGTCTTGCTAGCCCCCATTGCACTTGCAACACTTATTCAAGGTCTTTCGTGCAATAGAAGGCTCAAAATTGGACTCCAGAACCAGTTGCATGAGTGTTGGAGATGGAAATTATCACTCCTATCAACCTGCTGGCTATGCTCCGGTTAGTGCAGCTCAGTGTGCACCACAGCAAGGGCACACCACAGACTCATGCTCCATTTTGTTGTTCACCAGGATCTCAATATCCTTTTGTGCAAAGGTGCCTGTGGACCAGTCAGTCCCAGCCCATCCTGGTGCATGGGGTTGTTCCTCCCCAAGTATGGGACTTTGCACTCTATTTGTTGAACTGCTTCAGGGTCCTGTCAGTACACTTCTTCAGCCTGTCTGGGCTCATCTGGATAGCAGTTCATGATTTCATCCTTGAACTTGCTGAGAGTATATTTTCTGCCACTGTCCAGATCATAAAAGTTCTGCCAGTAGTAAGACAAATGAAATTTCACTTCAGAACAATAATGGATACTCTAGTGGACCAAATGTTTTTCATAATATCTGAATAAATTTAATCTAAATTATCATTATCTCTTTGACTTGTCTCTTTCTTTTTGATCTTAGATATACAAAATTTTAAGGAACAGGACTCTGTATATACTGGAGGATTGTACCAATGCATCACTGCTTTTATGGGACATATTTATTGACCTTGCCACTGGCTCTTGTTGCTTCTTCACTCACAGGCATTGTAAGCTGCTTTCATTTTTCTCCTTTCTGTTTTATGGACTCCTGGAAACCAGCCTATCCTTTATCATGCAAATAATTACTGTGCCGCAAATCTTTTTCCATCTTTTTCTTCTCTGCTGCTCCTTCCCATTCAGCCCTCTTTCTCTTTTCTGCCTGCTCCAGGAATTTGTATCAGTCTCAGTAATCCCTTTACCATGCTCAGCTCCCATTCTCCTCACAGCAAAAGCTTCATATGTCCCTTGTCCAGGCTATTCTCCTTGTGACACAATAGAGGCTTCATATCCCTCTTCTTGCCTCTATTTCTTTCTTCTTTCTTCCTGCTCAGCCAATAAACCACTCAATGATTTATCAGTAAACATGCCTAATTGGGAAGATAACAGGGAAGACACTCAGTTTGTATCTGGGCAGAACAATATTAACTGGTGTGACCAACTGGCTGTTTATTTGATCTGCAGAATGCTATAGAGGTATTTAAGCTGCTGGAGTGCTGTGGTGCTACCCATTCCATCGTTATCACATTACTTCCAAGCAGACAGAAATGTCATCAAGATGATGTCATAACACTTATCCAACTGACTTTTGTGATGCTGATCCCAACACATTTTTGAAATATGCTGCAGTTCTGAGCTTGGATCTTTCTAGGTTAGTTTTGGGCAAGCATATATATATCAAAGAGCATGTAGTAAAATATCTTCTTGTTTGTCAGCATGATGTTTCCCTCATATTTTTATTTCATTGCAGATGCACATTTTTCAGATTTACTGAATAATAACATGCCTACAGTACCATTGCAGCTGATCAGTATTTCAGTAGGGGTTAATAACACTGGGATTTTATCCCTTTTGGGTGCTTTTCATGTATAGATACAAGACTGAGATGCCACTTTCTGACTACATCCGTTTGAAAAGTGGTGTTTCATTGACTACCTTAAAAGATCATTTAATTGTCAGTGGCAATATATTTTACTAGGCTTGAATAAAAAATTGAAGTTCTTAAGGTATAATTTTTATCTATATTTTGTCATCAATACAGCACTGTGTTGAGTCATAATAGCTCAGTCTCAGCTCCTGAGAGCAATGCTTTTCCATTGCCTTGTTCTCCCTTGTACAAACAGTGTAGGATGAGGAGGAAGAGGCAAAGAGAAAAGGAAAAATTATTATCTGGGGTAAAATGATTGAATTAATGACACAGTTTGTATCAGCATTTGCATGAATGAGCCAAAACTGGGGCTGGAACATGGTATTTATAGAGCAGCATGTGATGAAAAATAAGTCTGATCTTACTTGCAATTGCTATTGATCTGCCTTGTACTGGAAGAAAAAGAATTTTTCTAGTGGAATTTTAATAGTGGACTTTCTCAATCACTATATTTCTTTCTTCACTTAGTTCTAAAAAAAAAACATGCAAGGAATGAGATTATTTGGATGGGAATGGTGTAATAGCCTAATGCAGCAGGAGCTGATTCTTCCTAGACCCCATAACAGAAATTACAAAAGTACCACAGAACTTTCCTAAACTTTACTCTTTTGCAATGAAAGAAGGTGGCTGGCAATTACATTATATATAACTATGGTTACACATTAAAAGTCTTGTCACTGGCTCTATGATTTGACCCTCAGTGTGGCTGGCTAGTGCAAGAGCTTTGTAGCTTCCTTCTCATTTTCTCAGCAAAATGTCAGTAGGTGGAATTTCTGTAGCTAGAGATGAAAGCATCATAGTTGCTGAGACTTCTGTGAAATACACAAATAACTTGAAAGAATAAATTTACCTTTATATTTATAAGCAAGGCAAAATTTATGCATTCTGATTTGATAACTTTTGGAAATGCACGTCTAAATCCAGGAATGATGATGCAATTACACTGTAGAGAAATATAGTCATTCTTAGACTGATGAATCTATCAATCTGATTCGCATGAATAGCCTTTTATTAAAGCATATTTTTCCATGCCCTGTACCTAAATTCAGAATAAGCTTCTAAATATTCCTCCATCCCCACTGACAAAGCCCTAATTTTAATGGTCATTACTATTATGTGGAAGAATATCTATCTGAAGTGTAAAGTACAAGCATAAGTATGAGACATAAATATAACTGTCCAACCTAAATCTCTTGGCCAACTATGCGCCTTTTCCTCTTTGAATGGGAATTGTTCTTCAGCTTGTTCAGAATGAGACTACATGCTCTTGGGTTAATGATCTTTTGTCTTTCGAATCTGTGGGGAGAAATGAATAATCATGAGGGATGGAAGCAACATAGAGAGGTGACAGTTTCCTAATCAGTCAAGGATCTTGCACTAATTCCTGGTCCCCTGAGCAAAGCCTAAATAAAGTCATTTGAGGGTAATTGCTATGTCAGGATTGCTAGAAATAGCAACCTCCTCCACTCTCTGGGAGTGAGTTATGAAACATGAGCAAACACAACCTCTTATCTATTTTTGGAAATCATTTTTGTATCTTCATCCCCATTATCATTAGAAGCATGAAGGCTTTGGCTGGTGGATCCTCACGATTGCAGGTCTACCAACCCACTATGTTCCTCAGAGTTTACTGACACAGAAGATGTTTTGTAGGGCATTTCTCCATGATATAAGGAATGTGGATTCATGCTGCACTTTCTGTATTAGAACTTTGCCTTTCACTAGTTATACTGCAGAACTATTTCAGTTCTGAAATATTTAAGTCCTTCTAAAAAGGTAGGTAAGGTGCGGGATCTAGACCATCATTCTAAATGTGCTCAGTTTCTTCTTACATCTAAATCATTTCATGGAATATTTAAAGGCATATGAACCATAAATGTCTTCTGATAGACATGCTACAGATGGTCAGAGAAAGAATGAGAGCTGGGGCATTTTGGACTGGGAAATAGGACTGCTATTAAAGTTTATAAAGAGTTTTGGTTTCTTTTCCAGACCATCCTTATGTGTGTTTGGATCTTAAGACTTTTATCAGATTGCTTAATACAAAAGATTAGGAATAAATGGTATGTATAAGATTTAGGAAATTATCCTGGCAAACTTAATAACCTGTTTAACATTTGACTAGTCCTTTTCACTTCAGACTTACAGTTTAAGGTCAATGCAAATTAAATATAAACTATACATAAGTGATCAGTTACCACCAAATCGTGGCATTTTCACAGTAGATATGCTCAGATTTTGCTTTTATGAAGTGATGAGGTGAAATTCTTACTGTTCTAAGCCTCAGTGCTAGAGCATACATGAGCAGATTGCTCCACTCTTGAACAAAGACATTTTAGCATATAGGCCCTCTGGGTGATGCTTACAGTAACACTATAATGGTTATCTAACTATCAAGTTTATAGGATTCTGTCTGTTGAATTTGCCTGTTTATTTTTTCATGGCTGGTTGCTGTCTGATGAATTTCAACCTCACTTCTTAAATGCTTTTCATCTCTGAACTCAACTATTATTCTGTAAATCCTTTTTGTATTAGAGGCCAAGCATTTTGATAAATGTGACTCTACCATTATCAGCAGTAGATTTATTAGTTACAACACAGAGATGGGACCAACCAAATTGTGAACTGTGGTTTCCCTGAAAAAAATTTCTGTATCTCATCAAGAAATTAGAACAACAAAACTTGTTGGAAGTCAAGGTTCTAGTGATTTTTTGCATTAAATGAATCATCAAGAACCCTGTCTCATTTTTCTGCTGTGTAATTATGGAAATTCTTAGTGCTCTTGACTACCTATTTGCTTCCCTTCACTTTTCAGACCCCTTCTGCTTTAGACCTAATTCAATTTTGACTGTTGTCTTCTATGCCATCTGCATATTTTCTTAAAAGATTTCTCTTGTACAGGGAACGTAGACCACATTCAGTAATGAAAGGTCCAGCAAAGACTTTTAAAGGCTTTCTTATACTGAAAGAGGAGACCAGTGTTTTTAAGGGATTCTACAGAGGGCTTTTCTGAGAATGAAGTGAGCATTTCATCTGGAAAGAGGTGTTGATGGACACAGTATACTCAGGCTTGAGGAAAGGAGGAAAATCCAGATGGAAGGGCTAAGCACACTGTCTGGAAAAAGGAAGATCAGAATGGAAGAAGCCAGAAGGAAGCCTACTGTCTCATTTGGTCCTCTTGATGACCCTCAAGTCCCAAAGAAATAGAGTTCAGTGAAAGCAGACATACAAAGGACTTTTTTTTTCCTCAGAAGTAACTTATTTGAATTAAAGGTCTAAGTTAAAGTGTCTAAGGTTAAAACATTTTCTTAATTTGCTTCTTCCTTTCTTCCACAGCCCCTTTTAGGTTATTCAAATGCTGAGGAGTTCAGAACAAACACTGACTCTGTGAAATTGCTATGTGCCTGAGAACTCAGGACAGAAATTTCAGTCTCTACTGAGTCTTCCTACCCAGGCAGTAAAGTGCAACCTCAAATTTGTCCATCTAAGTAGGTATAAAAGATACAGTGCTTTATATATTACATGCTCTGGATCTGGAGATTTGGCTGTGGGTCATGGCAGTGAGAAGATGTCAGGAAATGGAAATGAAAATTGAGGAAGAGGTGAGAAATAGTACGTGCTCTGTTTGGCATAAATATGTAACTCCTGTCTACCTTGTTCATGTCTCCACTTTTAATATTGCAAAGTCACTGGAATACCTCGGGTGGTTCCAAGCCTTCATCTGTTATTTTACCTCAAATTTTTCATGGCAGAGGTATATGAAATTGTTCCTTGGCTAACGCTGCTCTTTAGCTTCAACACCTCTTATCATATGTTGGTGTTTACCTCTCAGATGATGTGTATATACAGACAGCTGTCACTTCCATCTTACCATTTGTTCACTATGCAAAGCACACTAAGCTTTTATAGTCTCTTATAAAAGAGACTCTTTAATTCCCTTGTCTCCCCTGCACCTGTTCCAATTCATCCTAATTCAGCTTTATGAGGCCAACAGACTTGTCTCAGAGGAGGTCATACCAGGGTCCCTCCAGCTCCAGTGATATGTCCTCAGTTCATTCCTGTTTGGTTTTTTGGGTTTTTTTTGAGCAGTTCCTGCCTGGTAATGCTTATTGACACATTATCACCAACAGACTCCACTCTTCCTCCTTTTCTTTCACTTCCTCTTCATATGAGAAAAAACATATCAGCCAGGAACATGATACAAGACTACCATGTTGCACTATCTAGTACTCAGTTTCAGCCACTGTAGTGGCTGAAACACTGTTAGTGTTCAGGGATACTGAACTTTTATGCATGATAACTCCACACTTTCAAGCTGTGCCATTTGCATTTTTCTTTATCCAATTTGCAATTTGGCCCCCACTTCGTTACTAGAGAATAAAATAACCTTACTTCCTCCTATTCAAAAAGTCTACTAAAATTTAAATCACAATAATTTACCCTTCAGTTCGATGTCTTGTCTTCTGCTTAGTCTGTCCCTCATCCATTTCACACCACTGGTGCTAATCTCTGTCTTCTCTAACTTGCCTGGTAACTCCCTGCATGTCAAAATAACAAATATTTTTAGAAGTCATTTGATTTCTGTGTGTCACATAAGGAACACATGCACACTAACAAGTATGCTTACAATTTTAAGTGCAATCTGATGCATAACACCCTGCTAAATGCAAGGAGAATTAGAGCTGAAGCAAAACAAACAAATCCTATGCTTAATTTGATAATAAAATTTTATCTGGAGCTGGCAGGAACTGGATCTTCAGCTAGTTTAATGATTTCCAGCTCCCAAGAATCCTTGCAATAGAGGAAGCAGCGCCTTTTTAAAGGCTGGGGCAATTAATGCCACCGAATTTTTGCAGGGAAGCTGTTTATGAAGGCAACGGGAGACTGCACAGCAGGGAGCAGCATTGGAACCCAAGCGTATACATGGGAATTTCATAGGGAAGGGTGTGAATCTGTGATAGCCATTTGCACGGAGAGGCTGTTGGATTCATCCCCGCACCTCCTGCTGCCCCTGGAGCAGGGGTATGCCACACATCCAGTGGGAAACACAGAATCACAGAATCGGCTGAGTCGGAAGGGTCCCACAAGGCTCATCGCGTCCAACACCTGGCCCTGCACAGGACCATCCCCAAGCGCATCCCCAGGGCCATCACACCATGTGCCCCAGAGCATCGTCCACACAAACCCTTCCCGAGCTCTGTCACACTCGGAGCCGTGACCTGCCCTGGGCGCCTCTTCCAGCACCGCGTCTCCAGAGCCATCTCCCTTCCCAGCCTGGCGAGCTCTTACGGCACCAGGCTTTCTACAAACAGCCATAAGAAGCCCGGCCAGTCTTCCTGTGACCTGAGCACTTACTCTGAGCAGCCAGCCAGGCTGAGCCTCCCGGTTTGTGTGCGTGTCTGTCCGTCCGTGTATGCATACGTGTCTTACTAGAGCCTGAAAATCATTCCTACATTGCCTGTTGGACACTCGTGCTTTCCTACTCTCCCCTCTCCCCGGCCGGGGCAGGCGGCGGCAGCCCCTTTTCCCGCAGGAGGCATTCCCAGCGCTGTCCCGGCCCGGCTCCCTGCCCGGCCAGCAGCGGGGCTGTGCCGTGCGGGGCCGTGCCGGGCTGTGCGACGCCGGGCTGTGCGGGGCCGGGCCGGGCTGTGCCGTGCCGTGCCGTGCCGGGCTGTGCGGGGCTGTGCCGTGCCGTGCCGTGCCGTGCAGTGCCGTGCCGTGCCGTGCCGGGGGCGGGCTGTGCGGGGCAGCACGGCTCTCCCCGCCCCCGGCACCCTGCCCTGCCGGCCCTCGGGCCGCGGGGACGGGCATGGAGTTGGCGGGAGTCTATAAAAAGCCGCCGTGAGACGAGGCCGGCGTCCTGCCACAGCGGCCGGGAGAGGCACCATGGCCAGCCCCGGCCGCCCCCCGTGGGGCTACGACGGCGACATCGGTGAGCGTGGCCCGGCTCGGCCCGGCCCGGCTCGGCTCGGTTCGGTTCCCCCGCGGGTCTGGGAGCGAAACCCGGGCAGAACGGGGTCCGCCGCCCCCAGGGAGCCTGGCGGGGGATGCGGGGCCGGGTCTGTGCAGGTGGTGGTGTCGCTCGGTCGGTGGTCGCTCGCAGGTGTGGAAGAGGCGGTGCAGGTGGAAGGAGAGGTCACTGGCTGGGGGTCTCTGAGTTAAATACAGTCAGTTTTCCTACTGTTAATGTAACTTCAGATATGACATAGCATTAACGTCCGGCTTTAGGCTAGCCTGGACGCAGGCAGAGTGCAGTGCAGCCACAGCCCCTCCTGCCTGCAGAGCCTGGGGACATGGGTGGCCTCTTGTTCTTGTGCTTTCCTCGGGTACGGGATAAATGGCTCAGCACAGGTCAGGCAGATTCTACATGAACTTATTGGTGAAACCATGATGATAATTAAATCCGTGTTTCAAATTCCTGGCTTCTTCAGGGATTGGTGGCCTTTTCTCACTCCAGATGGATATGTGGTGGCACATTTGAATCATTCTGTGTTTATCCCATCACACTTCTAGCTTGGAGTGTACACCATTGGACTTGGAGTGTACACTTCTAGCTTCCTTCATTGGTGTATTGTCAGTCTCCTGTCCTGAGGTTGCTATGAGAGTTTCAGGTTCAGTTGAATGACTTGTAGTCATTGACTTGAGTATCCGGTATTCCAGCTAGAATAATCTGATTGCTTCTTATACAGTGAAGCTCTTCACAGGGCATGAATAATAACCAGGCAATTAGTAACCGACTTATTAAAACACTTAATTGATGTTCTGTACCTAAGCAAAGCCAGTCTTGCATTTACTGTAACACAAATATAAATTATACCCAGCTGGAAAAGGTTTTCATGATATTTCTCTGTACTTTTTTCTAGGACCAGATCAGTGGCACAAAAATTACCCAACTGCAAAAGGACGCCATCAGTCACCAATTGAAATCAATAATAAAGATGTTCATTATGATAGTTCTTTACTACCATGGTTTGCTAGTTATGATCCTGGTGCAGCTAAGACCATCCTCAATAATGGAAAAACCTGCAGAGTTGTATTTGATGATTCCTTTGATAGATCAGGTCAGTTTTGTTTGCATCTCTAACTGTCATTATATATCAGTGACTATTTCTCAGTGTGCATGGAAGAGCCTACTCTGAATGCTCAGGCTTTCAGAAGGTCTCTGTGTGCTGCCTGCATGCGATATACAGGTTTCTGTGACTCCAGTGCCCTGCACTACTGCTGGGAAAGGCCTGGGACAACTTTTAAAGCGCATATTAAAATCCTAGGGAATGGAGAGAGCTGCAAAGAAATGTGGTGCAGGATGACTTAAGGTGTAAAGTAAATTTCTGAGTTTGCAAAAAGCCATTGCCGTTGTGTTCTTTCCAGGACCAAGGAGTCCAGGCTTTATCTGTGAGAACTGAATTCCATTTAAGCTGTTTGAGATGTCCAAGTGAACAACAATATTTCAAAACTCTATCCATGTAATTTCTGATAAATGAAATAATGAACCAGATGTTGCCACAAAGTCACGGTATTAAATCAGTGAAAACTTTGGCATTCATGAGATTTTGTCTTAATGAAGGTTATAGGGCAGAGAAATTTCAGTGTTTCAGGTTTAATGTCCAAAATCTTTTTATCCACTTGTATCTATGACAAAATACAGTGTACAGACTTTTTTCTTAACTGCATTAAAAGTTCCACTTTCTACTACAATAGAACTAGAATTGACAGCTATAATTTCTAGGAGGAATTTTACTAATAGATTGTTTCATGTTAAGTATATGTAGACATGGATTTAATTTAATGGATTTTTAATGAATGACTTGGGTTTCATGAAAACTGAGGATTAAAATGTATATAAACTTGACTAGTTAATTTACTATCAAAACTCAGAAATTACTCTGCAGTCAAGAGTTTGGTTGCTCTTCTAGCAAAGTGGAAAACTTCAATGTTATTTGAAGTAAAATATTACTCAGATAAATATTAGTCAGATAAAATGTTACGTAAAGAGATGTAGCTGTGGCATATGAGAAGACCTCCATGACTAATATTTATAATTTTTTACCATCTGTTGTATTTGTTAGAACAACATCAGATATATCAACAGTTGCATCTTCTGCATAAATGCAGAAGTATTTATTTAATGCAAAGTAATTATTGTTATAATAACTCATATATTGAATGGAAGGGAGTATGCAGGCACAACACTCTACAGCATGGATGCAACAAGCACTACAAAGAGCAGAAAGTTTTGGGACGTTCTGAATATTTTTTCCAATGAGCTGGTCGGTAACTGTTATGTTTTGATCTCAGAAGTAAAAAGTGACTCACTGCAAAAATGTAGGTGTATTTCTCAACTCTTTGAAGTCAGGAAACATTCAGTGTTTGTTGTTAGTCTCCATTGTTATAGCATTGCCTGCAGAGTCTGTGGGTGTTGTTCCTTCTCTAATATAATGCTAATTGCAGGACGAATTCCAGTGTGCATACTCCTACTGACTTGAGCATGTTTTACATTTTTTAAGATATGTACAGTGGCTTATTTTTTATGTAAAAGAACTACCATCTGCATAATACATACATATGCAATAGCAATCATATGGGAATGAAACTTTTATTCCTTTGGAACAAAGACATTCATTCTGTCTTTGTCCATATATGTATCTATCACTCTGTCTATCTGAATTATGTTTGAGTTAACCAGAAAACTAAGGGCTTCATTTATTTTCCTAACTTTTTCAGTTAGAGTGGTCATACCTGTATCAGTACTTCTATCTAGATTTTTGTTAGTGTAGGTAAAACAGATTGCTGAATAAAAATAATAGTAATACAATTAATTACTTTGGATATCTCCAAGTTTTACATCCGTTGTGTCTTCTCTGCCAAGAATATTCACAACTGGGGCAGTTTCTTAAACTCAAATGATTAGAGGGAGTGCCATCTAATGCAATTCAGGTATTATGTTGAAAAAGGCCTTATTACTGTTATCTTTGGAGGTAGTCTAGTTGGAAGGAATTTGAGAATTTTTTTCCAGCTGTTTACAAAGTCTGGTTTGACTGTAAGAATCTGCTATACAATTGAAGGCTTTGCTGACAGTTGCTTTAGGAGCAGTGTCATGTCTCTGCTGCCCATCCATAGAAGTTAATGGATTGTTGTGGACTCAGTTTCCTGTCTTATACCTGTGTAGAAGAAGGACCTTATGCACTGTAAAATCATTGCAGGTGGAGGCTGGAGTCTCAAAATCTAGCAAAGAGCTTGGACCTGAAATCGCACCTCCAGGGTGGCTGGGCCCAGTAAAACACATACCAGAACTTGGATACTTTGGCATCCTACCACTGATATATTTTTTGGCCTGAATGGCAACTCAGATTCTCTTTTAGATCCAGCAGTGACACAGTTTTTGTTTGAAGTAGGGCTGCAATCTTATTTCCACTAGCAGAGTCCATTTGTTTCTAAAATTCAGAAAATATTCGTGTCAGAGAAATGTCCTGAGAGCATCTAACTGGTGGAACCATTGTCATGGTGCTGTGTGAGAGAATAGCTTTTAACTTTCTTACAATTAATGACTGTGGCTTTCCTTGTAATACTTTAGTGAGATGGTTACATCAAGATGTTTGATCACTTGAGAAGCAGTAAAGATACCTAAGTCTGGTGATGGAACCCAGACAGAGCAGCTGGGGAGAGATACACTAACACTGTATCAAATTGATTTCTTCCTTCGTCTTTTCACTTTGTTGTTTTTCTTGGCATTTTTTATAGAAGTTATTCGACCAACAAGTTCCTTCTTCTTTTACTGGCTTTCTGATGGATGACAGTTGAGGGCTTGGAGTACCTCAGTGCAGGCACACATTCTGACAAGGTTACCTTGGTGCTGTTTTCAGAATCTTTCTTGTCAAAGAAATGTGTGCCTTTGGAAGTGGATGATGCTAACAAAAAATTAAAGAGACAGTTACTATAAGAAGCCAGAGCTTGTTGCTTATCAGCAGTCTCTTTTAGCATGACTAGTGCTTGTGGACAGCATTTCCTAGAGTACCACTTTGTGGGAAATCTCATTTATTTTTGCAAATGAAATTTTGATTATCAATTTCTGGTGAATAAACATTTATTTGTTGACTGATTCTAATATGGTGAGGACAAACTCTGGTAACTTTGATTAAAACAAGGTGAAGTCTGTCCATAGACACACAAGTTTTGGTTGATTCTTGTAAAATGTTACTTAACATTTTGTCTACTGAACTTACACTGCAGAAAGCCAGTAGCTGTTACAAGAATAGCACCACTAAATCCCAGTGCTTCTGTAGCTGTGGTACATACATTCCACTCAATGGCTATACTGCATAACACAGAAGGCAACAAAGTTAAATTATTCCTTAAGTGTTACATCGCATCTGTTATTTGTAGTATCTGCATGGAGGTACTGAGCACTGAAGAACTTGGGTACAGGGAATTTAGGAGTTGCGTTTCTAACTTTGAACTTCCATTGTTACAGGCAAAAGTGCCTGAACAGTCAAGGGCCTGCTCACGCTGCAGTTACACAGAGGACTGTAAGGTTTCTGCCCCTGGAGATGGGGATTTCAGCCCTACACATCACAAACAAAGATGATTTGGGAGCTCACTGATGAACAGGCTGTGATCAAGGGGCACAAAACTGGAAAAGATGTGTTACAGTGTAGGTGAGCGTGGGAGGCAGGCTGACAGACTCCTGTCTGACACTTCTGTTTCCCAGCCTGCCCCTGTAAGAGTACAAACTAGAAACAAAAGTAATTCTTCTGCATACCTATTCAGTGCTTTATTAAAGAAAAATTCGGTGAGAACTCAAATTTTAGTTCCAAAAGCTTTTAGGAAGTACATTTTATCCTGCAGTTAGCCAGACTACTTCAGTAGATGCTCTTTTGAGCAGAGGCTTTTTTTAGACATTTAAAATGTGGCACTGACATGAAAAAGCTGTGGTTTCTGTACTGCAGTTAGATTCTGTTCTAAAGAAGCATAACAAAGGTAATGTGTCTTTTCAATTGTCATACAGTAATACATTACTAATTTAATTTCACTGTGGTTTACCAGTTCATTTTATGGATTTGGCAGGATGTGAGATCATAACTCTTGTAAGAACAGTTATTTCTTCTCATGATTATAAACACAACACGAGTCTGTTTTGTTTTCCTTGCATTTTTTCACCTGACTTTCACAGTATGCCTTCACAGCAAACATAGAGGGCATTTGTGTAGGCAAAAAATTCCAATTTTACCTTAGTGAGTACAGATGACAATTGCTGTGAGTGCAGATTAACAACCAGACCCCTACAGAAGCTGTTCAGCAAGTAGATGCACTTATTTCAAAACCTTCTCATCACATTTCCATTGTCAGTGACACCCAGCTAGCTAAGGTTAAGTGATTGAGGGGCCATCTTGACTCAGACTGCATCACACCTTAATTTTGCTGTGTGTACAAAGAGTGAGAGACAGATTTTCTTGCCTTAGTTATATCCTTCTGTGCAACACTTGCCTAGTCATTCCATTGAGAGTGAAAAAACCCACCATTCTTTCAGTGGCCAGTTCTGCCTCATGCTGCTCAGCTTAAGACTGATCAAATAAAAGGTGAGCTTTTTTCTGGAACAGACATCCATGTGTGTGTGCATGTAAGACTGCCCTGTGATAGAGCATTCTTCAGTGTGAATGGGGTGGGGGACAGAATTTGAGCAAGACTGGCATGATATTTTTATTTCTGGTATCAGACACTGATGGAGGGTGATGTGCAAACCCACATAAAAGAGTCAGTTAATGAGCAATGGGATGAGAGTTTCCAACAATAAGGCATCAAAAAAGAGTGATTTTTTCCTTTGTCTTCCTGGGCTGGTTTATATATTCCTGCACCTGTCCCATTTTACTTTAATGACATCAAGTTTAAGGGAGTTACATTTTGGTAAATCTGGTGTTGTCATTGTGTTACTTCCTATACAGCAGAACCAAGAATAGAAATGCCACGTTTCCAATATTCAGAAGTAAGTCCAGCCATTCAGTTAGCCACGTGAAAAGGATTACACAGTATTTCAAATTTTAGAAAGAGAAAAGCTGTGTGCCTGCCAGGGATTGAGTCTGCAGGCTCCTTTATTAAAGCTCTCACTTTTTATTTCATATGGTGGCATAGGTAGAAGTTCAGAGTAAGTCGTCGGGTCTTCTGGAAAAGCACCTCTTTGTAAGTGTTTTGTGACAGGAAAACAGCTATCACAGCTTTAAAACTGTGAGTCTCAAATATTTAAGGTGAATATTTTCTGTGTAATAATTGTTAGAATAATTCCCTGTTACATATAAATATTATATGTTAATACTACTGAAAAACAATGTGAAGATACCACTGCTTCTTTTATAAACTTTTATTTCTTATTGCTTCTTTTATAAACTTTTATTTCTTATTCTTTTTCTGTTATATGGTTGTGTATTTATTTGTGTGGTATTGAAAACAAAAGCCCAGGAGGATAAAGATACCTTTAGGATTTAGTTTCCAAGACATGTATTCAAAAAAAAAATAAAGATTTCTTTTATTAATTTTGAGCTATGCAGACATAGTTTGAGATTTTTATGGTTTAGATATTGGAGAACTTAATTTTTTTAACTGTTGTGTTTACTTTTCCTTTTTTAAAAACATAGGGAAATTTCATTTATATACATTGTAATTTCTTATATTTATATGTTTAATACTACACACTTGCAATTAAAAGAAAAGAGACACCTTTTTGCCCTTCTGGAGATGCTGGTTGCATCGTTTTCTCTGCTTAAATTGTGCTAGGTAAAAGTTACTGTCTATTTATAGATGAGTGAAGCTAGAATATATTGGCATGAGGTGACGCAGAGCTTCACCTAATGCCCAGTCAAAAATGTCTGCTGATGGCCCATCAGTGGAAATAATTACATGTTTTTACCTTAAAGAGGATTATTTGGTCTTACAAATCTATTTTAATGGAAAATTGATGGTCTTGTCAGCTACTGCTGTTAGTGTGTCTGCATCGACCACAGTGCTGAATGTCTGTGGGAAGAAGTAAAAGGAATTTGTTGAGAATAACAGCTTGCTGTACTCTTAGTACTTTATTTCTTGACATGATAATGGGTTTAATTCCTTTTCAGATTGAAGGATATTTTTTCTCTGGCATATGAAGACCTGTTCTTGAGAACTGCTGAATGTTTTGTAGGAATGCTGTGATGTCCATTCTCAAAAGAAAGCAAATGAGAATTGAATATTTTTTAGTATTTGGTGTACATAAAGAAATTCTTCCCTTTTTATTGATCCTTTCAAATACACTTCATTTACAATATTATTTAAAAATCTAAGGTTATTTAGAATGCTAGGTATCATTTATCACTGAATTCATCACAGGCTGAACTTTTCTTTAGGAAAAGAGCCTGCATTCTCAGTGTTTGCTTTTCTGGCTTATTTGCTGTTCTTTCTCCTCTTCCATAGCCAGAGGGAGCAGCCATTATACCAGAAGCAGCATCAGTAATTTCATAACTTTTTAAACAAATAAGTCATAGCCTGCAGTAAGATACACAGTTTTGTAATGCTTTGTGGGATTTTGTTTATCATTTGGCACTTCAGTAACTGATCTTAATTATGGTTATGTTTGTGTGCTTTCATATAGGTGGATTTAGATTGAATTCGGGATTAAGACATCTGAATTTAGGTGTCTTACTGTGGGATTCTAAAAGTTGGTGGGTTATATCTCTAAACTGCCACTCTATCAACAGAGCTGGAGTTACATTTAATCAGCGGAGTCCAGAGAGCAAGTCGGGTCACCATCTGTTGAGTATCTACCTTAAGGCAAGCTGAATTACTCTGGAGACTTGACTGCTCTGATTATTTCAGTTATCCAAACATGGAGTTCTTGTGACATCTTTGATAACCCAGCCTATTTCACCATGCCTCCAGATACTGCTTTAGAAATGTACAGCTCTTCTGCAGATCCTAGATCACATCTTTCATTCCCATCCGGGTGTTTTTGGAATATCATAGAAAGTACTAGATGCTCATTTATGAAGCTGAATAAAATCAATGATCTCTTAATGACTATAATGGAAGCCTAGACACAAAAAATTTTCATCTGCCTGTAAGTGCATATAGCTGAAATTGCCTGAACTGCTGCTAAAATCAGTGCAGATTTTCAAGCAGCATCTGTAGATGCATCTGTACAGTAAATATGTATGTAAATATTTTAGATATATATGTATTTAATTTCAAAGAATTGAAAGATACTTGAGTCTGATGCTGTTTCAGATTATCCATTGCAGTGCTGAGAGGTGGGCCTCTTCCAGGAGTCTTCAGGCTACGTCAGCTGCACTTCCACTGGGGCTCATCTGATGACCATGGCTCTGAGCATGTTGTCAATGGAGTGAGGTATGCAGGAGAGGTAAGATTCATCACTTTTTACCTTAAAACAGGGTGTAAAGTAAAATTTGTCATTACTGTTAAGGTGAGATAAAATTTGACATTTGTCTGCATCTCAAGGAGTTCTTTCCATTTATTTATCTGTGACATTTTATTCTTACTCCCATCAATTCTTATTAATTTGAATCAGGTTGAAGTACTTCTTACATCATAAGAAAAGAAAAATACTATGTGAAAGAAAATTTTCCGTTTTCTCAAACCAACGTGACTTGAAACACAGCACAGCAAGAGTGAATTACTCAGAAGCTGTACAAACTTACTAAAACAGTTTTCTGAAAGTATAGTCTTACAGCAGAAGTATAAAATTGCAGTGACAGAAAGGAGGAAGAATGTGTTACTTTGATACTCTGCCACTGTAGAATTGTAGGGGAAGATGAGAATTGTGGAACAATAATGTACAGAACTTACATTCACGTGGATTCTTTGCTACAATTGCTGTAATTTGAATCCAAATGGAAATGAATCACATATCAGTAGACAACATCTGAACTACATGTTTTACCTGCTTACTTAAGCATCTTTTATTCAGCTTTAAGAGGAGATTTCAGGGTGGTTTTTTTCCAATTTCTGTATTAAGATGTTTTTAGTTTATTTTAAGGCAAATAATAATATAAATGGTAATATATGACTGATATTACCAATATAGCTTGCTGTCCCTTTCTCTCTCCCTTTCTCTCTCCCTTTCTCTCTCCCTTTCTCTCTCCCTTTCTCTCTCCCTTTCTCTCTCCCTTTCTCTCTCCCT